>CM065717.1:39401230-39406230 GCA_033310375.1 Conus canariensis
CTGTCTTCGGTCTATCTGTCTGCCTGTCTGTCTCGCTGTCTCAGTCTTTCTTGTTGTGTGTGTGTGTGTGTGTGTGTGTGTGTGTGTGTGTGTGTGTGTGTGTGTGCCATTATCAGCCATCCTTCTGTCGTTGGTGTAGAATGTGTTTGCACTGTTTCTTTTGTTACAGTTTCCATCATGCTCCGTTCACAGCTGAATTTGAAAGATGCAGCTAAGTAGAATGTATGCTGTTGAATGGAAGGGAATCTTAGCTGGGACCATAGGTAGAGAAAGAAGGAAGCGATGAGATATACGTTTAAAGCGGTTTTGCCGCTGTCGTGAGTCGGAAGAAGAACGTAATAAGCGAGAGGTGTGTGTACAGAGTATGTAAATCGGAGAGATACTCGTGGGTGGTACTATGACAATACTGAAACAACTAACTAAACAAACCAGCGGCCGCCCATGCTTAAAAACCCAGACTTCTTGTTCCTTTCATGTCTGGCACTTTTCAAAAAAAAAAAAAAAAAAATGGAGCGTTTTCTTGTTATGTTGTTGTTTCATCACAGAAGACTGATCAGAAGTGTCCTCACACGTAGCAGCTCTAGAGGCTTGATGCCCCGTCAACCTCTCCGGATATATACCCCAAGCCGCCAGTCCGTAGTACTGTAACAGCAAGGCGTGATCTATTTCAGGTTGTCAATTCATGATCCTATCCTGGATTACTTCCCTTCCACTCCGTGGCAAAGTGACATCGATTCAGTTTAATCACACATACTCAGACAGACTTTACCTTCACACACCCAGAACGATGAATGTAATGAATTTCACATATATAAGCAAAGGTGAAACCGTGCAAATGCATGACGTCATCCGAGAGGAGAAATGCTTTATAAGCCGTTTTGTCGAGTATGTACGAGTGTTAATAATGACAGACCTACCCCACAGGCCCACGAGAGTGATAGCACTTAAGTCTGTCTGCGTGGTTCGACAATCGCTTGTGCGACACAGGTATCCAGGTGCAGTAAAACATCTATGTCTGTGGTTTGTGTCTGAATTGACGACAGTCCTTTTATCAGAATCCTTGTGCTGATGACCCTGTTCACTCAGATTGCACACGCATAAAGCAAGATGAAAGGTTATATGGGTTCATTGTGAGTTTCAGTAAACCAGATATTGATTCGTTCTACGTCTGCGGGCTGCCTTAAAAGTTTCTTTTCTTTTCCTGGCTCATCTTCCCTGCCCGTTCAACATTATTTCCACGTCATTTTCACCGGCTTCCACCACCCACTTACCCCCACCCAGTTGATCTCCAACTGCCGCCACCATCCCCTGTCCATACTGTGATAGGTCTTTCTGGGAGCCATCTACGCACTCACCCCCGATCCCAGGATGACTAGATGGTCTTCGTCGTCTCGACGGACAAACAACAACACCCCCACCCTCTTACATAGCCGCACCCGGTTTTTAATTTTTCCACGTTGATCTCACATCACATGATGATTTCGGTAAATATGCACATCAGTTCCTTCTAGGACACGCACACACGCGCGCGCACGCACGCGCGCACGGGCGTTCAACCACTAATTTAGAGTACAGGGATCTTGAAAGTTGAATTCATATTCAGTGGATGATCAGTACTGAAATGGAAGTGGTGTAGCAGGGAGAATACTGATAATGTCTTTTCCCTGTGTTTACAATGAAAAAAAAAATGAGGGTGGGGTGGGCTGCTACTGATAATGTATTTTTGTGTTTGCAACTTCAAAAAAAAAAAAAAAAGGTGGGGGGGGGGGGGGGGGGGGAGGGGGGGATACTGTTAACGTATTTTGTCTGTGTCAAGGACGGGGAAATCGTGATGGTATTGCTTAAGTGCACTAAGTTGATGTATTATTAGTCAGGCATAACACACCAAGGTTACCTCTGCACTCATACACGCATATGCACTCTCATGCACGCACCAAACATTCACCTCTCTCTGGAATGGGATGTCACGCATTCGTTTCTTTCCTAACACAACTGAGCACAAGAAATACAATTTCTATGCTACTTATAATCAAACATGAACAATCCAATTACACAAAATGAAATGATCCAAACATAAAAGATCAATACTTCCTAATCCTGGGTTATAATAAAATATGACTTCTTACCTGGCCAGGTTTTCACACACACACAACCACGCTTTCACACCACACCACAGTTCTTGAAAAAGTCTCTTCACGTCTTCTTCAGCACTGCTTGATGGTGATGCCCTTGGTTGACTGGCTCCAGGTTTCAGGACTGGGTCTTCGTGGTCGTTTCTGGGATCTCGACGTAGAACTCTTCTTCTTCGTCTCCTTCACCCACCTCTGGTTCAAATTCAGTTTGTCTGCGTGCGGCTATATTCCAGACCAGTCGTTTTACACCCCAAAAATAATAGCCGGGATGGCATGTAAGATAAATTAGAAGAAAGCAGTAATAAAGGAGGGCGAAAAACGACGACAGTAACAAACAGTACGGATGTTTGGTGTATAGCGCACCTGTCCGGCTGGATACGTCTGACCGACCATCACATCCTGGACATGACTGCATAGATATCCCTGTGGTGGAGATGCTGGTTCAATGTGAACTGCATCCCTGCCTTATGGAAATTCTGTTCTTCTGATTTCCTCTTTTCTGTGACTCCTCTTTTCTGTTTCTTTGACACTGTCATTTCTTTTTAAATCTTTTTTCACTGCAGTTCACTGTTTCCCAGGGTTTTTTTTTTAGGGACAATTCTCATGTTTTTGTTGTAGAAAGTCTTGACCCCCCCCCCCCTCCCCCCTTCCTTACTCTCTTGCACTCCTCCTCCCACAATTTCTCACTACAATTTGTAATAGGCCAGCTGTATGTGTGTGTGTGTGTTGTGTGTGTGTGTGTGTGTGTGTGTGTGTGTGTGTGTGTGTGTGTTGGCTTGTTAAGTAATCAGACAGTAAATACTGTTCATAGGGAACTTCACCTGTCCACTCTACGGTCTTTTTTTTTTTTTATCTATGAACTTTAATGGCACTGTTGTGATTGTTGTCATTGTTTGTTTTAATTCGAGGCTGACAGAGTAGCTTTTATTCGAGTTTGACAAATTTAGCTGAATGGTTGGCGCCCTCAGTACTAGCGGAGTATTGTTTTGCTTATAGCATCAAAAGAAGACACATTTTTCTAAAACTTACACGTCTGTTTCTTTTTTTGTATTAAAGAAGCGTGGTTTTGCGCCTTCCTCTGCGCGCGCGCGTGTGTGTGTTTCTGTTGGCTTGAAAGCGATTCTGTTGGCCATAATTTCTGAACATGAACGAAGAGAGAGAGGAGGGGAAAGAAGGGGGGGGGGGATGTGGAAGGGGAGGTGATGTGAGAGGGGAGGAGATGCTAGAGTGGAGGGGATGTTAGAGTAGAGAGGATTTGACAGGAGAAGGGGTGAATGAATGCATGGTTGGGTGGGTGGGGAAACTAGGGAGTAAGGGGTTGGTTTTGTTTGTGTGTTTGTTTTTTTTTTTTTTTTTTTTTGGGGGGGGGGGATTTTCATGGCGTGATAACTTGTGTTTGTGACGGACACAAGCGACACGCACTCGCAAATGTTTTTCCAGGACACAGTATACAGGTACTGCTTTGTCCCGAGCTAAGGTGTGACTTGATGAATATGAATGGCCCCTCAGCATCCTGGAACAGTCAACAATAAGTCTGAACTCTTGCATTAGTCTCATGGGGGAGGGGGGAGGGGAGCCTATCCCGAACAGGTCGTCGTTGAGCGTGTTTAGAAACGAAGAGGGTGGGGTGAAAATAGCGCGCAGAACGAACACCAGTGAAAGCACGTTACTTTTTGTGATGCATGCAGAAACAAACAAAAAAGAAAAACAATTTAAGACCGGTGTAACACACTACAAACACGTACCGTGCCAAAAACACTACCGAAAAAAGGGTTTTAAATAGGAGGCCCATACCACCCACCCTTTTCCCCGGATAAGCTCTTTTTGAAAGCCTCTATCAAGTATTAAGGCTGGATTCGTTTAAACAATAAGTGTATCAATCTGTGTGATTATTTGGCATTGATATATAGACCAGTAAGGTGTTTCCAAATTCAGATTCACGTTTGATCCTCGATAGAAAGAAAATACAAGGGAGAGAAATCATATTTGAAGGCGAGTGTGTTTTCTCTCGGATCTACCCATAAGAATTACATTTATCTTGGAAACTAAGCGGATCACTAACGGAAAGAAGCATTAGAGACTGGGTTGTTTAAAAACTACCCCCCCCCCCCCCCCCCCCCCCCCCCCCCCCCCCCCCCGTTCTTTTACCAATATCTTTTAAGTAGGACAATATTCGGGACAGTGCCGACCTCTGCAAAGGTCGAACATCTTTTAATCCGGATCTCACGTGTGATAAAACGATGTTGTGACTGTAACATAGGTGGGGCAAAAAGGGGTTGATAGCTAACCTTTTCGTGTGTTCATTCAATTTCTGTTTGCAAGTCAGATCTTAACTATTTTCCAGCAGGGGAACTCTTAGCGTGTACGTACTGAAAGAATTGCTTTCTGTGAATTTAGTTTTAAAACATATCGGTGAAATGTCAGCACCTCCGTGTAAGGTCTTAGATGTGTGTTTTGTTAAAAATTCGAAACAATCATGCTGACACTCCATATAGGTAGACAGTACTCGCTTTTGTGTCCGAGTCGTTCCACCGACAAAAAGCAAAAAATCAGTCGCTTCCCCCTGTCCCCCTCCTCGTCCCCTACCCGACACCTGGAAAATTTTGAAACTTTGATTCAAAATGGTGAAATCAGTATGAGGAAAACCTGAGTGTCAGATGGTTTTGATCCACTGTTTGATCCAACAAGGACAGGATAATTTCTTCGGGTTTTATCGCATGGGCAGACAGTGACGACTACCCTCTCTCGCGAGGAAATTCACATGAAGTGTCGTGACCTTGGTATCGTCTGCTACAGTATCGAAAACGCGACTTCCGTTACACAGATTCACGAAGTTTCCCCACATAGCAACAACAACTGGAGAAACGA
>CM065717.1:39411230-39451230 GCA_033310375.1 Conus canariensis
TATGAGAATAAAGATTCTCTCTCTTCTCTCTCTCTCTCTCTCTCTCTCCTCTCTCTCTCTCTCTCTCTCTCTCTCTCTCTACATAACATGAAAATAAATATTCACACTTCTTTTTGTGAAGCTACAGTAAACACTCGCACACACACACAAGCTCAGCATGATATATATATTATATATATATATATATGTTAAAAAGGAAAGGTTTAAAATTTTAACAAATGTTGCTCCCAGTGCGGTTGAGCATTTTTCTAAAATCTCTGTTGGCACTTGCCACCATTATCTATATATATATATATATATATATATATATATATATATATATATATATATATATCTCTCTCTCTCTCTCTCTCGGAGCAGGCAGTATGAATGATTCTATCTTCTAGATGGATGACAATGGTTCGCATCCGCTGCTGGTGAAGGGTTTAATATTTAATATATTTTCCCCAGATTTTTCGTTGTCCTTTTCCTTCTTCCTCCGTTCCTTCCCCACCCCACTCACACCACCCCAACACTACCCCACCTTTTTCTTTTTTTTAAATCTTTGCCAAGTCAATAATGTAATGATGGAGGAAATGTTAGCCTGCACTTGTTTTCCCCCACTACTAACATTTTCAACACACACACACACACACACACACACACACACACACACACACAATACACACACACAATTACACACACACACACACACACACACACACACACACACACACACACATATATATATATATATATTTTATATATATATATCCTTAGCGAAGTTTAAAGAGTATAAGTGTGTCAGTTCCAACGCTGAGCCTGGTGAGGATGGCATTAGATTCCCTCCAAAGTCAGTTCTCTTCTAGGCCGTTGTAGTAGGGCAGCAAACGTTCCAGAACGGAGAACCAGAATTGCATCAACAATCACAAAGAACATTAGGCGCAAGCACCTGAAAACACTGCAATCAAACTATGTCATCCACTTCTTCAGAGGAATATTTCCGGGTAAAGTCGCCTTTTTTTAAACAATGTTTACAAATTATCACTCTGAGAAAAGTGACTTTATCATGTTTCTACAAAATTTCAACTTCGCTGCGACTCTCTCCTTGGAACTGTTCATATGAAGGGCATCCACACAAGTCCCGCGAACAATTCTTGCCGAGACAATGGTTGTTATTACTCGCTACCACTGTGATCATAACTGGCAAAGATTTCGAGTTGTGACAGTCAAAAACACTGCATAGTATTGACGTACAGTCATCAAGGACCAAGGAACTCTGATGCTTTGCATCCAGCCAGTTTGCAAATTCTATATTATCATAAACCAGCAAACAGGTGGTTTACATATCTAACGCAGCCTAATTCATTGTAAAGGGGTCGTGTTGTGTATCAACTTTCCATCTGTTCAGTCCAGGTATCTTACTTTCTACAAACGTTTTGAGAGCGCCATATACCACAGATATATAGATACAAAATCCATTAAAACATCTCGTAGAGCGAATCATCGTCACAGCAACATACATGCGCGTTCATACTCTCTCTCTCTCTCTCTCTCTCTCTCTCCACACACACACACACACACACACACTAACTCACTCACACACTCACACACACACACCACACACACACACACACACACACACACACACACACACCACCCTTCGCACCTCCCGCCTGCCCTTTTTTTCTTCTGCTCCACCCCTTGCACACATCCACACACATGTCACCACATCCACACATACATAGTTTGTTCTGAAGAGGTTTTAAAAAAAATTTTTTAAACCAATTTGTCCTGAAAATTGTTTTATTTTTTCCCCCAAACATTTTACTTGTCCCAAACCTAGCTTATTCTTTATCATGAACACTTTTTTGTTGTTGTTAATGTACCTTCTTAGAGATTAGACAGAGGATGTTACCGTTTTGAGCTGACCGTATCTCTCGGGTGTGTGTGTGCAGGTGATGATGTCGGTTCCGGGTCGCACGGTAGAAGAGCTGCTCCACCACTGGGGGCTGGTGGACCCGGATACGGAAGCCTTCGTCTCCCTCGACCCGTCTGCCAGGGAGAGGCGCGCCCTGACCCGCCATGAGCTAAACGTGCTGGTGCGCAAGTTCGCCGCCTGGCTGCGGCAGGAGGGCGTGGGCAAGGGCGAGGTGGTGGGCGTGGCCCTGCCCAACTGCTTGGAGCGGGTGGTGGCCGACTTTGGGGTGGTCTGCTCCGGGGCCGTGGCTCTCAACGTGCAGGTATTCCGGACGGACGGGGAGGACATCGTTCAGGTGAGGGGCCTTGTTTTGTACTGATTAGGGAAGATTTTTCTGTCAGACACAGGTTTTTTTTTTCTTTTACCCTATCCCTTTCTCCTTCCTTTAGAAAAGACACAACCAGTGTTGTGCAGGCACTCAAAGCCTGACCAGCGCGCTGGGCTAATGCGTAGGTCAGTCATCTGCTAAGTCGTAGCCACAAGACCCTCTCTCATCTTAGCTGTAAATGAATTTATCCATCAGCTTACAATCATGCGCAGTATGGTCTCAAGACGTAGTGGATGTGGTGTAGCGTATATGGACTAGTCCGCACGCAGTGACGCCTCCTTGTTGAAACTGAAACAGACCTTCTGTCGCGGTCCTTGTGGGGATGTGGTGTGTATGGGGTGAATATGTTCTCTCCCACAAGTCTCTCTCCTCTCAACTTGGAGACACTCACGAGGATGGATATGATTCAAACAAATTTTATTAAACTAATGATGAATGATATGAATATCAATGTCGTGTGTATGAGCGAAGGATGATTTGGTGTGAATGAGTGACGATGGGTTCACAAATTACGCGGACAATGATTTAACTTAATGAACTCACAAACTCACGACCATGCACTCTTACCTCTCTCTCTCCTCTCGCCACTTACAAATTTTTTGGTGTATCTATGTGCGTGTGTGCTGCATCGTTGTCGTGTTACATTCTCTCTCTGCGTATCTGATTATAGAAGACGTCGTCGTGGTCACCGTGCCTGGAATTCTTCCGTTACCGCACTGGAATTCTTGAGCACTGTCCACGTCACTTTGCAAACTTGCTGCTTCACGATCACACACACCGTCAATACACCTTGATGATCTTCTTGCCGAATTGCTTGTTTGCTAAACGCCTTCCGATGAATATAAACTTGTCTTCTTTGTTTTCTTCTGGGCACCGATATAGCATGAAACACAATATCACTCGTCCTCTCTGTCTTCTTCTGCAGCACCGATATAATTACTAAGCAAAATATATATCGGTACAAAACACAAATATCGCTTGTCCTCTTCGTCTTCTTCCGAAGCACCGATATAGTTACTAACAACAATATATCGGCACCAACACAATATTGTCCTCTTCGTTTCTTGTTCGATGATTATTTTTTTTTCTTTGACGTCAGTAAAAGAATCACATGCCGGAGATAATGGAGACGATGTTTACTTGATGAATTTGATGAATTCTTGATGTACGACGATGGCTAATTTTGATTGAAGAATTAATATCCCAACATAGGTGGAGTCTGTAACAAAAGGAATCGATGTCTCTTTTTGAGTGACCAAGCCTGGCCGATCACATAAAATACAATTGCTCATGCACACACGCACTTACATCACCACTATCTCCCTAGTGTGGCTTCATTCACATCCGATTCGAAACCTGAAAGAAAATAGTAACGATGGGTTAAGAATGGTACGGCAGGTTCAGGCAGGCAGCTCCACGCCTGTGCGCCTAGGAATCCTGTAAACAACACGATACAAATGATAGCAGCCATCGCCCAGTATCCTCGACTATCCTGCACATCGATAGGACTGATAACTATTCTACCAGATCGATACTTACCTCAGAAACTCCCTACAGGCGACCACTAGGTCCGACAGTCGACATCCGTGTGACGTTGACCAACGACAATCTGGATCTCCAAGAGAACGCAATACCGTATGTTTTTGACCAATCGAAAATCTTCGTTTCCAACTTGTCGCCTTGCCGTCTTGTTATTGTGCTAGAATAAGTCGTGGACGATGACGCAATCGCGATGACGTAACTTAAAAAAAACGTGTGCCGATTACGTCGCACTTCCGTGTTCTAAAACTAAATCAAAACAACACAGAATAAAAATAGTATCATAACACTGTCAAGGCCGTATGAACGTGACACCTTCCTTCCTCGCCCTTTCCTGTCCTCGTTCCCTTCTACGAGACAGTTGTCTTGCTGTATGTAGTCGAAAGGTCAGGGTCGATTTTGAAAGAGGAATCGACGGTGTAGTGGGAAATTATCCAACCCTATGCCCGTCCTATTCATATTCACCGCTTGGTCCAGTTCCAGACATCACAAGTTTGCTCCTCCCTCTCTGTCCCTCCCAGACAGTTGACATACATCCCCCCCCCCCCCCCCCTCCCCTCAACCACCCCGCAAAAAAGGCTTCACAAGGAGAAAGAGCGGTAAGGACAAGAACAAGCAAGGAAAAACCGTAGCCCATCTTCATGTTTTTCCCTTGCTGTATTCGTCAAGTAACGGTCTATACTCTTGACAGAATTTTTTGACGTTCCGCACGCCCACTTCACTCCCTTCTTACATTCCTACCCCCTTCCTTCCCCGCTCCATTCTCCCCCTGCACACACACACACACACACACACACACACACACACACACACACACACACATTCCAGCCCCAAATCCCACCCCTTCCTCAACCCACCACGTTCTCGTGACGAACTGACCCACCCCTTGAATCGAAGCGTTTTGTTCATCGGCGTAAATATCTTGTTTCACTACGTACGCGAGGTTGTCAGTCTAGACTCAAGGGAAGTAACCGCAAAAGCTCTTTAGAATCGGTTGATTTTTTTCTTTTTTTTTTTTTTTTTTTTTAATTGCATGGATTTTTCTTAGTTTGCGCATGCGTGAGGGAGAGAGGGAGGGAGAAAGAGAGAGAGAGAGACAGACAGCCAGCCATCCAACCAATGTGTGTCTTTGCACCCTTCCGTCCATGCCTGTACGTGTGTGTATGCGCGAGCGCTTGTGCATGTTTTGGCTCCACTGCTAAGCAGGTATTCTCACAAGTAGGAGGTGTTCTGCACGTGTTGGATCAGAACAGGCGTCACTAAGCACCTCCGAATCAATCATTTACACATACGGAACTGACACACTTTGGGCTGGTACATCCATCTTACTTGGTTCTTTGGGAATTTTTCAGTGTTGGAGCGAGAGAGTTCCAGACTTGGACCGGCATTCATGTGAAGGGAATAGTGGACTTGGAGTCTGAGAACTCTGCATGAGCAGACAGGCGAATACAGCTCTAGTGTCGCTGTCTATTCATCGCGAAATGGCCGGGTTCCAAGTCCCTGTCAGATCAGCATGAATATTGGCTCTGCTGTCTTGTAGATAGTGACCCAAAAACAAACCTGGAAGTTTTGATGATGATCTTCTCAACAGGTCTTTAAGGATAGACCCACAGATGAATAAACGAACAAAGCAGTTAATCATAAAGTAAGAGGATGAAACGTAACAATATCATAGCATGGATGAGTAAGGCAGCCCCCCCCCCCCCACCTCCCCCTTCCCCTGGCTCCCTCCATCAGCCTGACAGTGCATTGCTGTGTTTCAGGCACTGAACAGCACCAAGGCCAAAGCATTAGTGCTGAACCCTGACTCTCCCCATGGCGCCTGGAGCATTCTCAAGGACCTCATAGGTGACTTGGAGAACGATGTACACTGTGAACGACTGCCTCACTTGCGGAGGATCATCACCTGCCGACGAAGTGAGGACCCCGCGCTGGACTTCTTCAAACGTTTACAGAATTTCAACAAGTCTTTACAGCGGGCTCACGCTCTGGCCTCGGACGATGCAGTCATCTGGACCACCTCAGGCAGCACAGGTTATTCCAAGCTGGTGCCACAGACGCACGCCAATCTGATGCACATCATGTTGCAGGTGCTGCACCACGCCCAGCTTCAGAGCGGGGACAAGTTCCTCAATTGCGCCCCTTAGGATGGGCTGGTGGGTACCCTTTGTGGTTTCTGGCTAGTGGGGCCACGCGAGTGTTCGTGGACACCAGCGGAGGACCTCCTCAGGATATGGCTACAGCACTGTGGCAGTGCATACAGAAAGAGAAGTGCAAGTACGCCTTTGTTTCTCCCATGTACGTGTCCACCGTGCTGGAGCAGCCTCAGCTGTGGCAAGGAGAAGGCAAGTGGCTGCCTGAAGGCCTCTGCCTGGCGGGGCAGCCCATGAAGCGGACTCTGGTGTCTGCCGCACGACAGCTCTGTCGCCACATCGACATCAACTATGGCACAACCGAATGCGGCGTCATCGCCACCACCCGCATCACTGAACCAGGTTTTTACCAGGACGGCATGACGGGTCCGGCAGCTGAGGGAGTGCACGTGCGTATCGTGGACGAGAACCTCGAGGACGTGGCGGAGGGTCAGACGGGGGAGATCCTGGCCAAGAGCCCTGCCCTGTATGGTCTCTACATAGACAACCCGGCAGCCACCGAGAAATCCTTCACACGGGATGGCTGGTTCCGGACCGATGACGTGGGCTACTTCCTTCCCGACAAACAGATCGTTCATCTCGGCCGCCGCTCAGACGCCATCACCAGGGGCGCCTACCTATGCTACCCGGGTTGGCTGGAGACGTTGTTGCGACGATCCCCCGATGTTCAGGATGTCTGTGTGGTGCCTGTGCCCGATCCGGTTCTTCACCAGGAAATCTGTGCCTGCGTGGTGCCAGTGCAGCATCCTCCGGCCTACGACTTGGAGGCCTCTCTGAGGGCCTTTGCGGACTCCTTGCTGATGACACAGCCTGGGGGGCCCAGCATATGGCGCCCAAATACTACGTCATGCTGAAGTCCATTCCCTTGACTCCCACGGGCAAGATAAGCCGTAAAGACGCCCGTGCTGTAGCTGTTAAGCAACTAGGGTTGTGCTTAGAATAGAATGAGTAGATTTGAGCTGTTTGTATACATCCGTGTGTGCGTGCGTGTGTGTGTGTGTGTGTGTGTGTGTGTGTGTGTGTGTGTGTGTTCAGGAGATTGATTTGTACTGTGTGTTTATGTGCTCGAGCACACAAATACACGTCTTTTCATCCCACGTATTTGTTTTGTTGTTGTTGTTTTGTTTTTTTTTGATAATTTATTGTCGCAAAAAAAAATGTGATTCATTTTCTTGTAGAAGCTACCTTTTCTTCATGCCAGAAACTCTCTCTCTCTCTCTCTCTCTCTCTCTCTCTCTGTCTCTCTGTGTCTGTCTGTCTGTCTGTCTGTCTCTCTCTCTCTCTCTCTCTCTCTCTCTCTCTCTCTCTTGTGCACCCCAAGTATTTTGTTATGATCTGTGCAATCTAGTTCGGGTTTTGTTTAAAAAAGAAATTGGTTGTGACAATTTTGGCATATTTATTCCAGCAGAATGCTCTTTCTTTAATCGTCAGCTCACGCAGGTAGAAGAGATAGCAGAATGCATTAGTGTTATTATTGTATTCAGGAAATAAAAGTTTACTTTTGGAACAAAAAAATCATTCTGTTCAAATAATAACGATTTTTGATAAACAGGTTGTGATGGATTGATGGATGATTTTTTTCTCCGTCTGTCTGTCTGTCTGCCTGTCTCTGTCTGTCTGTTTCTCTCAGTCTGTGTATCCCTGCCTCTGTCTCTTCCTCTGTTTTCAGTCATTTATTTTCTCAATTTGACTGCTTTGTACGCATCCCTTCAAACGGGGTTTTGGTCTCTTTTTTTTTTTTATTTGAAAGAGACACACGAGTATCATTATTACTCTCTAGTCAGATAGTTTTATCGGTTCTACTTCGTTTCCGTAAGCTAAAAGTCGTAAGCGAAACGTAGATAGCCTAAGGCTGACGTTCAGTTAATGTGGAGGTGTTCACGTGTGAAAACCTTTTCATTCTCCTGGCCGATTTTAAACAGAATAAAACATAAGGTTTCTGTAGTTACTGTATTGGTGCAGCTGCTAATCACAAGTAAATAAACGCAAGGAAGCTTGCCACAATGATTTTCCTCTCGTCACCTGCTGTCGGAAAGTTGCTGTGCTTTGCTTTCATAGCAGCCTGTTTCACGTAGAGCAAGCTGGATTTGTTTTCAAGAAAGCGAAGACTGCAGTGAAGTTTGGGAGGGGTTGAAGAGCGCCGTTTTGGTATTGAAACGCCGTTTTGGTATTGGCATACGAAAACGGCGTTTCAATACCAAAACGGCGTCTTAGGTCCCGCCGTTTTGGTGTTCAGTACCAAAACGGCGGGACGTAAGACGCCGTTCTAGTATTGGGCGCCGTTTTCGTATTGGCATACGAAAACGGCGCCCAATACGAAAACGGCGCTTCTCGTACCCGCCGTTTTGGTATCCTGACCGGCCTTAAAGGACCTGTTTTCGTGCATCTGGTTCAAATCTCAATATTTGCTTTTCTCGAATGATTTTTGTTAACAGAGCACTGCTGATCAAGTTTTCGTATCGACAAATGAGGGAAGGTGATTACTGGGGTAGCAGTGCTCTTTTAACATCAATCATGCGAGAAAAGCAGATATTGAGATTTGAACCAGATGCACGAAAACAGGTCCTTTAAGGCCGGTCAGGATACCAAAACGGCGGGTACGAGAAGCGCCGTTTTAGTATTGGGCGCCGTTTTCGTATTGGCATACGTCCCGCCGTTTTGGTGTTCAATACGAAAACGGCGGGACCTAAGACGCCGTTTTGGTATGGAAACGCCATTTTCGTATGCCAATACCAAAACGGCGTTTCAATACCAAAACGGCGCTCTATAGGGGTTCCCAGTTTGATACGTCATGCAGCATCGTCATAAGTTCACAATGGCTGACATTGAAGCAACAACGACCTGCAGTTGCGCGGAATTGTGCATCGTGTCGAGCGGGGTCACAGCGTTCCTTGGTTTTGTTGTCAAAATTCGAGACTGTTCGGGAGAAAAGAAGTAATCAGCGCAGAAATGGGTACTAAACAACAAGATCCGAGAAGGTGAATGCATCTCAGACGAAGAAGGACCTCCTGGCGCGCGCGCGCGCGTGTGTGTGTGTGTGTGTTTACTTTTTGCTTGCCTTGTGAGCACCGGTTTGAAGGCACGGACTCATTAATAATGTAATGAGGGCCGGCAACTCCTGTTTTAGTTTGGATGACGCTTGGGAAAAACGGCAGCGATGGCAAATGGCAAGCGGACACTGTCATGTAGGTCTAACGGTTAATGGTCGAGAATAGTCCCCCTTCCTTCATTATTCGTTTTCATGATTTGGGAACGAGAGATCAAGCGGAATGGCTGCTTGTCTCTCTCAGCACGAACTGGTCTTATTCGCCTTAGAGATGTCAATCTTTTAGCTTCCACGTCATTGACTTTCTCTTCACTTTTCAAATTTACAGCTGGAAAAACGTCACAATCGATTTTCTGTTTAAAAAAAACAAAACAAAAAAACGCATTAAATCAATAAGAACACACTTCTTTACCAAAATCTGAGAGGCTGCATGTAAAATCATTGAAAAACTGGAAATTTTGGAGACTTTGGCGATTCGTCCAGAAATACCGGAGACACAAGCCCGAAGACATCACACATACACACACACACACACACACACACACACACACACACACACACATGCGCGCGCGCGCGCGCGCACACACACACACACCCACCAGAAGAATGTGTCCATAAATGTTGCTTGCGTTAGCGAACTCACAAACATTTTTATTCACGGTAAACGAAGACATCAAAGGTTAACGATATTTTACTCTTGAGCTTCTGAGTATACGGTTTTACCTATCTTGGTTATTTTCCATTGTGGTTGACTGTATTGGATTCCAGTGAGCGTGGACACCGTTGCCAACTCAAATGTAACCATAGGCCAATATTATATATGTTGTTTCCATGAAAATCAGGGTACGACAAAACAGGATCGATCTGTCTGTCTGTCTGTCTTTCTTTCTATCTCGCCATCAGTCTGTCTGCCTGTCTAATGGTCTGGCGATCAGTCAGTCTGACTGTCTATCTACTATCTCTATCAGTCTGCCGTCTGTTTGTCTGTCGGTCGGACTGTTGTCGATCAATCAGTCAGTCGGTCGGTCTATCTATCTATCTGTCTAACAAGATAGAGAAAGAGAAAGGGAGAGAGAGAGAGAGAGAGGGGGGGGGGGGGGGGGTAAGGTAAGGTCATGTTGCTTATAGTCCAGGAGGGGGAGGGGGGGGGGGCATACATGCATACGTACAGACAGGCATTCAAATAGACGGAACAATAGAGAATTTTTTTATTAAAAGCAATTTCAAGAAATCCCGAAAGGCAAGGTTTTCTTTTTTTTTTTTTTCTTTTTTTTTTCCTTTTTTTTTAGGGGGGGGGGGGGGGGGAGGAGATGATGGAGGGGGGGGGGGGGGAATGTTGTTAAATTGATGATTGCTGAACATACACAAACACGTGCGTAGCTAAATATTTGTCAAATAAGCTCTGAAACACACACAAATCAAACATATGCAAAATGAATACATACATAAATTATTGCAATAAACAGTACAACAGCAGTGGCAAGAATGGTGAAAGTATTGCATTGATAGTTGCCATACAAATATAATTATGGTTAAATATCTTTTTGGTTAAATACCTGTCAATCAGTTGGAAAAAAATATGGGAAAAGAATTACAAACAATGAAAAGAAAAGAAGCCCAAACACACACACACACACACACACACACACACACACACACACACACACACACACACTTCGAAACTTCACCTCACAACGAAAAGGATTAAAGCATGTGAATGTTTGTGCAGGGAGTTGAACAATATAAAAGCATTGTAAAAATCCATAAAACAGCAATATTAAACGCAGTGTCTGGCAGCAAAGATTACGAATATTTAAACTCAGGTCTACATTAATAAGAAAATATTCGCATCCTATGCAAGGAACAAGTAACCAACACACTGAGAGAATATCTATCTATCTATCCACACACACACACACACACACACACACACACACACACACACACCACTCTCTCTCCTCTCTCTCTCTTCTCTCTCTCTCTCTCTCTCTCTCTCTCTCTCTCATTCACACAGACAGGGCTCATAAACGTACAAGTAATTCCTAATCTCGTGGAATCCCGGATGCCAAATATATATATATATATTATATATATATATATATATATATTGTGGCTGCATTGATTGCTGCTGAATAGGTATGAGAACAGCATTCAAAAACAAGTATATAAATGATAAGCTGGATGACTCTCTCTCTCTCTCTCTCTCTCTCTCTCTCTCTCTCTCTCTCTCTCTCTCCCCTAGCAGAAATGCCGACACAGAGCACACAGAACAAACAGGGAGACATCCCCAGAAAAGAATGCTCCAAGCTTGCCCATTAAGAATATATCCGACTCATCTATACAGCAACGACAACCGGAAAAATGAACAAACACAAGATAATATTTATTCAAAACTGGTACGGCTCTCTTGATCTCGATTGTTGTCAAGCAAACGCACGGACGAACAGAAACCAACACAGGTAACCTCGGTTTGATTGATATGAACCGAAATCTTAAGCAGAGAACAGTAAACAGTACATAACGAACGAGTCGGGTAACTCCTGCTCCCAAAATGAAATAATTGCACGCTTATAACTCTAAACGAATGCTGCATACGACACCAAAGCGCCTAGCTGAAATGCCAACCCAGAACTTAGAACAAACAAGGAAACAACCACCCCCACCCGAAAAAAAGCTCCAAAATAATCAAGCTCGCTCATATACTCTTCCTGATAAACGTACACAGCAACAAATGCTGAAACAATTGACAAACACAAATCAACATTTATTTAAAGTCTTTTTTTTTTATCTTGATGACGAACATAAACAAATACAGGTAACCTTGGTTTGATGGGTATTTAAAAAAAAAAGAAAGAAAAAAAGCCGACAACCTAAAATCAGGCAGGGAACAGTAAGCAGTAAGTGAGGAACAAGTAGAGTGGTAATCTATGCTCCCATGTGTGAGAATGGCACGCCCATACCTCCAAACGGATGCTGCTTACATTCACAAATTAACATTTATTCAAGACTGGCACAGGCTTCTTGATGCAAAAATCACCTACAACCGTTCAGGACGTCGCTGTCTGACAGAACAGTTTACACGATTAAGAGATCGCGAACAGCCAGTCAGGTCAAGGTTTTCATACCTGCGATTCTGAGGTCGCCTTTACCCGCAGGACAGGCCTCTGACCGAACAGCACGTGCGAATCGGTGATCGAGAGTACGAGCTGAGCATAGAGTGATTTATCAATCCGGAAATGTTATTCTTTATGGTGCATGGGAAAAGGCAAGGGCGGTAAATAATGAAACAAGATGCCTTCCCTGACTCTGGTCCTTTAAGACAATTTTGGTTTGGTTTGTTTCAAAGACGGAGTGGATAATAAGCGTAAGGAAGTTGAATCAGAGACCTGATTGTTCAAAATGTGTCTCTGGTGTGTTCAAAATGTGTCTCTGGTGTTCATCTCTCTCTCTCTCTCTCTCTCTCTGTTCAAAATGTGTCTCTGGTGTTCATCTCTCTCTCTCTCTCTCTCTCTCTCTCTCTCTCTCTAACATATTCCTGTATGCGTCGGGCAGGGCTATTGGCCGAATTCTGTTAATGTCTACGTGATTGGTAAACAATCATATGCTCACTTCATCAGTTGTTTACCTTCAGTTAAGGCGAAAGTTGGGGGGGAGGGGGGGGGGGGGGGCTTGTGGATAAAGCACCCCCTCCCCCCGTAAGGGTGACCATCACAACATCTGTTGCTTGGATCCCACCGATGGCTAAATTTTGTTTCCCCTCCACTCTTTCTCCCCTCCCCGTCTCGTTCCAATAAACTTTAAATATAGTCTGGGCGCTAGTCTGTCGGATGAGACGATAAACGGAGGTCCTGTGTACAGCATTTGTGCACGTGCATCGAATTCAAGAGATCCCACGGGACACGGGAGTGGTCCCCGGCAAAATTTCTGAGAAAACTTAACTTTTATAGGTCAGCTAAAACAGACACATACAGGGAGGGGTGGGGGGGGGGGGGGGGGAGCACAAAAGTCACGTGGCGATGTATCAGTATGACGTAGTGTTCCCTGCGTGATGAAACCCAAATGTCATGGAGAAATCTATTGTGGCAACAACACCATATGATACAGTCCATCCATTACAGCGCAACTCAAAACAATGCCACGAAACACAATGCAACAGCAATACAACACAGTACAGTGCAATGCAATACAACACAAAGCAAATTAAAAGCAATGTACTACAAGACAATGCAATGCAGAGTAATGCAATGCAATGCAATACAATACAATACAACAGAAATTAGGTCAGGGCTTCTAGGACGAGCTGAACGTGCGATCCGGATATTGCTTCCAACCAGCTGGGACTCTCCTTTCAAGCCGAAACGGCACGTGCTTTTCCAAGGTCGCCCATAACCAATGAAGACATGTTTTTCAAGCCAAAGAAGAAATGCTTCTCTTTTCTTCTAAGAACAACCTATCAGGCTCGGCCTATCAAGCCGAACAGACAGCGCAACACGGAGGCCACCTGGAGGCCCTCAAGCCGAGGCCTTAAGGCCGGCAATCTTGAAGGCAAGGATGGCCAGGATCTGAAAGAAGACTAGGAAGCCGGCCAGGATCTCAAAGTTGCGTGCCATGTGCTCCACGGCCCCGGGGTAGTTGGTGTCGATGAACATGTCTCCCTGGGGTATACAAGGCAGGCCTGAAACAGCAGCAACACGGGGGTGGAGTTGGGGTGGGGAGTGGAAGCACAGCAGAGGGTACAGTCTGCATATGCTCCTCCCCTCCCTCCCTCCCTCTCTCCCTCCCCTTCCACATGCGTATCGTTTGCACCTCTACGCATACTTATAAATAGCGTCTACACTCACACACACACACACACACGGGCGCACGCGCACGCACGCACGCACGCGCAGACACACGCGTGCGCACACACACACATGCGCGCGCTCGCGCGCGCTCACGCACGCAAGTACAGGCGTGCGCACGCACACACACACCCGCGCGCGCGCACACACGTACATGCACGCATGCTCACAGGTACATCGTTTGTAACCTCCACATATACACGTGCATGGCGTGCGCGCGCGCACACACACTCGCACACATACAAACACACACACTCTCTCTCACATACATCATTTAACACACTCTCTCTCTCTCTCTCTCTCTCTCTCTCTCTCTCTCTCTCTCTCTCCCAGAAGGAGGCCCGATATACAACGATAAATCGATCAAAGATGGTGTTCTAATAATGGAAGATGCCTTGCTTCAAAAGTTTGAAAAAGAAATGGATACACTTTATTTTATGGTTATGGGAGATTTGAATGCCAGAACAGGTTGCAAACAAGCTGAAAATGAAATTATGACAAACTATGTGAGCTGTATGGAAAATATCAATGTGGATGACGACAATAGCGTATGTTGCTCTAAAGACTCAGTTATCAACAGTTTTGGCAAAACATTGTTGGATTTCTGTATCATGTTCGACTTGAGCATTTTAAATGGTTTTTGTGATGGTGATAGTGAGGGTGAGTATACTTTTGTGTCTCCAAACGGATGTAGTGTGATCGATTACGTACTGGTTCACAATGGCTTGTTGTCAAACTTTGATTTACACATTGGTGATTGCATTTATTCATGGCACTTACCAACTGAAGCTATATGGAGAAGTAATTGTTGTGAATTAGAGAAGAGGTATTCCCCAGAACAATGTGAAGAAAAAATTGTCTGGGCTGGTGAATATGCTGGTATATTCAGAAATGAACTTGAATGTGATGAATTTCTAGACAGCATGCAGAAAGCGCGTCAATTATTACAAATTAATGTGAATGAGAGTCTAGATAAATTTGTCAGTGCTTTGTGCGGAGCCGCAGCTTGTATGGTTCGAGTTATTTGCAGAGGCAGCAGAACATACAATGACTGGTTTGATAATGAGTGCGAACGAAAGAAACAGGAAGTTAAAAGGTTATTAAAAAGATTTCAGAGATGCAAAACAGCCAAGGATAAAAGTAAGAAAAGAGAAGAATACGCTGTATCACGTAAAGAGTATGTTACGCTAAGGAAAACAAAGGAACTGGAGTTTAAAGAAATAGGTTAAAGAAACTAAAAAATTCAGTCAGTGATTCTAAAATGTTCTGGTCAGTGATAACATCTGTGAATAAAAAGAGTTTTGTGTATAACGAAATCTCAGTTCAACAGTGGCATGACCATTTTGGGGGCGTTTTTCATAGTTTTGATAATAAAAGTATGGAAGAAGAGACCGGTGTGGTAGAAGAGAATGAAATTGAGCCATTATTTAATCAGCCTATTTCTAGTGAAGAAGTCGTTGCTGGTATTAAACATTTAAAATTAGGAAAGAGTGCAGGACCAGATAGAATAATAATAATAATAATGAATACTTATATAGCGCCTATTCTCGGCTAGAGACCAAGCTCTAAGCGCTTTACAATCAACACTCGTTTACACAACGGGCTGCCTACCTGGGTAGTGCCGACTGAAGAGCTGCCAGCTGGCGCTTCATTCAGTCGTTTCCCGTGTCATCCAGTCAGTATCGTTCAATATCGTTCACTCATTTTCCTTACTTCCTTCATTCTTTCCATTTCTCACGCAGGGTGCATGCTATGTGTAACGTGTCATCCATACCAACGGCCAAACTGGCCTACTCTTCCGAAAGTTGGTGATGGGATTTTACGTGTGTGCAAGATGTTATGCGTGCGTTCACACACGGAACCTCGGTTTATAGTCTCATTCGAAGGACTGTATGGGAAATGGAGTCAGAACCGATGTTAACTCCGAGGGAAAAATCCCCCTGTACCGAAACGCCCCGGCGGAGATTCGAACCCGCAACCCCAGGACCACCAAGATTACGAGTCCGGCGCTCTACCAACTGAGCTATTCTGGCTCCCCGTAGCAGAAATGTTGAAGAATGCAAACACAACTGTAATCGATTTCCTTGTTCATTTATTTGCCCAACTTTTTGATAATGGCATCTTTCCATCAGAGTGGGCTAAATCAATTATTGTACCAATTCATAAAAAAGGAGACGTGAACAATCCCGACAACTATCGTGGAGTATCACTTACCAGCATTTTAAGTAAAATCTACACTCACATACTAAATACAAGATTAACTGAATGGGCTGAAACTGAAGAAAAAATATTGGAAGAGCAAGCAGGTTTTAGAACCAGTTACAGCACCATAGACCATATATTTACACTATATTCTTTGATTCAAAAACATCTACTCTGTAAGTCGAAGCTCTACATTGCATTTGTAGATTTCAAGGAGGCCTTTGACTCGGTAAATCGGAATGCTCTGTGGAATGTACTCCGTAAAAGTGGTGTTAATAGTAAATTGTACATGGCTATTAGAGGGGTCTACAACTCAGTGCTGGCATGTGTGCGTGTGAGAATGAGTATTCAGATTATTTTGATTGTCCAAATGGAGTAAAACAAGGATGCTTGTTGAGTCCACAGTTGTTTTCTTTTTTCATAAACGAACTGGCTGTGGAATTGTCCCGCAAAGGCAGACATGGTATCCAGATAATACCTGGAGCAGTTGAATTAGTTTTATTACTGTATGCTGATGATGTTGTTCTTCTGTCCGGAATAGTTGTAGGTTCGCAAAACCAACTAAATGTATTGAAAGAAGAAGCAGATCGCTTAGGTTTATCAGTTAACTTGGATAAGACAAATATAGTGGTCTTTAGAATGGGTGGCCACCTATCAGTGTGTGAAAAATGGTCTTATGGAAATGCAGACGTTCAAGTAGTTAATTCATATAAATATCTTGGAATGATATTTTCAACAAAACTAACTTTCCGTTACGCATGGGAAGAATCTCTAAGAAAAGGGAAAAAAAGGTACTATTGAAATTCTGAAATCCCTGAGAAAACTGAATTGTACAGACTGTAGTATATTTTGGAAAATGTTTGATACACAGATAAAACCTCTTCTTACATATGCAGCTGAAATTTGGGGCTTACTTGAAAATTCGATGATGGAAAAAGTACATACGTATGCTATGAAGCGTTTCCTTCAAGTACCTATTCATTCATCCAACACCGTTTTATATGGAGAGATGGGCAAATACCATTTGTACATAAGTACATTTGTGAAATGTATTAAGTACTGGTTGAAGATCTTGAAGCTACCCCAGTCCCGTTTTAGCAGGCAAGTCTATGATATGCTTTTAGAAATGGAAAAAGGTAAAGAAAACTGGGCTCATAAAGTAAAGAAAGTCCTTTCAGAACAGGGTTTTGGAATAGTGTGGATGGCCCAGGAAGTAGGGAATGAGCAACAGTTTATTGCGGAATTTAAAGACAGGCTTATTTGTTCTTTTAAACAGAATTGGCACTCAGATATGGAAAGTAAAGAAAAATATCGCTGGTTTTTCTCATTTTAGAATGTGTTTCATTCTGAAAAGTTTCTCAATGTCATAACAGATAGATGGCACAGAATAAATTACACAAGATTTAGGTTGAGAACTTTAGGTTTTAATGCGAACAAAAGATGGTTTGAATGTGAAACATCCACAGAATCTCCTTGTCCTGCACGTAGACACATTATTGATGACGAAGAACACTTTCTGTTCCACTGTACTGCTTATAGTGAAGTGCGGACAAATTGTTCACTTTCCAGTTAGATATAGCGAAAAGACAAAATGTTGCTGTCGTGTTATCATCAGATGATGAACTTGTAATTAAATCAGTTGCGAAATTCATCGCAGAAGCATTGAAAATTAGACAGATGAAGGATAGTAAAATTTAAGATAATGCATTATAAGAGATATCTGAATGAATATTATCATTCATCGCAAGTGGAAGAGATCAGTAAGATACATTGTCATCATTTGATCGAGTGGATGGTCGAGTCAGTCTTAAGGGTTTTTTTTTTTTTTTTTTTTAATTGCATTACTCCTGTGCGTGAGGACATAAGGAAATGTTATGAATTTATTTGTTTTTAACCTTTGATTTGGTGCACACTAGGAATGAATGTGTACTATTTGTTTGCAGGAAAGGAAGAGGGAAATGTTATTGTTCTGTTACCTCTCCCCCCTTGTCAAAAGACCTCTTTGGTAATGACAATAAAATGTCAAAGTGTCTCTCTCTCTCTCTCTCTCTCTCTCTCTCTCTCTCTCTCTCTCTCTCTCTCTCTCTCCATCTGGTACTATATCATATATTTTTGTGAAAAAACGTAAGAATGAAAGAACTACTACTACTAGTACTACTACACTACTACTACTACTACTACTATTGCTGCTGCTACCACCACCACTACTACTACTAATCTATTGTACGACTTCCTCTTCCACTACTACTACTGCTATTGCTGCTACTACGGTTGCTTTTGCTGCTGTCACAACAACAACTACTACTACCACTACTGTTGCCACTGTTACTACTACAACTATTACTTTTACTACTTCTGCTACTGCTACTGCTACTACTGCTACTACTACTACTACTATTCTACGACTTCCTCTACTACGACTACTACTATAACTACTACCACCACTACTACTACCGTTGCTTTTGCCGCTGCTATTTCTACTACTACTTCTGTTGCTGCTGCTGCTGTTACTACTACTACTACTACTACTACTACTACTATACTACTACTACACCACACCAACCTTGCAACTTTTCGTCACAGGTGAAGTTCAGGTGGTGAAACTCGTTGGCCACCACTATTTCACTGGCGTACTTGTGGATGGAGGCCCAGCTCAGATATTGTAGAAACTCCTGCATATTCTGTAGGCTCCTGTGGGCCAGAGAGAGAGAGAGAGAGAGAGAGAGAGAGAGAGAGAGAGAGAGAGAGAGAGAAGAGAATATGAATATGTATACGAATACGAATATTGTTATTGAGGGTACAATGGATAAGCTATTAGCTTTTTTACACAATGCCCACAAGAACAACAACAGTAACAAACAATATCAAAATGAACATGTATATGATATATGAAAAGGAAACAATGAACGAGCGTATAACGACGAGAAATGATTAACGTGAATAGTACTAAACAAACAAGAGGAGAGATCTCAGAACTCAGAAAACATGTATTCGATCAAGAGAGAGAGAGAGAGAGAGAGAGAGAGAGAGAGAGAGAGAGAGATTTTCACTACAAAGCTGGTGATTGTTCTCATGGCTATGCAGTAGACTGCAAATCTCCCCATGATTTTGTTTTAATTAGTTGTTTGTTTTTGCATTGACTCTAGATCTGTTTCACTGGCACTTAAAACCACAGGATTGTGCAAATGAATACCCGATCTTGTAATCGAAACATTATGACCAATGAATGTCCTCGTTCGTAAAGGTTCTAATGTGTTCTTTTCTAGGGTTCGATTCCACTGCGGTGATCCAGGAAATGGATTAGCACTGTCAGTATGGCACAAAGATGTACAAGGAGCGGGAGTGGCTGAGTATATAATAAAGATTCTGTTGACGGGAAACAGGGAATGTAGATTGTTGTTGTTGTTCTTCTTCTTCTTGTTGTTCTTGTTGCTGCAGTTGATGATGTTGTCATTGCTGTTTTGAGACAGAATATCAAAAAGGCAACACACAGACGAACATCACAAACAAACCTTTCTTTCTACCTCATAATGCTCTAGATTTGGACATACATAAAATTTAACCCTCGACGATCAAACTTTTTTTTTTTTTTTTTTTTGCATCGTAGTTCTATAAATCTTAACTCACACGAAATTACAAGCTTATGTAACAGACCGAAACGTAATGCTTCAAGGCATTAACATCTTAAGGACGTGAAATACGAAAATGGACATGGATACCAAAATGGTAGTCAACGATGGCCACCCCTGTTAGTAAAATTAATGTTGGGGTTCTGGCCGCCAGATGAACGGATTAAACGCAGAAAACAATGAGCCGTGACCTACTGATTTCCTCAGGCAGGTTTCGAAAAAAGGGGGAGGAAAACAAAAAAGAAACTGAACGTAAATAAGTAGCGGTGGGAAGCAAGCGCCAGTAAACCAGTTCAGTCACTAGTAAAAGGACTTAGTTTCAAAGTGCGGTAACTGAAGGCGGAAACTGAAACACATTTTGAAAACAATTGTTAGTGATTCCGCAAAACGATAATCATGGACAAAAAGATTGCAAGCCAAACATGATGCGTTTTGACCTCTTAGGTCTTCTTCAGGTAAAACAAACAATATCTAGGACAATGAAAACGAAGAACGACCAGTCACTTATCTTCCATGTTTTGTCCATATTGTCGAGCGGAATCAAAGACAATTCTTTGTACAATCACTTAGCAAGGATTTAGAGAAAAGGGAGCGAAGGAGTGACAGGGTTGATAGAACAGAATCGGTGGGGTGAATGAGGGTGTTTCAGCGTCAGTATTACATATTTCACTGGCAGCATATGGGAACTGTTGAATTCTGCCTTATGTGACAACCATGTACTGAGCATATCTTAAGTCGACTCCTCACTTGTTTATTCATCTTCGTGTTTTGTAGGTTTGTTCTTTCTCGTCCTGCCTGAACATGACCGCTGGATCGAGGCTCGGTACCCGTTTGTTGGTCTCACTGACTGGGTATCCTACTTATTCAATACTCATCCACATGTTTAAACTCCCGTGTAAACTCATGACATTATCAAACTGAGGGAAGTATCACATAATGAGTAGGAAAACAACATGTCATGCCAGGATCAGCGTATAGCACCACGTTTCCTGTGTTTCATGTCCGCTAAATTGCGCGTGAACTCGGTTTCACGACGTGACGTAGTTCGGCAGGATACATTTCTGGCACTTCGTATCATGAGATAAGGAACGGCGCTGCTGGCAGACACCTAAGCACGCCTCGCTTAACCGTCCCAGAGCAGACGAGAACTGGACAGGTTAGTTTTGAATTCTTGATGTGATCGAAACTTTCTTTGAGATCTATTTATTCCACTGCCATTCATCTGTTGAGCACGATACCGAAGATTAGAAATGAATGAATTAATACATAAGAAGATAAATAAAATGGCACGAAAAACAAACAAAACAAAATAAACAAACGAACAAGCGGGCGGGTTTCATTATTTCATACTAAGCACCATTCAAACAATGGGCTGATGCAGTGGAATCGCTCAAACGTGTGGAATTTTTTCCGTGGAAAATTCGTCGTGTGGCATACATAAAAAACCCAACAACAATAAAACTTTGAACAATTTACTGCTCGGAATTGTGTTGGACCTCTTCGATATTTCGTCTAGAATCAGTGTCTTATGACAAAGACATGTCTTACACACCTCTGTGACGTCTGTAACCGGACTCGCTGCTTAACTGGATAGAATGCATTTCGATTAGCACAGAGTCGTGAAATTAACCTCACAACACTTAGCGAAAGTGATTGGGGTGGGCGCATGGGCGGGTGGCTGGGTGGGGAGGATGGAGGGGGTGTCAGGAGGTACCTGAGGAAGCCCGAGGCGATGAGACCGGAGGCGGTGAAGAGGAGGGCGGTGGTAGTGTTGGCCAGCTGCGAGTTGCGGAACACCCCCATACAGGCCGCCGTCAACAGCTCCCCCGCCAGGTGCAACATGATCGTCACCGCCACGTTCATCCCGAACCTCTCTGCATCAGGGTACATCCCCAACACCCTGCCCCGACAGGAAGTGGAGAGGGGTAGGGTCTCAAGTGGCCACACGCCACAGGGTACATCCCCAACACCCTGCCCCGACAGGAAGTGGAGAGGGGGTAGGGTCTCAAGTGGCCACACGCCACAATCAGGATTTCGCTCTAAATTACTGTATAATCCATAATCTCCCCAATTATTTCACTTTTTTTGTTGTTTTGTTTTATTTCCATCGATGGCATCATTCACAATCTTCAATTACATGACCTTCCCATTAACTGACGTTACATTTCAGGCCTTCTCACTCACCCGTGACCCTATCTTTGCGCTAGCTGGTTCCTCCCAAGTAGTCCCATCCTTTCATTTTAATCTGTCTGCTTGGAACTACCTGGCTTGTACTTTGATGGACATCTACTTTCAGACACAGTAAACATTCTCAAAAACAATCTAATTGTGTCTGTCTGTGAATACTCGACTCCTTACGCAAGGCCTTGGAGCATTAATTCTTGGTGTGCTGTCATCATCCTCAACTTCGTCAACTTCATTCAACCTCAACTTCATCAAAAAAAAACCAAACAAAAACCCCCCAAATAAGCCCATTCCTCTGCCCCCCACCCCCCCTCCCTTCCAGAAGCAAACAAACAAACAGATAGCCAAAACCCAAACAAAACTTTCTCCAATCCCGAGGTCTTTATTAATTCATCCCGCAGTAACATTTGAATTCCCCCCCCCCCCCCCCTTCCATTCAAACACAAACACTGCCATGGACAGACAGACAAACAAACAGACAGCTTGATCAGTAGACAGCGGTTGAGAATAGATTAATGGGAAGAAAACAGAGAGTCGTCAACAAACAGATGGTCATGGGAACTAGTTGGACAGGGTGAGGTGGAAGTGGAGGGATCTGAAGTTTATGTGGGTCAAAGGCACACTTTCAGAAAAAAAATGTAAAAATAACATCAGCGGCCTGAGCCACTGTTATCAGTAAATTCAGCATAATCCTTCATCATACATCGACCAACAAAAAATGTTTTAACGACGCAACGGTCTTACTCTTGTGATGCATCTAGGACTTAATATGACAAGACAAGGTAGGTAACCCAGTTTGAGCGAAGTTTGTTGTGATGCATCTGGGATTTACTATGACTAGACAAGGTAGGTAACCCACTTTGAACCAAGTTTGTTGTGATGCATTTGGGACTTAATTTGACTAGACAAGGTCGGTAACCACTTTGAGACAAGATTGTATCCAGAAATGCAACATGCAAGACCGGGTATGTTGATCTTCAGAAGACTGACGACAGCTCGTATTCAGGCACGTGCATCCATGTCTTCTCCATTAATTAGGAATTCGAAGTTTTCTCCCCCACTTCCATTTCCATTTTTTTTGGTAATAGAATAATTGTCATTAATGTTTTTATTATCATTATCATTATTATGAATACTTATATAGCGCCTATCCTCGGCTAGAGACCAAGCTCTAAGCGCTTTACATTCCACACTCGTTTACACAACGGGCTGCCTATCTGGGTAGTGCCGACTGAAGAGCTGCCAGCTGGCGCTTCATTCAGTCGTTTCCTGTGACATCCAGTCAATATCGTTCGCTCACTTTTCTTACTTCCTTTACACTTTCCATTTCTCACGCAGGGTGCATGCTATGTGTAACGTGTCATCCATACCATCGGCCAAACTGGCCTTCTCTTCCGAAAGTTGGTGATGGAATTTTACGTTTGTGCAAGATGTTATGCGTGCATTAACACATGGAACCTCGGTTTATAGTCTCATTCGAAGGACTGTATGGGAAATGGAGTCAGAACCAATGTTAACTCCAAGGGAAAAATCCCCCTGTACCGAAACGGCCCGGCGGATATTCGAACCCGCAACCCCAGGATCACCAAGGTTACGAGTCCGGCGCTCTACCTCTGAGCTATTCATATGGATGAAGTCGCACGGTCTTGACACCACGGACAATATGGTGAACAATGAACCAGAAATAACTTCTACCGGAAGTTTCGACGCAGGGGCTTTTTCATGTCGCGCGTGGCGACATGAATACGAAACGAACTCTTTTATTGTGTGTGTGGTCTGGTTTCCTTTGCTCTTTCTCTCTCTCTCTCTCTCTCTCTCTCTCTCTCTCTCTCTCTCTCTCTCTCTCTCTCTCTCTCTCTCTCTCAAATAAATGAATACAATATAATCAAAAAGAAAATCTGAAGCAAACAGGTTAAAAAAATATCTGAATTTGTTTTCCTCTTCCTTTTTCTTTTTGTTATGTATGCTTTGGTTCGGTTTGGTTTTCACTCACTGTCTGTCTGTCTGTCTGTCTGTCTGTCTCTCTTTCTCTCTCTCTCTCTTTCTTTTACCCTATCCCCACCCCCACCCCCGAAAGAAAAAAAAAACGAACGGGTCAAAAAGAATCTGAATTTGTTTTCCATTGTTTGCACACAGCTTAACCGACGGACAGTTCCCATGTCTGAGACAGACAGACAGACAAACAGACAGACGGAATGACGCAGACAGACAGAAACGAGACAGACAGACAGGAGACAGACAGACAAACCGACACACAGACTGACCAGTAGAAAGTGCCGGAGAAGAGGAGGGCGGCGACGCAGACGAAGGGCCAGATGTGGACGGTGTAGGCCAGGAGGAACGTCTGGCAGCCGTACAGTCCGTCCAGTCCTTCCCGGTAGAAATGGTCCCTCAGGGCGGGGACTGGCACCACAACCACACGGCACCACAGCATCAGAGGTGAGTCACAAAAAAGACAAACAAACAAACAAACGAAACTAAAACCAAACTAAAACAAAACAAAAAGCGTCTCTCGGAGAGGGGGCGGGGGGGGGGGGGGGGGGGGGGGGGGGAGGAATCTTGAATATTGAATATACCCGTTCACTCTCCCAACCATTCCTCCTTTAAAACTACCCTTCTTTCCACCCTCGAAAAAATCCAACCAAACAACCACCCAAAGAATAAAAACAAACGAATTAACCCCCCCCCCCCCCCCCCCCAAATAAAAAAAAACAAAACAAAAAAACCAAAAAAACCAGAAGAAAAGAAATGGAAAACAAAACACAGAGTCTTTACAGATTTGTATGTGGTTTTCACGTTTGCATTCCAATATATTAGGTAAGGCCACCCCTTTAATCCTCATCCCACCCGCTGCCACCTCTCCACCACCCTTATCCTTTCTGTTCCATCTCTGTCTGTCTGCCTGCCTGTATGTCTACCTGTGTCTCTGTCTGCCTGTCTGTCTGTCTGTCTGTCTCTGTCTCTTTATATATATATATATATATATAATATATGTATCTTCCTCTCTCTCTCTCTCTGCCCCCACCCCCACCCCCTCCACTACCTCCCCCCTATCTCTCTCTCTCTGTGCCTTTTTCTCCGTCCGTCCGTCCACCTGTGTGTGTGTGTGTGTGTGTGTGTGTGTGTGTGTGTGTGTGTGTGTGTGTGTGTGTGTGTGTGTTTCTCCCCCCCCCCTCTCTATCTCTCTCTCTCTGTCTCTGTGTTTCTCAGGTATAACATAAATGACCCTGCCAATTCTCCGGATACAGCGGATAAATAAATCTCCCTGCTCCTCGGATATAAGGGAGTGAAAGCCTCATTTTTTTCCCGAATGTAAAGCATAAAGAGACCTTATACTGGATGTAAGGAAATAGTCACTTCCACCCTCACCGATGTTCTGATATAAAGCACAAATACCCACTCCCCTTTCATCGCGTTCCTCATTTATAGCGATCCCATCCGTACCACAGGCATCAGGGAGGAACAGATTCTGTGAGGGGCTGGATAAATACATGCAGCAGATCAGTTAGTTAATCAGTTGACTGCTTGACCGACTGATTGTGAGCCGGCAGTTGTGATTGATTGAAGACTGGCAATGGTGACATACAAGCATGACCGACTGAAAAGAAAAAAGATACACCCGAAGGTGCGAGTGGGACCCAGAGGAGTACTGTCCTCAACTGTCGAACAAACCAGCTGGGAGCAATCCTGCTCCAACCCTTGGAAGCCTGCGCTGTGTTCACGTAGGGCGCAGGCATGGTCAGGGCATTCCATTACGACATCAAGGGACATGATTGTTCCCTGGCAGATGTGACATGCATGACCGCCTGGGTCAATTGTTGAATAGTTGACCAGCAATCGATTGCTTACTGGTCAGGGCATAATTACTTCCCTGCGTTGATTGATTGATTGATTGATCGATCGATCGAACGATTGATGGATTGATTGATCGATCGATCGATTAATGGATTGATGGATGGATGGATGGATGGATGGATAGACCGATGGACGGATGGATGGATGGATAGACTGACAGACAGAAAAGAACTGAGTGATAGTTGAATGCTTGCATAGATCGGAGAACGGCAATGACAAACCATATGGGCCAGACGAACGGACGGACAGACAACCCGACGACATATCTATGACTGCACAGGACGGACGGATGGACGGACGGACTCACAGCAGGCGATGTTGTTCATGATGCCCATGTAGGGTGGGACCTGCACCCAGTTGTACAGGAGGCCGATCCGGTCCTGGATGGACTGCTGGTTGTGACGGAGGCGGCCCAAGAAGATCGCCGTGAAGGGCGTGAAGGACCACAGTATCAGCAGCCGGTTGAGGCACGCCAGACGGTCCCGCACCAGGTTTAGATTCATGCGCCTGAGGTGGGGGATGGGGAGTAAGAGGGGGGAGGGGGGGAGGGGAGAAAAGAAAAAAGAAAGAGGTCAAGGGGGTGAAGGTGGAGGTTGTGGGGATAGAGGAGGGGATGGCAGTAGGGGAGGAGACAGAAAAAAGGATGGGAAGTGGAAAGGGGGGGGGGGGGGGGGGGGGTTGGAAAGACGAGCAGCAAGGAGATGCAAAGAACATAAAACAGATGGATAGTGAGAAATGGAAAGCGTGACAGGAGAGAGGTGGAAAGAGAAACGTAGGACAGACGGATAGAAGGAAATGGAAAGCTGGACAGGAGGAAGATGGAAAGAGGAACATAGGACAGAGGGATAGAAGGAAATGGAAAGCTGGACAGGAGGAAGATGGAAAGAGGAACATAGGACAGAGGGATAGAAGGAAATAGAAAGCTGGACAGGAGGAAGATGGAAAGAGGAACATAGGACAGAGGGATAGAAGGAAATGGAAAGCTGGACAGGAGAAAGATGGAAAGAGAAACATAGGACAGAGGGATAGAATGAAATGGAAAGACGGACAGAATGGAATGGAAAGATTGACAATGGAAAGACAGGCATTTGGTGAAAATGTACCTTTGGAAATGGAAACGTCGACAGAGCGAAATGGAAAGATGGACAGAGGAAAGTGGAAAGTCAACAGATCGAATTAAAAAGATGGGCTGAAGGAAGACGGATGTATGCACAAACGGAAATGGAAAGAGGAAAGTTTTAAAAAAAAAGAGAGAGAGAGAGAGAGAGAGAGAGAGAGAGAGAGAGAGAGAGAGAGAGGAGAGAGAGAGAATTAAAAGCAGACAAGAAGAGGGTAAATGGAATTATGTGCCTAGGGAAATGCAAAGATAAATAAAGAGAGAAAAACAGAAAAGAGGACACAGGGAAGACTGGAATACAGACAGAGGGAAACTTCCAAAGGGATAACTGACACACAGATAAACGGACCGAGGAAACACTGAAATATTGACCAAAGGAAACAGGCAAAAGGAAAACTAAAAGAGAGGAAGAGGCAAACGGGCCACAAGAAAACGGAAACATGGACTGAGGAGAGACAGATGGAAAAGAGAGGAAGAGGCAAACGGGCCACAAGAAAACGGAAACATGGACTGAGGAGAGACAGATGGAGAGAAAGACTGTAAGAATAAAGGTGGAATATGAACAGGAGGGAATGGGGTGGGAGCGGACAAGTAAACAGAGAGAAGACGGGCAGATACGCAACGAATGGTGGAAGGACAGAAAGAGGGAAATGGAGAACAGCGGGAAAGGTGGACAGAAAAAAAAGAAAACGAAACAAGAAACAAGAAACGAGGCCAAGAGGGAAAACGTGATGGCCAACATGAAACACGAGGGGTACTAGAGTCACTTCCTTTATGAACGGTAGAATCTACTGATCTGGTTTGCTTCAGAAGGAACCTGAGGGAATCAACAAAACCCACAGTGATGATGAATGAATATGATGATGCCGACGACGATGACGACGACTATGACGACGTCGATCATGATGATGTTAATGAGGATAAAGATGACGACGACAACGACGACAACGACAGTGATTACAACAACAACAACACAGACTCCACCACCACCACTACCACTTACAACAACCGCACCGACACACCCACCTCTCACAACAAAGGCAACAACACAGACACTACCACCACCACTTAAAACAACAACAACTATAGAAACACCACCGCAACCACTACAGCAACACAGATACCACCTTCACCACCATCACATGAAACTACACCACCAGACATCACACCGCCACTAGTAGCAACAACAGTATTCGGTAATTGAATATACAGATTTGCCTGGTGAATGACAGGTGATAAAGTAAAAAAATTTTAAAAAGCGAAAAAAAAAAAAAAAAAAAAAGATGGAGGGCCCACTCAGAAAGGGAGGAAAAAGGAAAACAAAGAAAAAAAAGGTGAGGAATGTGCAAAAAAAATTTTAAAAAAGGAGGTTGGAAGAGCAAAAAATGTTAAAAAAAACAAAAAAAACAAAAAAAAGGAACAACAGGTTGCCAACTCCGAGAACGGAGATCTATGTTGTATTGACCCGAGTCTCGCAAAGACATGTCGTTCTCAGACATTTATTTGTATGTCGTCAGAGTATCACCACAACCACCACCACCACCAAACAACAACACACCACCACCACAATCACAACCACAGACCCTGTCCCTACTCCATCCAAACCCTTCCCCTCTCCCCCCCCTCCCCCTCATCTCCCCTCCCCTCCCCCCCCCCCTCCCCTCCCGTCCCCCTCCCACCACATCCCTGCAAATCCTTACCCGACAAGAGTGCTGAAGGTCCTGAACCACCCGGAGGATTTGACCCCCCTACCTATCCCTTTAGATGGAGGGGACCGGATCTGTTCGGTCACCTCCCGTGTGGTACTGGCCAGGAGATCCGAACTCCGGTACGCGGCCAGCAGCTCCTGCGTCCGCAGCGTCGTCTCCGCTTGACGCTCGGCGTTTCGCCTGTCAATGCTGACCAGGTCCACTGAGAGAAAAAGAGGGGGGGGGGGGGGGGGGGGGGGGGCGTAGGAAGGCGAGGGTGAGGTAGGGGTGAGGGGGGTTGGGGGGTTGATCAAAAGTAAATCAATTCAGTAATTTATTGAACGTCCCAAAGGAGGGACCAATGATAACCAAAAAGCGATAATTTAGAAAGGGGGGGGGGGGGGGGGGGGGGGGGGGGGGGAACAGTGTTACAGCCTTACCAACAAACACATAGACACAACACATTAACTCACACACACACACACACACACACACACACACACACACACAACACACACACACACACACACACGCACACACACAGAAAGAGACAAACAGACACGCAGTTAAACAGACATATGAACAGCTATATTGACAGACAAGCAGATGAACAGATATACATACAGACAGAACAGAAATACCTTATTCCAAGTACTCTGTCAACGTGCAGGATGACGACTCAAAACACTGGTACGGTTCTCTTAAGCCCTGCTTCATACTTCTTCGCCCACGTTCAGGATAACGCTTAAAACTAATATTAGGATTCTTGTACATCCTGCTCTCTACGGTTCTTCCCATGCGTGCAGGATGGTTCTATAATCACACAAAACCACGTTCTCTAGTCCTTCGCCAAGGTGCAGGATAATCTTTCAAGATAACGTTATAATTCTACTAAACCGTGCTCTATACTGCTTCCCCGGCATGCTGGAAAACGTTTGAAAATAATTCTGTGATTCTATTAAGCCCTGGTCCTTAGTATTTCGCCTGCAGGCAGGATAATGTTTAAAAATAACGCTATGCTTCTATTAAAATCCAGTCCCACAATACTTCATTTGCATGCAAGAAAACGACACAGAAAAATGCTGATTCTGTTAAAAACCGCTTAAAGGTACTCCGACCACACACAACACATTCCAACCTAGTATAAGTGATCGAGGTTTTGAAACAACACTCAAACAATGCACACTCACCCAATGCAGTTAAGCCTGATTCTCAAACAACAACCCAACTGAGCCAAAGTCCAAAGCAGCAACATCAGTCATACCCTCTGTAGTTGAGCCCAAATAGTACAAACCCACCTAATACGATTAAGCCAGGTTATAGAACAGTAACACACAAACAACACATACCCTCCTCCTTCCCCCCACCCCCACCCCAAATTCCCAAATATAGGTGAGCCAGATTCTGAAACAGGAACCCCAAGTCACCACACACACTCACTGTACACATCCAGAGGATTGGAAAACGTAGGGCACGGGTAGCCCAGCCTGGTGAAGTAGGGCACCAGCCGAGAGGTGGCGCCAAAATACATCATGTGACCTTGGCACATCATGGCCGTCATGTCCAGCATCTGCGTGATGTCAGAACGAGGCTGGTGCAAAGTCACGATGACTAGCTTCCCCTGACGAGCCAGCTGCTGCAGACTGGCCACTAGGTGGCGCGCAGTGAAGCTGTCCAGGCCGGTGGTGGGTTCGTCCAGCAGCAAGATGTCTGGAAAGATCCAAAAAGCGAAACTGGTAAGGGGAGAGAATTAGGATCATGGTATGTGTCAATCAGAGGACGTTACTCTTTATGGGTCTGGAACCTCCTTGCCCTTAAAGAAAAAATTGGTCTGCTTCGTCTCTCTCTCTCTCTCTCTCTCTCTCTCTCTCTCTCTCTCTCTCTCTCTCTCTCTCTTGAATATTCCGATTCATTCGTCCAATAAAATAGCTTACGGTGAAACAGGAAGGTACCCTTTGTACATCAGGTGTATTGTAAAGTGTGTTAGATACTGGCGTAAAGTAATACGATTACCAGTAGCTAGACTGAGCAGGCAAGCCTACCACATGATGCTACAACAATGTGAGTTAGGAAATGTTAACTTGGCTTCTAAGATTAAGAAAGTGCTAACAGAGAATGGGTTTAGAATAGTGTAGTATCCAAACTCCCACCCTTCGTAAACCTATTTGAAATCCCTTCAAGAATGAAAAAAATGTCAGAACACCGGATTTGAACTGGCACCTCTCCCAGCCGAGCTATTCCGGCATGGTGTTTAATATACAGCAATACCAGGGCTACGTGTGTTCGAATCGCTACATTTACAATAATATATCACGCCCTCGTCTTCAGTTTCTTCCTCTTACAACCTCCTCCTCCCCCCCCCCCCCTTTTTTTTTTTTTTTCTCCTATCTATGCCAAATGGTTGTCTTAAGATGGAGCAAGTTCACACTTGTTTTCCCTCACAGCTCAGTGGTGTGTGTGTGTGTGTGTGTGTGTGTGTGTGTGTGTGTGTGGTGTGTGTGTGTGTATGTGTGTGTGTGTGTGTGTGTGTGTGTGTGTGTGTGTGTGTGTGTGTGTGTGTGTGTGTTGTTGTTGTTGTTGTTGTTGTTGTTGTTTTGTTGTTGTCATCAATTTAACGTCTTTCCACATTAAAATATATTAGACGAATGTGTGCGTGCGTGCGTGTGTGCGCGCGCGCGCGCGCGCGCGCGCGCGTGTGTGTGTGTGTGTGTAAAAGTGCTGGTTAACCATTCCTCCGTCATTAAACCAATGAACTGCAACGACAAGGGGATGGATAGCTGTGTGAGAAAATAAACGTGAGAAAAGGATCGGAGTACAAAGCGAAATCTTTCACTAGTATTAGAGACCATGATAGCTTGTCTCGACAAACACATCCATTTGTGTTGCCTGCTCAGGGGCTTTTTTTTTTCCCACACCGATTCAGACCCATGAGTGAAACACGGTCAATTATGTCAGCAGTCTTCCCTTGGTATAACCAAGAAATAAACCACCGGTAATTCTATGGTTTACTCAACACCAATGGTTTAAAAACAGAATCCAAACGCACCCCCAATGCAGCCATCGAACGGGGGGAAAGTAAAATGAGAGGAAAGCATTGAAAGGAAATATGCTGCCTAAAAACTGAAAGCATCATGTAAGAAATATAAGAAGGAAGTTTCCAGCTATGCTTGAGGATTCACTGAAGGACACAGGGAGATCAAAAGATGTAAATTAGTCTCAGTGGTCAGCTCTTCTATCTACCTGAATCTTCTATCTACCTGTCTCTTTCAGCAGTAAGTGTCTAACTACCTAATACTTCCAGAAACACGTATCTATTCACCAGTTAGATGGGCCCATAGTCAGATGATCAGAGCGTTAGCCTGTGGAGCAGATGGTCGTGAGTATGAACCACACGTGGAATTCTGATATTTTTTAAGGCTTGAAAACCCTCTCTGTCCACCCAGCAGTAATGATAGCTGATTCAGTTCAAGGAAGGTTAAAGAGGGAGAGGAATGGGCTACGCATTCCATCATGCTGTGCCTTTGACACAGTGAATCTTTGACAGTTCACTGTCCCTGAGGCCTAGAGGGTATGGATATTTTTAACCTTCAAACCTTTCTTCAGATCCATTTACCCGCCTCCGGCATTAGAAATACATGTCCCTGGATTTGTCAGCTTGTCTGCTTATCTGGCTTTTTCAGTAGTGGGAGTGTGTCTACCTGGATCTTTCCGTGGTAGGGTCCACCCATACCTCTGTATTTTCACCAGTAGGTGTCTCGCTGCCTGGGTCTCTCAGGAGGAGGTGTCTATCTACTTGGATCTTTCAGCAGTAGCACCGTAGCCTCCCAGATATTTCAGCAGTAGGTGTCTTCCTCCCTGATTCTTTTAGCGGCCGGTTTCCATTTACCTGGATGTTTCAGCTGCAGGTGTCTATCCACCTGAATCTTTTAGGACGCCATGTACACTTACTTGAGAATCTACCTGACTCTTTCAGCAGTAGGTGTCTATCTACCTGAATCTTTCAGCAGTGGGCGTCTATCTACCTGAATCTTTCAGCAGTGGGCGTCTATCTACCTGAATCTTTCAGCAGTGGGTGTCTATCTACCTGAATCTTTCAGCAGTAGGTGTCTATCTACCTGAATCTTTCAGCAGTAGGTGTCTATCTACCTGAATCTTTCAGCAGTAGGTGTCTATCTACCTGAATCTTTCAGCAGTGGGTGTCTATCTACCTGAATCTTTCAGCAGTAGGTGTCTATCTACCTGAATCTTTCAGCAGTGGGCGTCTATCTACCTGAATCTTTCAGCAGTAGGCATCTCTCTACCTGAATCTTTCAGCAGTAGGGTAGGCATCCTTCAGTCTCGGAAGACTATGGAGTTGCGCTCTAGGTGCCTATTCTGGTACAGCGACGGGTGTGGCTGGCCAGTCCGACGCGGGAATGACAGTCCCTGTGGCAGAGGGCACAGATGAAGTCTGACGCTGGTTTGTCTGCCTGGGCTGCAGCCTTTTTTCTCATTCTCTTTTCCCCGTGCTGCTGAGCGAGTGTCTCTTCGAACTTGGAGAGACCTTTCTGCACAGTCTGTCTCCAGGCTGACCGTTCGAGGGCTGTTGCTTCCCAGTTGTTCTGGTCGATGTTCAAGGCCTTTAGGTCCCTCTTGCACACGTCTTTGAATCGTAGCTGTGGTCTGCCTGTGGGACGTTTTCCCTGCACAAGTTCTCCATAGAGAAGGTCTTTAGGGATCCTTCCGTCATCCATGCGCACGACATGGCCGAGCCAGCACATACGTCTCTGTTTCAGCAGCGTGTACATGCTGGTGCATCCGGTTCTTTCCAGGACAGTGTTGTTTGGGACCTTGTCCTGCCAGGTGATGTTCAGAATGCGTCGTAGGCTACACATATGAAAAGCATTGAGCTTTCGCTCCTGTCGGGCACGCAAAGTCCAAGACTCGCTGCCATACATGAGGGTGCTCACAACGCAGGCTCTGTAGATCTGGATCTTTGTGTGCTCGGTCAGCTTGCTGTTGTTCCATGCTTTCTTTGTCAGTCTGGTCATGGTGGTAGCTGCCTTGCCGATGCGCCTGTTGAGCTCTGCGTCAAGTGAGAGGGTGTCTGAGATAGTTGAGCCCAGATAAACAAAGTCATGGACGACTTCCAGTTCATGGTCATTGATGCTGATGACTGGGGAGAGTCAACATCCTGCCCCATGACCTGTGTTTTCTTCAAGCTAATGGTAAGCCCGAAGTCTTGGCAGGCATCGCTGAAGCGAGTCATGAGCTGCTGTAGGTCCTCGGCTGAGTGGGCGGTTACTGCTGCGTCGTCTGCAAAGAGGAAGTCACGCAGGCACCTCAGCCTGACTTTAGTCTTGGCTCTTAGTCTGGAGAGGTTGAAGAGCTTCCCGTCTGTCCTGGTTCGGAGGTAGATACCTTCAGCTGCAGGACCAAATGCGTGTTTCAGCATCACAGCAAAGAAGATTCCAAACAGGGTGGGAGCCAGGACTTCTTCTTCTTCCTCGTTCGCTTCCCATTAGATGAGCAGCCCGGTGTCCTCGATGAAGGCTGCCGTCCACCGCAGCTCCTCCAGGGTGCCGTACAACTTGGGAGCCAGGACGCAACCCTGTTTCACTCCGCTTCGTATGTTGAAGGCAGCTGATGTTGAGCCGTCAAAGACGACGGTGCCTTTCATGTCTTCGTGGAAGGATCTGATGATGCTGAGAAGTTTGGGTGGACATCCAATCTTGGGGAGGATCTTGAAGAGGCCATCCCTGCTGACCAGATCGAAAGCCTTTGTGAGATCTATAAAGGCAATGAAGAGTGGCTGCCTTTGCTCTCTACATTTCTCCTGAAGTTGTTTAAGGGAGAAGATCATATCTATAGTGGATCTGTTGGCACGGAAACCGCACTGTGATTCACGATAAACTTGCTCTGCAAGTACTTGGAGCCTCTTCAGTGCTACTTGTGCAAAGACTTTCCCAACAATACTAAGGAGGGATATGCCACGATAATTATTGCAATCGCTTCTGTCACTTTTGTTTTTGTACAGTGTGACGACGTTAGCATCCCTCATGTCTTGCGGTACTTCGCCTTCACTCCAACAGAGGCAGAGGATTTCATGCAACTCGGTAATGAGTGTCTCTTTACAACACTTCAGTACTTCGGCGGGAATACCGTCTTTCCCTGGTGCCTTGCCTGAGGCAAGAGAGTCCAGGGCTTCGTTGAGTTCGTCTATGGTTGGTTCTCTATCAAGCTCTTCCAGCTCTGGTAGGCGCTCTAAGGCATTCAGGGCATCTTCTGTGACTACATTTTCTCTTGCATATAGCTCAGGGTAGTGTTCTACCCAGCGCTCCATCTGTTGTTCTCTGTCCTGAATCACCTCCCCTGTAGCTGATTTCAAAGGGGCAGTTTTCTTTTGCGTTGGGCCCAATGCCTGCTTGTTGCCGTCATACATCGCCTTAATGTTGCCTGTGTCAGCTGCGATCTGAATCTGGGAGCAGAGCTGAAGCCAATAATCGTTGGCGCATTGCCTGGCACACTGCTGGACTTTGCTGCGAGCAGCACGGAGAACCTGGAGGTTCTGCTCGCTGGGACTGGTTTTGTATGCTGTCAGGGCGTTTGTCTTGGCCTCGATGACTGGTGTCATTTCTTCTAAATGGGCTTCGAACCAATCAGCTCACTTGCTGGTCTTTTTGCCAAAGGTGGACATGGCGGCGTTGTAGACAACATCTCTGAAGTGTTCCCATCGGTCTTGAGCATTTGCAGTGGGTGGGCCAGGGAGAGAATCCTCCAACACGCGCGCGAACTCCTCTACTTTTCTTTGATCGCGTGTTTTGCTGGTGTCGATGCGAGGCCGGCCCTCCTTTCTCATACTGTGCAGTCTCTTCACGCGGAGCTTCACTTTGCTGCACACCAAAGAGTGGTCAGTGTCACAATCTGCACTCTGGTAGCTGCGAGTGATCTTGATACTGGAAAGGTTGACACGTCTGGTGAGGATCAGATCGAGCTGATGCCAGTGTTTGGATCGAGGGTGTCTCTAGGAGACTCGATGCTGAGGCTTCGTGTTGAAGAAGGTGTTACTGACGCACAACCCATGATGACAGCAGAGCTCTAGCAGGCGCTGGCCATTCTCGTTCATTTTCCCAGTGCTGAACTGACCTAAGCAGGTGGGCCAGGAGTTGTGATCGACACCTACTCTGGCGTTGAAATCGCCTGCGATGAACAGTAATTCTCTGTCGGGAATTCTCCTCTCCTTATGGCAGCACTGAGGTCGTCATAAAACTTGTCTTTTGCTTCTGCTGTGGATGCCAAAGTTGGTGCATAGGCACTAATTAGACTGACTGGTCCCGATGATGTTTGGAGTTGGAGAGACAGGATTCGTTCTGTTCCTTCTGCCGGTGGGGTTATGGACTCCAATAATCTGTTTCTAACTGCGAATCCCACGCCGTGTTCTTTGACCTCGTCTGATGGTTTGCCCTGCCAGAACAGGGTGAAGTCTCTCTCCCTCACAGATCCTGTTTCTGGGAGCCTGGTTTCTTGAAGGGCGACAATGTCCATCTGCAGTCTGCTCAGTTCTCTGTCGATGACGGCTGTCTTGCGAACATCGTTTACTTCCTGCAGGTCGTCAGAAAAGCCTGGAGTCATTGTCCTTACGTTCCACGTACCCAATTTCAGGGCGAAAGTTTTCATTTTTCTGTTGCCTGGTGCACAGTTATCGATCCGCTTGTCGGTTTTCACCCTAAACCCACGCACCCAGTGAGGCTAACGGACCGTGGCGGGGCAGCACCTTACTGGCTGGGGTCTGCCCAGCTTAAGGCGGGCGGTAGCTGCCCAGTGAGATGCGATGACCTCTCCCACCGTCGGAAGCAGCCCCTGGCGTCTGACTCTACGCCAATTGAGTATGCAGACATATAACCGGTAGACTGCTACTTCCCGTGTTTTGTCGACGCTGCAAAGCGAAGCTGGAGTGACCTTTCCAGAGCGCAAAGCCTGGGTAAGTAAGTATGGAGGGCAAGCTGTTACCCATGCAGCAGACCCCCCTCTCCACGTCGCTGGAATGGTCCATTGGAAAGGCAAATGCCGATACACATGGTTCCAGTGCCGTCGCAGGAGTTGCCAGAACGTTGCTGTATACAGCCTCGGACTGCCTTGGGGACTCCGACTCCGGATTTTTCCTCAGGGTTGACTCCCGAAGCCTTTCCTAAGAGTGGGTATAGCCGCAAGGCAGCGGAGGTTTGAGATCAGAGTTTTCCTTCTCTTAGGCGGGTTGTCTTCCCAGACTAATGAGCTCCATCTGCCCAAGAAGGGGTGTTAGCCCTACACAAACCCGTTTAACCTCCGGGTGAGTTGGTCTACATTAGTCTGATCTCTACCCATTGACCTGTCCAGCTTGGGTGGCCCTACCAGGAGCATACAGCTCCCGCTGGCATAGCTCTCTGGGTCATAGAGGTACTCAAGCTCCCACACCACGACAAAGAGTAGATCTTTCAGCAGTAGGCTTCTATCTACCCGAATATTTCAGCAGTTGGCGTATATATATACCTGAATCTTTCAGCAGCAGGCGTCTATCTACCGGGATCTTTCAGCAGTAGGCGCATATCTACTTGACTCTTTCAGGAGTAGATGTCTATCGACCTGATTCTTTCAGTAGTAGGCGCCTGTCTACCGGATCTTTCAGCAGTAGGTGTTCATCTACTTGGATTTTTCAGCATTTGGTGTCTATCTACCTGGATCTTTTACCAGTAGGTGCCTGTCTACTTGAACAATAGGTGTTTATCTGCCTGAATCTTTCAGCATTGAGTGTCTGTCTACCAGGATATTTCAGCAGTAGGTGTTGGTCTGTCTGATCTTTCAGCTATGGTGTCTGTCTATACGTTCTTTCAGCGGTATGTGTCTAGACGTCTGTCTACCTGGTCTTTCAGGTTTCGTGTCTATCTACCTGGATCTGTTAGCAATAGGTGTCTATCTTCCTGGATATTTCAGCAGCAAGCGCCTATTTACCTGAATCTTTTTGCAACAGGTGTCTGTCTGGCTGATCATTTAGCATTAGGCATACGTCTACGAAGGTTCTTCGGCAGTAACTGTTCATCTACCTGGATCTTTCGGGTGAAGGTGTCTATCTTAATGGATGACTCAATAGATAATATCTATGTACTTGAATCTTTCAGCAGTGGGTGTCTGTCTGCCTGGATTTTTGAGAAGTAGGTATCTAACTACCTGGATCTTTCAGAAAAGGTATCTATCTACCTGGATCTTTCAGCAGTAAATGTGTTTATGTACCTGGAGCTTTCCAGAAGTAGGTATATATCTACCTGGATCTTTCAGAAGTAAATGTTCATATCTGCCTGAAATCTTTCAGCAGTAAATGTGTCTGTCTACCTAGATCTTTCAGAAGTAGGAATCTATCTACGTGGATCTGTCAGCAGTAGATGTGTCTATCTATCTGGATCTTTCAGAAGTAGGTATCTATCTACCTGGATCTTTCAGCAGCTGCAAGGCGATGGTGACACGTCGCTTCTCCCCACCAGAGATCCCTCTGATCACCGCTCCCCCCACCCTGGAGTTCGCCACCCCCTTCAGCCCCATGTGGCTGATGACACTGTTCACCTGCACACACACACACACACACACACACACACGCACGCACGCACGCACGCACGCACGCACGCACGCACGCACGCACGCACGCACGCCACGCACGCACGCACGCACGCACGCACGCACGCACACACACACACACACACACACACACACACACACACACACACACACACAGGGGAAAGGTCGACTATGATAACGCGTTCAAAGTCCTTGCTTCCACAGACGATTCTCAAATCAAATCGGCGGATCTGAATCAAACGGTGGATTCGTGATCTGTTCGGCAAAATTGAGCAAACCATGCAAAAGTGATATTAGCGGAAAGATGGAATGCAGCCATGAGGAATACCATTTAGAGAGAGGGCTAAGGTAAGGTAATCTTGCTTACAGCACAGCCGACCGCAAATAGCCATGTCAGGGCTGTCACCACGTTGAAGTCAACTCACAACTCATTAAAAATAAACAAGCAAACAAACAAAACGTTCACACGTCTCTTTAAAAGGCACCTTTTTAAAACACACCAGAAACTTCGTTAAAAATCTTTCTTCCCGTGAAAGCTTAGATCAGATGAAAATTGTTAATATCTTTCAGAAATTCAAAGATCACATTAGGTGGGACATCTCTTCTGAACAACGTGCTTAAGAGAGAGAGAGAGAGAGAGAGAGAGAGAGAGAGAGAGAAAAGAGAGAGAGAGAGAGAGAGAGAGAGAGAGAGAGAGACCCACTAATTGACTTTCCCCCTCACGTTTTCCGGGTTATCTTATCAAGCCTTTCCACTGATAACTTCAAAGCTTCTTGCCTCCATTATTCTTCTCTCCCCCCCCCCCCCCCCCCCTTCTTCGTCGTAGCTGTCAAGCCATCAATGATAGCACTTCGGCACAATATTGTTGGAGAATGAAAAAAAAAAAAAAAGAAAAGCAAAAGGATAAAAAAAGACAATGTGGCATAATTACAATGACCCCAATGAACTACCAAGTCCGTTTAGGTCATGTTGTTTTTAGTCCAGCCGACTGCAAGGGGGCATACGGAGACTGGCAGTTGCTTGAGATGGGGATCTTAGCGTCACCAGTGGCGAGAGAGTCCCAATATTTACAGTTTATTGAAGCAACAAACTTCAAACAAACAAACAAGCAAACAAACAACAAACTGAAGACATTTTCAATCCTTTCAGCAATACACTAATATACCGAATGCAAGCGTTCAACATTTGACACAAAAGCCATTAACACTGCTTTAGAGTCTTCACACGTAGTAGTAGTAGTAGTAGTATAGTAGTAGTAGTAGTAGTAGTAGTAGTAGTAGTAGCAGTAGCAGTAGTAGTAGTAGTGTTGCCGTCGTCGTCGTCGTCATCATCATCATCATCCTCCTCTTATCATCATATCATTAATCGTTTGGTTTTTCTTTTCTGTTTCAGGATGTGACCCTTTTTTCCCTGTAAAGGTTTGACAGTCCTGAAAAGGCCCTGCGTGGTCGGTTTGGCTATCACGATGTGAACAATAGCACTCACTGTGTCTTCAATCTATCACAATGTGAACAATAGTACTCACTGTGTCTTCAATCTATCACAATGTGATGAATAGCACTCACTGTGTCTTCAATCTATCACAATGTGAACAATAGCACTCACTGTGTCTTCAATCTATCACAATGTGAACAATAGCACTCACTGTGTCTTCAATCTATCACAATGTGAACAATAGCACTCACTGTGTCTTCAATCTATCACAATGTAAACAATAGCACTCACTGTGTCTTCAATCTATCACAATGTAAACAATAGTACTCACTGTGTCTTCAATCTATCACAATGTGAACAATAGCTCTCACTGTGTCTTCAATTTATCACAATATAAACAATAGCACTCACTGTGTCTTCAATCTATCACAATGTGAAC
>CM065717.1:39463730-39478730 GCA_033310375.1 Conus canariensis
ACATTAAGAAAATATTTTATAAATATGAAAACCCTTCACTAGCTGCATGAGGGAACCATCGTAATCCCTCTCTAAGGCAGATCTATGTAAATTGTCTGCTCCTAGGCCTTTCGTCCGCAGGATCGGACTCATCAGGGAGACGTGACTGATTGCGTCTGTGCTCTCGGCGTCAAATAGGCACACCACAGTCCATAATTCTGAGGTGTTCTCACCACCAAGGGTTCAAAAAGAGAGAATCCAACAGCACCCCCAAAGCAGCCAGCGAAGGGTAGTAAAATGAAACAAAACGAAAGTGTGGAGAGGAAGAAAGTTGCTGAAAAACTAAAAACATTATGTATGTATGTATGTGTATATATATATATATATATATATATATATATATATATATATATATATATATATATATATATATATAATGCTGAACAATTAAGTAATGGGGGATTATATATCTATATAATATATATATATATATATATATATATATATATGTGTGTGTGTGTGTGTGTGTGTGTGTGTGTGTGTGTGTGTGTGTTTGTGTGTGTGTGTGTGTGTGTGTGTGTGTGTGTGTGTGTGTGTGTGTGTGTGTGTGTGTGTGTGTGTGTAAGCATGGGTGGCTTACTAGTGTATGTATGTAATTCTTTATGCTTCTCTTTCTGCAATCGTTCCATGTTTTGTTTTTTTTAATCCGGTCCACCTTCTGTCCCATCTAAAAGGCTTTCCTCCATCATTAATCCTTCTGTTTTCCGGTACATAGCCACTGTCAAATGGTGGCAACTCTACGGAACTAACCAGTAGGTTCCATACGGAAAAAAATATTCCCGAATTACCTGGACAGAACTGAACTACACATCCCTCAACGCAAGAAAAACGAAATGTGTTGTGACCATATCAGAGATAGGTAATTTCACATGAAGGCACCAGACGAGGCTGCAGATATCAAACCAGCACACAGACACCAAAGAGCCTTCAAACAACAGACAGGTCTCCAAACAACGCAACCTTCTCACACCAGACTATTCCAGATCTCAAAGCCTCCAGGGACAAAGGCCTCCAGTCACTCGACCAGCCTCAAGACACTACATATTCCAGACACCACAGCCTCCAGACTCCACAGCCTTCAGACTCCACAGCCTCGTGAACCACAGCCTCCAGAACCACAGCTCTAGACACTATAGCCTCCAGACACCACAGCCTCAGGAACCACAGCTTCCAGAACTACAGCTTCCAAACATCACAGCCTCCAAACACCACAGCCTCCAGAACCACAGCTTCCAGACACCACATCCTCCAAGCACCACAGCCTATCGACACCACAATCTCCAGACATCACAGCCTCCAGACACCACAGCCTCCAGACACCCCAGCCTCCAGAATCACAGCTTCCAGACACCACGGCCTCCAAACACCACAGCCTATCGACACCACAACTACCAGACATCACAGCCTCCAGACACCACAGCCTCCACCACAACCTCCATATTCCACAGCCTCCAGAACCACAGCCTCCAGAACCACAGCCGCCAGACTCCACAGCCTTCAGACTCCACAACCTCCAGAACCACAGCCTCCAGAACCACAGCCTCCAGACTCCACAACCTCCAGAACCACAACCTCCAGAACCACAGCCTCCGGACTCCACAACCTCCAGAACCACAGCCTCCAGACTCCACAGCCTCCAGACTCCACAGCCTCCAGAACCACAGCCTCCAGAACCACAGCCTCCAGACTCCACAGCCTCCAGAACCACAGCTTCAGACACCACATCCTCCAAACACCACAGCCTATCGACACCACAATCTCCAGACATCACAGCCTCCAGACACCACAGCTTCCAGACACCCCAGCCTCCAGAACCACAGCTTCCAGACACCACAGCCTCCAAACACCACAGCCTATCGACACCACAATCTTCAGACATCACAGCCTCCAGCAACCACAGCCTCCACCACAACCTCCATACTCCACAGCCTCCAGAACCACAGCCTCCAGAACAACAGCCTCCAGAACAACAGCCTCCAGAACCACAGCCTCCAGAACCACAGCCTCCAGGACCATAGCCTCCAGGACCACAGCCTACTGACACCACAGCCTCCAGACACCACAATATCCACACGTTATCATGCGCCCACGTTTGCTTCAAGCCCCTTATATATTCCATTTTCTGACTCGGCCACCTCCCATTTACTTACCTGTTGTCGAAACGACCATGGCTTCGCAGGCGGAATGATCTTGGTGGGTCAACACAATGACACAAAAAGGAGGGGGCACATTTTGTAGACCACAATGAACAGTTTGAACCAACTGGGTGCAGGCAAAACGTGTGGGGCAGCCCCCTCCACTGCCACTACATGGACTACATGGCCACCCTTCCCTTTCCCGTTTGTCCTTGTGTCTGTCCCGTCCCCCTCTTTCATTTATCTTTGCGCCTACCAAGTGCACATGCCGCTCGCGCGCGCGCCGCTCTCTCTCTCTCTCTCTCTCTCTCTCTCTCTCTCTCTTGTGGAACTCTCTCTCTCTCTCTCTCTCTCTCTCTCACACACACACACACACACACACACATGCACACACACACACACACACTCTCTCTCTCTCTCTCTGTCATACAGATGCGGACACACACACACACACACACACACACACACACACACACACACACACACACACACACACACAATTCAATTCAATTCAATTCAAATCCTTTGACCCCTGTTGGGGCATGGAGGATACAAATGTAACAAAGAGAAATACGAAACTCACTCAGAACAATGTGTGAACATAGTTGCGAAATGCTGAATTCTGGTGAACTGTAATGATCTCATTAAACAATCTTCCCTTTTTTTTTTTTTTTTTTTTTTTTTTGCTGTCCCAACCTCTGCGCCACCTCAGAGGCAGTGTACCCACGCCGCTCATTCCGACACCCCGTCCACAGTCACAGCCCGGTCGGCCCCGCCGCAGCCCCGGCACCGGCAATCCACAGGGAGCAGTCAATGTCAAGTCGTCAAGAGGCAACCCACCGGAGGAGACACTTCACTGCTGCCGAGTCACTTCGGTGGTGTTCAGTGGCGCCTGTTCTGATCTAACATATGCAGGACGCCACCTACTAAGGCCCCTACTGACGACAATAATTGCTTAGTCGCGGAGCCGGCGTGAGTGAGCTCTCCCTCCGGAGGGCGCCACCACGTCCGTCCAACGAGAGCTCCCATGGACTCGCCGATACCGGTGACCCCGACGGAACCAAACCAAGGCCACAGACGTGGAGAGGACATCGATATCGAGGTCACCATGAGAGCAGGGCATGAAGGGCCACAGAATTTGAGACATTTTTTTTTTTAATGCTGACCGATGAGAATGAGGATGATGAAGATGATGCTACGGATTTCCATTTTGGTCTGAGACTACATGACAGGACTGTACTCTACGCTTCCTTTCATAATGTATCCCGGCGTCAACCAGGCCCGAGAGATACAGGCACCTGCAATGTTGGTCAGGAAATTTAAGCAACACTCTCAGAAACACATCCATTAAGTGGATGAAACTCGACTGTGTGGTCCCAGTCTTCCCAACTGAGTCCGCAGCAAACTCAACTCTGGGTAGGAGCCGGTCGGAGCAGAAAAACCCACCTGACTGTGATGGGATTCGAACCCACGACCTCCCAGCCGGGAGTCCGCGACGCTAACCACTTCGCCATGGCGGCTGGTAATCTTCCCATTTTTTAGAAACTTACTAATATTCAAACAAATGCGTCTTCCTTTTTGAAATAAATTACAGAAGTTGAAAACAGACTTTGGTTTTAGATATTTTTTAGGGATGAATTTTTCATGAAGTTCATTATATTTTGGACATTCCATGATGCAATGAAATTCATCTCCAATTTCACCCATTTCACAGTTACGACAAATACGCAATTCTCTTGGAACATTATGGTGTCTTCCAATTTCAATTTGCAATTTATGGTTACTACATCTAAATTTAAATAAAGATATAACATAAATATCTGGTAAGGTAGAAATATAATGTTCTTTTCCAAAGACAGTCTTTACACTTTTATAGAATACACACTTGTTGCTGTTTTCAAGAGAACTGCGCCAATCACGAGCATAATTATTTTGCAACTCCTTTTTAACACACTTACATAAGTTACTTCTGTTTGTGAATGAATGAGATTCCCAAACACAATCAAAACCAGTTTCAAATAAAATACTTTTAACATAACTAAGCCATGGTGAAACGAAAATTCCTTTTGTATATAGTTCATGTAAGATGTTATATACTTTGTTTGAATACTTCTTAGAATCAGGAACAACTAAGTTAGCCCAGAACCTTATCATTCTCACTTTAATCAGTACAGATAAAGGATAGATTCCGGTTTCACCATAAATCATTGAAGTCACTGTAGTTTTATTTAATCTAAATAAATACTGTAAAAAACGTAACTGTAACTTTTCTAATATATCAACATTTTCATAGCCCCAAATTTCACAACCATACAACACAGGTACAACTATGGAATAAAATAATTGTATGCAAACATTAATTGGCAATTTCTGCTTCCTTGTAGTTTGTAATAATGAAAACATTGCCTTGAGAGCCTGATTATAAGCACATTTTTTTTTGCTTTGTAAAAAGAACCTGTTCTGCTGAACTCGATGCCTAAGTATTTCATTGAATTAAGAACCTCTATTTTTTCATTCCCAAAGAAAAAATTTCACGCATACTATTTCGACCATGAAAGACAACTATTTTTGTTTTCTTTGGATTTACTTCTAATTGCCATTGCGTGCAATATATATGTAAGGCATTAAGTTCTTTTTGCAAAGCTGATTTAGAATTTGCCAATAAAATTGTATCATCAGCATATAACAATACAAGCAATTTAATAAACTGTTCAAGTTTCAACTCTTGCGTTAAATCACATTCTAGAGTAGAACAGTTATTGTCAATAAGGAACTGTTGTAGATCATTCAAAAATAATGAAAACAATAAGGGTGAAAGGTTTTCTCCTTGACGAACTCCCCTAAAACTGCCAAAGAACTCTGATTTTTGACCATTTAGAAAAATGCACGATTTTATTTGATCATACATATTGATTACAACGTGCAGTATTTTCCCAGATATGCCTTGACTCATCAGTTTGTGCCATAAAGCATGCCTCCAAATAGAATCAAATGCCTTTCTGTAATCAATAAAAGCACAGTATAATTTTCCATTGTTGATTGCAAACATGTCAATCAATGATTTAAGACAAAAGCATGGTCAAGCGTTGAATGCATGCGTCTAAAACCTGCTTGGTTTTCTGAAATAAGTCCATTTATTTCAACAAAATAAGTAAGTCTGCTATTTAGAATTGACGTGAATAATTTGCCTACACAACTGAACAGTATTATCCCTCTGTAGTTATTGCAGTCTTGTTGATCTCCTTTGCCTTTATAGAGTGGTACAATTAACCCTGTCACCCAATCTTCTGGTATAATACCAGAATCCAAAACACGATTAAACAATGAACAATAAAACTCTGTCATATAACCAGCCGCCGTGGTGAAGTTGATAGCGTCGCGGACTCCCGGCTGGGAGGTCGTGGGTTCGAATCCCATCAGAGTCATGTGGGTTTTTCTGCTCCGACCGGCTCCTACCCAGAGTTGAGTTTGCTGCGGACTCAGTTGGGAAGACTAGGACCACACAGTTGAGTTTCATCCACTTAATGGATGTGTTTCTGAGAGTGTTGCTCAAATTTCCTGACCATCACTGCAGGTGCCTGTATCTCTCGGGCCTGGTTGACGCCGGGATACATTATGAAAGGAAGCATAGAGTACAGCCCTGTCATGTAGTCTCAGACCAAAATGGAAATCCGTAGCATCATCTTCATCATCCTCATTCTCATCGATCAGCATTAAAAAAAGTCTCAAATTCTGTGGCCCTTCATGCCCTGCTCTCATGGTGACCTCGATATCGATGTCCTCTCCACGTCTGTGGCCTTGGTTTGGTTCCGTCGGGGTCACCGGTATCGGCGAGTCCATGGGAGCTCTCGTTGGACGGACGTGGTGGCGCCCTCCGGAGGGAGAGCTCACTCACGCCGGCTCCGCGACTAAGCAATTATTGTCGTCAGTAGGGGGCTTAGTAGGTGGTGTCCTGCATATGTTTGATCAGAACAGGCGCCACTGAACACCACCAAAAGGACTCGGCAGCAGTGCAGTGTCTCTCCGGTGGGTTGCCTCTTGACGACTTGACATTGACTGCTCCCTGTGGATTGCCGGTGCCGGGGCTTCGGCGGGGCCTGACTGGGCTGTGGCTGTGGACGGGGTGTCGGAATGAGCGGCGTGGGTGCACTGCCTCTGAGGTGGCGCAGAGGTTGGGACAGCAAAAAAAAAAAAAAAAAAAAAAAAACACCTCTGTCATATAAGGAACACTATTGTTTATATATTCATTCTGACTTGTCCTTATCGACATGACGAAAGGTGAGTGATGCACTATCAGTCAGCGACAAACGTATCGCCTCCTGTCGTGGGCTACCCACTGTGGAAGATTTTCAGGGTCGTTGATCCTCTCTGGTCTCGAACAATAACAACAGAGAATTGTATTAATACTACGTGCTGTGGGCAGTGCACCCAGATCACGTAGGCACTTACCAAAAATTACCAGAGGGAGAAGAAGACAGCCCAGGTTAGAAGGGAGTGTAGTCGGGTCTGTTAACTTCCTACAGTCTAGCCCAGAGAGAGAGAGAGAGAGAGAGAGAGAGAGAGAGAGAGAGAGAGAGACAGACAGACAGACAGAGAGAGAGAGAGAGAGAGAGAGAGAGAGAGAGAGAGAGAGAGAGAGAATACGAATGCGAATGCGAATGCGAATGCGAACATGAACACGAACACGAACACGAATGTTTATTTAGATTTAAGGCAAAGACTCATACTGAAGGGGCAATAATACAATCAAACAAACCAACTTACACACACGTCAAAATGAATAAGAAACATATCAACAGCAGTCACGAAAATCTACATTGCTGAAGAAGGGTATGAACAGCAGTCTCGTGCTTCATAGATATACATAGATATGGTGGTGTTTTTTGCTGGTGGGCCCTGCAGTCATGAAATATGGGCTTTTTTTTTTTTTTTTTTTTTTTTTTTTTTGCTTTTTTTTGCTGTCCCAACCTATGCGCCACCTCAGAGGCAATGCACCCAAGCCGTTCATTCCGACACCCCGTCCACAGTCACAGCCCGGTCGGCCCCGCCGCAGCCCCGGCACCGGCAATCCACAGGGAGCAGTCAATGTCAAGTCAAGAGGCAACCCACCGGAGGAGACACTTCACTGCTGCCGAGTCACTTCGGTGGTGTTCAGTGGCGCCTGTTCTGATCTAACATACGCAGGACGCCACCTACTAAGCCCCCTACTGACGACAATAATTGCTTAGTCGCGGAGCCGGCGTGAGTGAGCTCTCCCTCCGGAGGGCGCCACCACGTCCGTCCAACGAGAGCTCCCATGGACTCGCCGATACCGGTGACCCCGACGGAACCAAACCAAGGCCACAGACGTGGAGAGGACATCGATATCGAGGTCACCATGAGAGAAGGGCATGAAGGGCCACAGAATTTGAGACATTTTTTAATGCTGATCGATGAGAAATGAGGATGATTAAGATGATGCTACAGATTTCCATTTCGGTCTGAGACTACATGACAAGGCTGTACTCTATGCTTCCTTTCATAATGTATCCCGGCGTCAACCAGGCCCGAGAGATACAGGCACCTGCAGTGTTAGTCAGGAAATTTAAGCAACACTCTCAGAAACGTATCCATTAAGTGGATGAAACTCGACTGTGTGGTCCCAGTCTTCCCAACTGAGTCCGCAGCAAACTCAACTCTGGGTAGGAGCCGTTCGGAGCAGAAAAACCCACCTGACTCTGATGGGATTCGAACCCACGACCTCCCAGCCGGGAGTCCGCGACGCTAACCACTTCGCCACGGCGGCTGGTGTCATAAAATATGGGCTAGTACACCCGTGGGAACGCTCTCGTGGAGGTTGTTTCGTGTCGCATCCAGTGGCCATTACACAATGGAATCTGCCAGGGAGCAGTTATGTCCCTTGACGTCTTAATGGAATGCCCTGTGCGTGCCTGCACCCTGTGTGAACACAGCCCAGGCTTCCAAGGGTGGTGCAGGATTGCTCCCAGCTGGTTTGTTCGGAATTTGAGGACAGGACTTCTTTGGGGCCCACCCGCACCTTCGGGTGTATTTTTTTCTTTCTAGCTAAAGAGGATGTTTTCTTTTCTGTCTGGACTGTAACAACCTGTTATTCTGACAGACATGACCGTATCAATTTTGCCATCTGCGATCAATAACCCAGTCTTTGAAATATTTCTGAAAATCCAGATACCTTTTGAACACCCTGATTATCCCAAACCCAAATCCATAAGAATTTGAGCACAATCGTACACTCGAAGCACATGTCTTCTCGCAATCATTATCTTAGAACAAGAACATTTTTGTCCGTTTTAAAAGGTAACCAGAGCCCTGAAAGCAATGGCAGAAGCGGCAGAGAGGTGTTCAAGCTGGATCTGGTCAAGGAGGAACAAAAGTGAACTTCATAAGGCTTAATTTCCCTACAAATATCAGGTGTCCCTGTGGCTCAGTGGTTAAAGCGCGAGTCATTAAGTGGAAAATGAGCATGTCCAGAGGGTCATGGGTTCGAATCCCAGCCATGGCTCGTCCCAAGATGGGAAAAAAAGGGGCAGCAGAGGGACATCCGGAGTCATGAACCGGGTGTGGCCCAACCCCCCTAGAGTGTCAGGAGATAAGGGCCGAAACACTTGCTTGAAGGGGGCTTCTCTTCTGAGGACTCTCTGCTGCCACGCTCTCCACGAGTTTCTTTCTACTGATGCATGGGTAAACCATTGACTTCCGGGAATAGGCCGGAGGACGTCCGGGAAAGACCGGAGGACACTGGGAAAGACCAGAACCAAGGGCTCTGTGGGCTGGCTCCCCACTTTGCCTTAAACATGTGGCTACTAAAAATAAAAGGAAAAGATGCTCCCAGGATTCACCGAAAGGGGGAGAGAATGATGAATCCATCGGTGCTCAACCAATCATGACTGCAAATCCCAAACTGACTATGAACATGGACCAAATGGAATATCCATGTGTCTGTGGAAAGCGTTTCGCTACCACCCGTGGCATGAAGATCCACAGAACAAAGAATGGGATGTGTGAAGACTCATCTGAATGAGCAGCAGCGCACTGCATCAGCAGATAAGACGTCGGAAGACCAAGGCCAGGATTTAAACCACAGTGCCAAGGACATCCACGCTGTTGGTTCGGATGAGGAATTTGCACAGGCCCTCGATGCCAGGCGCCTGAAACTCAACCTGCCACGAGCAAACGAAACTGAAGATTGGGAGAAACTGGATGCAAAAATCGTCCAAAGACTCGATGCACTGATAGGGAAAAGCACCCTGGAACACAAACTAGCCACATATGGGGACATTGTGTATGCCACATGTAGAGACGCCTATGGAGCAAAACTACCCAAAGAGAAAACACCTCCAAAGAAATCCAGACGCCAAGAAAAGATGGACAAGATCAGGGTCCAAAAGAAAAACCTCAAGATGCAAATGAAGACCGCACTGCCAGCTGAAAAACAAGGCTTGGAAAAACTGTGGAAAGACCTGAAAGAAAAACACAGTGCCCTCAGCAAAGCGGAATCTGCGAGGAAGAGGAAGAGCAAAAAGAAGAAGACACAAGAGCGCTTCTTCAGAGACCCCTTCCAGTTTGCCAGAACACTGTTTGAGCAGCCAAAATCTGGGACCCTAAGTGTGGACAAAGGAGTTCTTGAGCAGCATCTGAGGAAAACATACTCTGACCCACAGAGCAAAGCACCACTCGACATTCAAGGTCTGGTGTGGCCAACCAACCCTGAGGAACAGTTCAATGGCAAGCCTCCAACGTTGGCGGAAATCAAGAAGGTGGTCGACAAAGCCAGAGCCAAATCATCACCAGGGCCAAACGGAATACCTTACCAGCTTTACAAGAAATGTCCCAAGGTGCTGGAGTGGCTCCACAGGCTGCTGCGATCGGCTTGGAGAAACCAGAAGATCAGCGGCCAGTGGATGACGGCAGATGGTGTGTACATCCCCAAAGAGCAAAACTCAAGTGACATTAGCCAGTTCAGGCCAATATCACTACTGAACGTCGAAGGGAAAATCTTCTTCTCTGTCATGGCAGCAAGGCTGACCAAGTACCTGATGGAAAACAAGTACTTGGATGTGTCAGTCCAGAAAGGTGGCATCCCAGGCGTGGCGGGCTGTGTAGAACACGCCACAATGATCTGGGACGCAATCCAAAAAGCAAAAACAGAAAAGAGAGACCTGGACGTAGTGTGGCTTGATCTGGCAAACGCATATGGATCTGTGCCCCATGAGATGATACAGTTGGCTCTTGAGATGTACCATGTGCCAAAGAACATCCGCGACATGCTCAAGAAGTACTTCAATGGCTTCTCAATGCGGTTCTCTACCAAGGAGTACACAACAGACTGGATCAACTTGGAAGTGGGTATTGCAATGGGCTGTGCAATTTCCCCAATACTGTTCGTGCTGGCAATGGAACTCATCTTGAAAGCAGCAACAAACAACGCGAGACAAACAGACCTTGGCGATGGATACAAGATGCCTCCTCTCAAGGCCTTCATGGATGACACTACAGTGATTTCATCCAAGAAAGACGAGACACGTCATGTGCTGGAGAGGCTGGACGACATAGTTGCCTCATCCAGAATGAAGTTCAAGCCAAAGAAATCACGGAGTCTCTCACTGAGGAAAGGAAAAGTGGCCGGATCTGTGGTCTTCAGTGTTGCCAACCAGGCCATTCCAACAGTCACAGAAGAACCAGTCAAGAGCCTTGGAAGATGGTATGATGATACGCTGAAAGACACACAAAGAGCAAAAGAAACCAAGCAGATGGCGGAGGAAGGCTTGGAGACCATTGACCAGTGTGGGCTCCCTGGCAAATACAAGGTCTGGTGTCTGCAGTTCATGCTGATACCAAAGCTGCTATGGCCTCTGATGATATACGACATCTGCACCAGCATAGTGGAGGCAATGGAAGCCAAAATCAACAAGTTCACAAGGAAATGGCTTGGTGTCCCACCCTGTCTGACTGACATAGCGCTGTACTGTCGCCAAGCAAAGCTGAAACTACCCCTGAAATCCATCCTGGGGGAATACAAAGCAGGGAAGATCAGACTTCAAAGCATGCTGGAGGACTCAGGAGACAAGGTGGTAGAAGCAATTAAGCCCCAGCTGAAGACAGGCAGAAAATGGAAAGTTCAAGAGGCGATGGATTCTGCAAAAGAAAGTCTCAAGATCAGAGAAATAACAGGACACACACAGACCAACAGACAAGGACTGGGGGTGACCAAAACTGAATGGTGGTCAAAGGCCAAAGGAAAAGCCAAAAGAGACATGATGATTCAGGAGATGAGAAAAGAAGAAGACCAAAAAAGACTCCAAAAAGCAGTCCAGCAGAGCCAGCAAGGGCAATGGACAACGTGGGAGAATGCACTCCAAAGAAGTCTCACTTGGAATGACATTTGGCGCATGGCCCCTCTCAGGATCAGCTTCATTCTCAGATCTGCATATGACCTTCTGCCCTCAAATGCAAACCTGGTGAAGTGGGGGAAAACAGACGATCCTGCATGCCCCCTCTGCCATGAAAAACAAACAGTGGAGCATGTCCTAAGCTCATGTAAAGTAGCCCTGGCTCAAGGAAGGTACACATGGAGGCACAACCAAGTGCTCAAAGAAATTGTACAAGTAGTCTGGGCTAGTACCAACACCACAAAAGGGAAAATCAGGACTCCAAAAGCACCCGCAACATTCTTCACGGCAGGAGGCAGCAAATCATGGCCAAGAACAACAGTGCCACTCGAAACATGCAGGCAGAGTCTGCTGGACGGGGCAGATGACTGGGAGTGCACTGCAGACCTCCCAGAATGGAAGAGTCACCCAGAGATCATCAGCAAGAGTGGCATGAGACCAGACATAGTAGTCCACTCTAAGTCAACCAAGCAGCTGATCATGATCGAGCTCACGGTGCCATATGAGAACAGAATGGAGGCAGCTCAAATCTACAAGACTGAAAAGTATGCTGATCTGGCAAACAGCCTGAGGAGAGAAGGCTATCAGGTCAAAGTCCTCACTGCAGAAATTGGAGCTAGGGGGTTTGTAGGAACGTCTGCATACAGCCTCATGAAACAGCTCTCAGTTGCAGGGAAGGAAAAAACCAGAGCCCTGAAAGCAATGGCAGAAGCGGCAGAGAGGTGTTCAAGCTGGATCTGGTCAAGGAGGAACAAAAGTGAACTTCATAAGGCTTAATTTCCCTACAAATATCAGGTGTCCCTGTGGCTCAGTGGTTAAAGCGCGAGTCATTAAGTGGAAAATGAGCATGTCCAGAGGGTCATGGGTTCGAATCCCAGCCATGGCTCGTCCCAAGATGGGAAAAAAAGGGGCAGCAGAGGGACATCCGGAGTCATGAACCGGGTGTGGCCCAACCCCCCTAGAGTGTCAGGAGATAAGGGCCGAAACACTTGCTTGAAGGGGGCTTCTCTTCTGAGGACTCTCTGCTGCCACGCTCTCCACGAGTTTCTTTCTACTAACCTGTCTTCATCCATTCTAGTTAGCTTCAGCCAGTTTTGAATGCATTTTACATATGAGTTTAGGTAAATTGGGTACCTTTGGAGTTCTCCATGAATCATATCATTTGCAGTTCTCATGTTAACATTTAGGAAGCCCCTCAATACACAGAAGTGAACTTTCACTCTAATTATACTTTTTTCAAAAGCTTAAAATTCAGCTCCATACTGCAAAATTAGCTGAACTTGTGAGTCAATCAGCTTCGTAAAAATGCTTAAGTAAAATGCAATTTCATTTGTACGAAACGTGAAAGATAGCTATACTGTTTTCTTTGCCCATTTTGCGATATCTTGGCATGCAAAATTAAAACTAAATTTAGTTTTTTAAGAATAATCCAAGGTATTTGCATGCGGTAACTACAATGACTTGCTCCATTTCCATTCCCATAGATCCATGTCTCAATTTGTATAAAAGTGCCCTCATTTTCAACATATAGTAATACTAGTCTATTCATGTTAACTTTTGATTCAAGTCTACTTGCTGCTGAATATAAACTATTAAGTCGTTGTTGAAGATTTGTTACCGTTGTAGACAATAATATGATACCGTGAGCAAAAAGCAAAATAAACAATAGTAAAAACTCAGTAGTTACTCACTGCTTACTATTTAAAATTATTTCCATGGTTAACCCGTTTATGAACAAACAAACCAAACAAGGGGCTGCAAACATCACCCTGTATAACGCCACAAGGACACATAAAAGAGTCAGATAATTTTGCTTCTGCTCTTATTCTTGCTTTTATTTCACTGTACAGATTTTTACATAACGATATGATTTATGCGTGGATGGAATCAAAAACCTGTTCAAGATCAACAAAGGTAAGACATAACTTTGATTTTGTTTTTAACAGTAGCAAGTAGCGTGAGAGAGAGAGAGAGAGAGAGAGAGAGAGAGAGAGAAGAGAGAGAGAGGAGAGAGAGAGAGAGAGAGAGAGAATGAATGAATGAATGATTTATTGTGTTAAGCTTACCAAGTCCATTCACAAGATTGGGAGACGATGGGGGTGGGGGTCTGTACAGACACAAAAATTAGAAATAAACACCAATACAATACAAGAAAGTACGTCGCGACTGGATCCCAGATCACGGAATTGTATAGACCGTTAAATACATTGATAACACAGGTAACTGTCAATTGGATTTCCCAGATGTTCATCAGTTACAACAGTGCAATAATCATGAAGGATTGTCAGGATTTCGGTTTTCCACCTCTTTGCTGCGTAGAGTGCTGCCTTTCACCTCTTCTTGCAGTTCCGACAGGCGATCATTCCTGTTCCTTGCTGTTTCTTCCAAGCACGCCATTAGGTCTGAGATTGTGATGTTTTCTGCATGGGGCGTCTGTGCTGTCACACCAGTGGTATCTGCACAATCACTACTGCTGTCTGTATCACACTGATCTGTTGCTGCCACAAATGTTTGAATTACATGTTGCGTAGATTCAGCTACAGACGAATCATTTTCACAAAATGCACTACAGTTTTCATCATCGTCTTCGTTAACACATAGCTTTTTAACATCTGTGTCAGATAACAAGTCTAAGTTCGAAATTACTGTCACTGACTCACTGTCTGCGTCGCACGGTGCCATGTCGATGTGCAGTGTTCCGTGGTGGGACATCGAACTCGGTGTAGGCAGAGGTACAGAGCAAGGGGGTTGGTGTGAAGGCTGAAAAGTGTCAGCACAAGAGACTCCGCTGTTGTTGTTACTTATGTCGCCATTGTCCATTAGACTAGGTGGAGTCGGCAGGAACAGACCAGACGGGGAAGATGCAGCTTCACTTGCCTGTTGCTTGCGATGTTCTTCAGCCCTTCTCCTGTCCCTGTTGATCTGCGACGGACCTTTTCTCCTGAACACCGCACTGTGAGCTGGGGGTCGCGTGACAGGGGAACGGTCGGACATTGTTGTCAACCTAAGAATCACCACAGTCTGATTTTCACTGCCTTCGATTTTGAATGATGACAAAGTCATGTCGCGCAGCGCAGAGTTCAGCATATTTTCTAAATTTGCGGGAAGACCTTCAACTGGCATTTTACACGCTTTCTTGTGAAAACGAGCAAAATTTTATCGGAGCTGTGAAAAGGTTCGTCTTGCTGGCAACAAGACAAGGGAAGCCACCGAGAGAGAGAGAGAGAGAGAGAGAGAGAGAGAGAGAGAGAGAGACAAGGACAGAGACAGACAGACAGACAGACAGACAGACAGAGGGAAGCCGGGTAGGAGAAGGGGGAGGGAATAGGTGGTTGTGGGTTGTTGGTCAAATCGAGCTATTTTGGCAGATCAGGCTGTTCGAACAAATTGGGTGGTTTGGACTAATCGAGCATTTTGAA
>CM065717.1:39483730-39486230 GCA_033310375.1 Conus canariensis
GGTGTAAAACTTCTGAAAAACATTTCAGAAGATGGAAGTCATTTAAAACTTCCTGAACAGTTAATGGTATTTGACGAGTCAGTAAATCCCCTGTAGTTTTCGTCATTAATTCTTTGATACTAGGACAGTGTAAAATCAGGTGGTTAATGGAAATTTGATTTCCACATACACATTTAATATCTTTAGAAAATTTTGTTTTGAAAGCATTTAAACGAATTTTGAACATCAGAGAACTAATATGTCTTGAACTTGTATCAGATATGTGATTTAAAACTTATTTGGAATTTATTGTGCTGACGGTTTTTTTTTTATACAATTGTGTGAATATTGGCTATCTGATGTCTTCAGCATGTCATCAAACTTATCTTTCGCTAGTTTTTCTATGTGGTTATAATACTCGTGCAGATCTAAATTTATGTTAATTAGAATTGCCCCTTCAGTATTACGTCCTGCATTTTTAGCTGCTCTATCAGCCAGTTCATTGGCATATATTCCGCAATGGGAAGGAACCCAGTAAAAAGTACTAATGTCTTTATATGCCTATTGATCAATTACATGTCTGATTTCTAATATCATTTCAAGACGTTTTTTTGGCATTTTGATCTTTGATAGCTTGTAATGCCGATTTAGAATCTACACAGAGTAATATTTTACAACTATTAATAGATACTCCTCAATATGGTGTAAAGCCATTAAAATAGCTAACAACTCTGCAGTAAAAACTGAATAGTGATTACCTGTATGATATCGTTTGACTGTTTTCATAGTAGGAATTACAAATGCTGAACCTGCATTGCCATTATCAAGTACATATTATCTAGGTGTGTGTGTGTGTGTGTGTGTGTGTGTGTGTGTGTGTGTGTGTGTGTGTGTGTGAGGTGTGAGCGTGTGTGTGTGTGTGTGTGTGGTGTGTGTGTGTGTGTGAGACATCGCCGTAAGCAGACACCACCAGAGCCCCTTTTTTGTAAGATTCTAGTTAGGATCTCTGCACTTTCAAGGTGAGTCGTTATTAGGCCAAGGAGTCTGTGACACATGAAGCAGATGGACTTTCAACGTCTAGGTTTTTTTTTTTCGACACTGACACGTCAAATGCCTGGCGATATATATATCGCTGTGTGTGTGTGTGTGTGTGTGTGTGTGTGTGTGGTGTGTTGCGTGTATGCGTGCGAGCGTGCGCACACACATATATGCCCTGCTAAGGGTTGAAACATTTTGGGTTGAAGTCCGATCTTTATCAGCTCCCTGAGCGGGCACTCACAGTGAGACAGGTAAAAAAAAACAACCCAGCAGTGACCAGTCATCGCACAGGAGACGAGGGCCGTTGTCGACAGACAGGGCGTGATCACCCAAACAGATAACAGAGATACACACATAATAGGCACACACACACACACACACACACACACACACACACACACACACACACACACACACACACACACACACACACACACACAATTCAATTCAATTCAATTCAAATTTAATCCTTTGACCCCTGTTGGGGCATGGAGGATACAAATGTAACAAAGAGAAATACGAAACTCACTCAGAGCAATGTGTGAACATAGTTGCGAAATGCTGAATTCTGGTGAACTGTAATGATCTCATTAAACAATCTTCCCATTTTTTAGAAACTTACTAATATTCAAACAAATGCGTCTTCCTTTTTGAAATAAATTACAAAAGTTGAAAACAGACTTTGGTTTTAGATATTTTTTAGGGATGAATTTTTCATGAAGTTCATTATATTTTGGACATTCCATGATGCAATGAAATTCATCTCCAATTTCACCCATTTCACAGTTACGACAAATACGCAATTCTCTTGGAACATTATGGTGTCTTCCAATTTCAATTTGCAATTTATGGTTACTATATCTAAATTTAAATAAAGATATAACATAAATATCTGGTAAGATAGAAATATAATGTTCTTTTCCAAAGGCAGTCTTTACACTTTTATAGAATACACACTTGTTGCTGTTTTCAAGAGAACTGCGCCAATCACGAGCATAATTATTTTGCAACTCCTTTTTAACACACTTACATAAGTTACTTCTGTTTGTGAATGAATGAGATTCCCAAACACAATCAAAACCAGTTTCGAATAAAATGCTTTTAACATAACTAAGCCATGGTGAAACGAAAATTCCTTTTGTATATAGTTCATGTAAGATGTTATATACTTTGTTTGAATACTGCTTAGAATCAGGAACAACTAAGTTAGCCCAGAACCTTATCATTCTCACTTTAATCAGTACAGATAAAGGATAGATTCCGGTTTCACCATAAATCATTGAAGTCATTGCAGTTTTATTTAATCTAAATAAATACTGTAAAAAACGTAACTGTAACTTTTCTAATATATCAACATTTTCATAACCCCAAATTTCACAACCATACAACAACACAGGTACAACTATGGAATAAAGTAATTGTATGCAAACATCAATTGGCAATTTCTGTTTTCTTGCAGTTTGTAATAATGAAAACATTGCCT
>CM065717.1:39493730-39496230 GCA_033310375.1 Conus canariensis
GTAAATACCTCACAGAAAATCAGTCCTTGGACTTGTCAAGTATCCCGGGGATGTCCGGCAGTGTAGAACATGCCACTGTGAATTGGGAAAGAATCCAAAGAGCTAAGGCAGAGAAACGGGACCTCGACGTGGTGTGGCTCATCTGGCAAAGGCATATGGATCAGTTCCACACAAAATTATTCAAACAGAACAGAACGGGACTGCACACTACACCCTGTTTCCACGAGCTATACACAATCACGAAAATCAGTAAAGTCAGCATCGCATCTCACCCTGCATTTCACATCATCATATATCCTTCTGATACACATTTGCAACTTACCTTTTAGACCACTCCTCTGTAAAATAGGTCACGCAAATTTTCGCTGGTTGAGTCGAACGCTCTCTCAAAATCTATACATGCAATGTAGAATTTACAGTTGTATGCAAAGTTTCTGTATAAATCCCATGGGGAGAATGAAATAGACTGCAATGTTGGGAGAATGAAATAGACTGCAATGTTAATGCTGCCTGACTGTACATCACGGCAAACGGGTAGGTTTAGTTTAAAGGCATATTTCTTAGCTTCATTCCCTCTCGAAGCAACCTACCGGATGCATGCAGAATATTGTTGTATTTGGAAGAAGCTTGTTTTGATGTTCTGTTTGTGTATACATGCTTAAGGGGGATTTGACCTCTAGCACGTATCATTTGTACATAATTTCATACGAAAGATATTTTTATCTATCCTGCATTACACTTCACTTACTACAACCTGTGTTCCTGAGATAAAGAGTACAGTATTGTGACCGCTTGGCAAATGCACCTGCTACATATGGATTATCAGTGGAGAGAAACATATTCAGAAGCAAGAACTCTTTCATACGGTAACACTCAAAACACCTGGCTGTTAACTAATTGCTGACTGGTAAGTATATGCATGGCGATGCTTTTAGAGAGAGAGAGAGAGAGAGAGAGAGAGAGAGAGAGAGAGAGAGAGAGAGAGAGAGAGAGAGAGAGAGAGACGTTCGGATCGCTGTGCGTTCTGCAAGGTCAAACATAAACCTGAAATAAAGACACGAAATGCACCAGCCGCCGTGGCGAAGTGGTTAGCGTCGCGGACTCCCGGCTGGGAGGTCGTGGGTTTGAATCCCATCAGAGTCATGTGGGTTTTTCTGCCGACCGGCTCCTACCCAGAGTTGAGTTTGCTGCGGACTCAGTTGGGAAGACTGGGACCACACAGTCGAGTTTCATCCATTTAATGGATGCGTTTCTGAGAGTGTTGCTCAAATTTCCTGACCAACACTGCAGGTGCCTGTATCTCTCGGGCCTGGTTGACGCCAGGATATATTATGAAAGGAAGCGTAGAGTACAGCCCTGTCATGTAGTCTCAGACCGAAATGGCAATCCGTAGCATCATCGTGATCATCCTCATTCTCATTGATCAGCATAAAAAAAAGTCTCAAAATCTGTGGCCCTTCATGCCCTGCTCTCATGGTGACCTCAATTTCGATGTCCTCTCCACGTCTGTGGCCTTGGTTTGGTTCCGTCGGGGTCACCGGTATCGGCGAGTCCGTGGGGGCTCTCGTTGGACGGACGTGGTGGCGCCCTCCGGAGGGAGAGCTCACTCACGCCGGCTCCACGACTAAGCATGCAATTATTATCGTCAGTAGGGGGCTTAGTAGGTGGTGTCCTGCGTATGTTAGATCAGAACAGGCGCCACTGAACACCACCGAAGTGACTCGGCAGCAGTACAGTGTCTCCTCGGGTGGGTTGCTTCTTGAAGACTTGACATTGACTGCTCCCTGTGGATTGCCGGTGCCGGGGCTGCGGTGGGGCCTGACTGGGCTGTGGCTGTGGATGGGGTGTCGGAATGAGCGGCGTGGGTGCACTGCCTCTGAGGTGGCGCAGAGGTTGGGACAGCAAAAAAAAAGAAAAAAAAAAAGACACGAAATGCCGACTGGACATATACAACAGGAAAAGACACATGTGTCACAATCGCTTGCATCTTCGAACACAAATATGAAATTTAATTGTGTTCACAAACATAAAAAGAATACAGCGCATCATGATCATCCTCATCTTCACTGATCATAGTAAAAGGTCTCCTATCTCTTTTCATGTCCTGGTCTCATTGCTTCTCCATAGCCATGCCCCGTGGTGGGTTCCTGTCACGGTCGTCAGAATCGTCAAGTTCATGGGGACTGCCGTTGTACAGATGTGGTGGCACTACCCTCCCAGTGGTCGACGCTCATTCACGCTGGCTCCGCCACTTGGCAACTCCTGCCGTCAACAGGGAGCTCGGTAGGCGGTGTCTTGCATAGTTTCGGTCAGAACAGGCACCTCTGAACATTACCGAATTGACACAGCAGCAATACAGCAGACAGTACAGAGTTTTAGATTTCACGTCACTTATCTGGTACGGGGCTAGGTAGGTAACGTATTCAACCCGAATCGCACATGCTCGCGCGATTTCCTCACATCGTACCGGTTTCGATAGCGACGAGTCTACGTACGAGTA
>CM065717.1:39503730-39511230 GCA_033310375.1 Conus canariensis
GAAACAGTTTCATGTTCTTTCTGCGAATTAACCCACATGAGTGCTGAAGAAGTATCATGTTTTTCCTGCGAATTAACCCACTGAGTGCTGAAGCAGTATCATGTTCTTTCTGCGAATTACCCCACATGAGTGCTCAAGCAGTATCATGTTCTTTCTGCGAATTAACCCACTGAATGCTGAAGCAGTATCATGTTCTTTCTGTGAATTAACCCACATGCATGCTTGAACAACTTCGTGTTTTTTTCTGTGAATTAACCTACATGAATGCTGCTATAACGCTATCTTCTCACAGTGAATTACCCCACATGAATGCAAAATGCAAAAACTACACCGTGTTTTTTCTGTAAATTAACTATCAACATTTTTAACCTGATCTAAGCTTTTACGAAAGAAAGATGATAACGAAATTTCTGGTGCGTTGTTAGAAGGTGTATTTTAAAGAGTTGTGTGGATGAGGTTTTTTTTTTTTTTTCGTTTTTGTTTTAACGACTTGTGAGTTGATTCGATGCGGTGACAGCCCTGATGTAGCCCTTTGCAGTCGCATGGGCTGTAAGCAACATTATCTGTCTCTATATCACTGTAAATCAATTCACATGAAAGCTGAAATAACATCGAGGTTTCTTTTTCTTCTATAAATCAACCCACCTGAAAGTTGAAACAGTGAAAAATTCTTTTTGTCAATGAGCCCACATAAACACTAAAATAATAAGGTCTTCTTTCTAAAAAGTTAAAGAACATGAAGACAAAAACAACGCATGTTCTTTCAGTTTATTAACTCACATGAATGCAGGAACGCCATCGCGTTCTTTCTGTAAATTAACCAACGTGGATTTTGGGACAGCATTGTGTTCTTTCTGCTAAGTTTTCATGAAGACAGAAACAACACTTTTTTTTAAAAAACGAACTAATTAACATAAATGCTGCACAACATCATGTTCTTTATGTACATAAACTCATGCACATGCTGAAAAACATTTTGTCTTCTTTCTGTAAATTTACCGATATTAATGCTGACACAAGATGTTCTGTAAATCAGTCTGTGGATGCTGAGCCAAGGCCTTGCTCTCTCTGTTACTTCAGCCACGACGCTTTGTTCTTTCTGGTAATTAATCAGTTAACGTATTTTCATTTACGTGTTCGTTTGTACGAGCACATACATCGGCCAACAACCTGCAAAACTTCATGGTATGCTGAGAAACCTGGATATCTGATTAAACGTTAAGAAAAAAAAGTGTGTGAGGAAGGGAGAGGGAAGAGATAGGAGAGAACGGGAAAAGGGGGGAAGGGATGGAAAAAGAAAGGCAGAGGATGAATTGTTTCATATTTAGCACGCTTGAATCCATACAGATTGCTATTCATATCATCAACACAGAATGAGTCCGCATTTTTCGCTTTAGTCTTATGTGTTTGTGTAGTTGTGTAGTACACTCAATACAAAAATGGTTATGCTAGTCTTTGGCAAATGGTGGTCTGTGTTCAGCCGTTTACCCTGCTGTTGTTCATGTCTGTACTAGTCGAATACACATAATGAGCATCGGCTACTGTGGTGCAGTGGTTAAAGTCTCGTGACGGGAGGCAGTGTGTTTGACTTCTATCAGTGGCATTTAGTGATTGGATTTTTTTTTGGCATCAGTCGATTGGTGTGTAGAGTTGAACAGGCTCTTATAGAAAGACAAACAGCACAGTCGAGATTCATCTATTTAGTAGATGCGTCTCTGAGAGTGTTGTTTAAATTTTCTGACCATGTTCTATTGTCTTTAGATCATGGGCCAGGTTGAGGGTAAATGATATACTAGAAGGAAGCGTGCAGTATCGCCCTGGCGTATAACCTCAGATCAGGAAAGAAAAAGGTACGCCCAAAGGTGCGGGTGGGACTCAGAGAAGTACTGTCCTCAACTGCCGAACAAAGCAACTGAGAGCAATCCTGCACCACCCTTGGAAGCCTGTGCTGTATTCACACAGGGTGCAGGCACGCACAGGGCGTTCCATTAATAAGACATCAAGGGACATAGTTAACTCCCCGGCAGATGCCAGTATGTAATGGCCACTGGATGAGACACGACAGAACCTCCACGGGAGCGTTCCCACGGGTGTACCAGCCCATATTTCATGACTGCAGAGTCCACCGGCGAAAAACGCCACCGTCAAGCAACTGCCATGAGCATAATGCAGTCTCACTCGATGCTGTTTCACTGACATTTGAAGTCAGTACAACTCCAGATACGGCCAAGCTTTTGCCATGAGGTCTTGCGTGCCCACTGAAGAGAATCCTGGGTTACGGTCTTTCCCGCTGTCAACAGGACTTTGCCTGCAGTCAGACCAGAATGAAACCGTAAAACTATTTTCTTCAGTGTCGTCCTCACTGAGCATCGTCAAAGAAAAGTCTCACATTCCGAGGTCCTTCATCTTCTGATGTCGTGGTGACCTGTTTTGATTTTTTCTCCACGTTCATGCCCATAGTTAGGGCTGTCAATTTTGTAACGTGTAGTTCATCAGGACTGTCTTTTGTATTGTCTAGTTCATCGGGGCTGTCATTTGTATCGTCTAGCTCATCGTGGCTGTCATTTGTATCGTCTAGCTCATCGTGGCTGTCATTTGTATCGTCTACTTCATCGTGGCTGTCATTTGTATCGTCTGATTCATCAGGGCTGTCATTTGTATCGTCTAACCCATTGAGGCTGTCATTCATATCGTCCAGTTCATCAGGGCTGTCATTTGTATCGTCTAGTTCATCAGGGTTGTCATTTCTATCGTCTAGTTCATCAGGGTTGTCATTTGTATCGTCCAGCTCAGCGAGGCTGTCATTTTTATCGTCCAGTTCATCGGGGCTGTCATTTGTATCGTCCAGTTCATCAGGGCTGTTATTTGTATCATACAGTTCATCAGGGCTGTCATTTGTATCGTCCAGTTCATCAGGGCTGTCATTTGCATCGTCTGGTTCATCCGGGCTCATTTGTATCGTCTAGTTCATCGGGGCTGTCATTTGTATCGTCCAGTTTATCGGGGCTGTCATTTGTATTGTCCAGTTCATCAGGGCTGTCATTTGTATCGTCCAGTTCATCAGGGCTGTCATTTGTATCGTCTAGTTCATCAGGGCTGTCATTTGTATCGTCTAGTTCATCAGGGCTGTCATTTGTATGGGTCTAGGCTACTATCAGGGCTGTCATTTGTATCGTCTAGTTCATCAGGGCTGTCATTTGTATCGTCCAGTTCATCAGGGCTGTCATTTTGTATCTGTCCAGTTCATCAGGGCTGTCATTTGTATTGTCCAGTTCATCAGGGCTGTCATTTGTATCGTCTAGTTCATCAGGGCTGTCATTTGTATCGTCTAGTTCATCAGGGCTGTCATTTGTATCGTCAGTTCATCAGGGCTGTCATTTGTATCGTCTAACTCATCGGGGCTGTCATTTGTGTCGTCTAGTTCATCAGGGCTGTCATTTGTGTCGTCTAACTCATCGGGGCTGTCATTTGTACCGTCTAACTCAGGCTGTCATTTGTATCGTCAGTTTATCGGGGCTGTCATTTGTATCGTCCATTCATCGGGGCTGTCATTTGTATTGTCGAGTTCATCGGGGCTGTCATTTGTATTGTCCAGTTCATCAGGGCTGTCATTTGTATCGTCCAGTTCATCGGGGCTGTCATTTGTACCGTCTAACTCATCGGGGTTGTCATTTGTACCGTCTAACTCATCGGGGTTGTCATTTGTACGTCTGACTCATCGGGGCTGTCGTTTGTATCGTCTAACTCATCAGGGCTGTCATTTGTACCGTCTAACTCATCGGGGCTGTCATTTGTACCGTCTAACTCATCGGGGCTGTCATTTGTACCGTCTGACTCATCGGGGCTGTCATTTGTACCGTCTAACTCATCGGGGTTGTCATTTGTACCGTCAAACTCATCGGGGCTGTCATTTGTACCGTCAAACTCATCGGGGCTGTCATTTGTACCGTCAAACTCATCGGGGTTGTCATTTGTACCGTCAAACTCATCGGGGTTGTCATTTGTACCGTCAAACTCATCGGTGTTGTCATTTGTATCGTCCAGTTCATCAGGGCTGTCATTTGTACCGTCTAACTCATCGGGACTATCATTTTTATCGTTGTTTGATGGGCATGGTAGCATATGGAAGGTACAATACAGAATGTCACCCCTGTATGTGGGCGATAGGTTGTATCAGCAGATCACATACTTGTGTTCACTTTGGATCAAACTGTCACCACATGTGAACGTAAGGTTTGGGGTCGTGTCTAACGGGTCCCTTTTTTGTCTCTGACTGTTACCTAGAAGACGACTGGATATATTATATCTTCACAGATGGATATGCCATTTAGTCCACAAAGAACGGAGGAACCGGAGCTTTCATTCGTTTCAGACAAGAGGAAGAGAAAGTTGACACTCCAACGTGCAAGTTCTAAACGAACAACAGAGAAAAAAAACAGGTTTCTGTGAAGCAGTAGTACTGTTGACAGACGCCCTGGCGGTACTCATAGCACTCAGACTTCTGTACCAAGAGGCTGAACATCTTCACCACAAACCTCGCTGACCTGAGTAGTGTAGAAGAGAAGGTGACAGATCAGCGGGCACCTGCACTGTATGGTATCAGTGGCAACGACAGAAAGAGCGCAGAGACGTTTACGAATGAAAGTACCTAGAAAAAAAAAAAAAACTAACTCGATGACAAGTATGAAATTAATTCATCATCAAGGCACACCAGAAGAAGTGGCAGCCCTAACCCCCCTCTCTCCCCCCCCCCTCCCCCCGCCCCCACAGTACGATCCAGATGACTCTTGTCGTGACGAGTGATCCAAGAAATGTCTTTGTGAGGCTGAGCCACTCTTGCAAAACGTTTTAGCCCTACTTGTTTTTATATAATTTTGGCTGTTTTTTTTTTGTTTTTTTTTTTTTGGGGGGGGGGGGGGGGGGGTTGATAACCTGAATCCAAATCCGCCGGGGTTCATCATTTAGATGTTTTCATCTTTCTAATTTTTCTTTGTACACCAAGACTGCGTTTCAACCACTCACAACTCCGTACATTCACAATTGCGCTTTCCACAGTAGGACATGTTTTTGTGATGACATTCTGTTACCGAAAATAGACCCCACCCCCTCTCGCCCCACCCCCCCCCCCCCTCACACCGGAACTGTCGTGATGGTTATTTTTGATTGCAGTTGATTGTGTTCGTTTCCGGCAAACATAAAAACATTACTGACAACTCAAACGCTAGTTAAGCGCGTCCTATAGCGGCGAAGTTCCTATGGGACTCATGGAACGACATAAAAGTCAGGCTCATTAGACGTATTGATTTCTACGGCCTTGTGAGATTTCGTGCTGATTCAGATCATAGTCTTCATCCAGAGAGCAAAACAACATTTACGGGAACGAGGGGGTGATATTTTAAAAAAATGTAAAATCTAAAATTGAGCTTGCTTCCACTAAACCGTAACTGTGACGATGAGAATTCAGTTAGAGGAACAGTTTTGATGTAGATGTCAAAGATAAACGAGGAATTCGGGTAGAAGTGATGAGGATTGTTGGACCACAGCAGAGGTCTGTGGTCTCCTGTGTCTTCTAGTAATATGGATTTATGGTTGGGGGTCCAATAATGTCAATTTTTTTTTTTAATGAATTCAGATATTTGCTTTTTCCAAACACTTTTGTTAATACCATTTTAAAATGCACAGTCAGACACACACACACACACAACACACACACACCTCTCTCTCTCTCTCTCTCTCTCTCTCCACAACACTCACACACACACACACACACACACACACAACACACTATACACACAAGTGTCCTCTCGCATTATACACATATGTGTACACATACCTATATATTGTTTAATGTGTGAGTGTGAGTGTGATATGTGTGTGTGTTGTGTGTGTTTTGTGTGTGAGGAGTAGGAGAGAGAGAGAGAGAGAGAGAGAGAGAGAGAGAGAGAGAGAGAGAGAGAGAGAATAAATTGACCCTAAAACACCATATAAAGATAATATCTGCCAATATACTAAGAACCATTGACCTGACCTCCAATGTTGACCTGACCTCCAATGTAATCTATCGACATGTCAGTGTACATGAACCAAGCATTTGGAGACCATTTTAGGTGATCATTCCTTCGACAATGAGTTAACCGAATTATGAGTACAATCAGTGCAATATCTCGGTATTTTCAACGGCATTACGTCAAGACCTGCCGAACTCTTTACATTTATCAAAATTGATTTTTTTTTATTTTACGTCCGTTGCTTCATGCGTTGACAGAGGCAATCGGGGCCTTTGGGGTTATTCAACCCATCTCGCGTTTGATCACTCGCAAGCCCCATGTCTTTCTTGGTGTAGTTTAGGGTAGACTCCCTTCCCTCATTCTCTTTGATTGGTAACCCTCCCCCCCCCCCCCCTTCTTTCCAGTAGGGATGCCCTGGGACTCTTTTAAAGTAAAAAGAAAACTCTGTGCAAAGTAATTTCCTCTTTTTTGTCACTCTCTCCGTATCTGTCTTTCGGTTCACTCACCTGTCTTTACTGTCGTCCATTGTCTCTCTGCCTTTGTAGCTCATTCCTCTGCCTTTCTGCTGGAATGTCTTTCCATTTCCTTTCTAGCCTTGTCACAGCTTTTAAGATGCCAGATTTTGGGTCCATTCAATCAGCGGTCATGTGTTGGAAATGTGAATACTGTCCATAATGACTCACTAGCTGTCCAGTGTCTGTTTGTCCATGTGCCTTTTCATGTTTGTTTCTTTGTTTGTTTATTGGGGGCACATTTTTGATGACGCTCTTTGCACAAAGTGAAGGCCGACAATTCAGCAACAGAATGTGCTGCACTTCGTTATTGCAGCAAAAAGAAAGTCAAAGAAAGTAAAAAGAAATGCTGAACGTTTGTGTGTGTGTGTGTGTGTGTGTGTGTGTGTGTGTGTGTGTGTGTGTGTGTGTGTGTGGGGTGTGTGAAAAGGAAGCTTTTTTTAAGCGTCCATTGCGAGGGACGTTAAGGTATGAAAATGTTTTATATTGTTTTGTTGCATCTCTCTCTCTCTCTCTCTCTCTCTCTTCTCTCTCTCTCTCTCTCTCTCTCTCTCTCTTCCCTCTCTCTCTCTCTCTCTCTCTCTGTAACTAAAGTCACTCACCAACCACCTTTGGACTTCAAACCCAAATGATAACATTTCAGCATGCTGACAACTGTTGATTTGGTGCCTGTCGTGAAAGTCGAATCTCGGTACTGAAGGACAAACCACCTTAAAACAGAACCTCTGCGATAATAGCTGCTGTTTGACCAAGGCGGTAAGTGTCCTTTGAGCCTCGCTTGAAAGCTAGTCTCATCGGCTTTGCGCAAACGAGCAGTTTAGTTTCGTAGTGTCAGCGACCAAGCCGCTCGAAGCAGTTTTCATTACTGTCATTGTGACCAATGTGAGCAGACTATATTTATGGAAGTCGCGTGTTCAGGATGACGGGGCTTTAGTAACAGCATGCAAAGGCTTTTGATGACGGGGCTTTAGTAACAGCAT
>CM065717.1:39516230-39553730 GCA_033310375.1 Conus canariensis
TATGGTAGACAAAACCCAACTAACAACACTGCCAATTATGCCAGCAGAGCATCAAGGGCTTTAGCTGCTAACTTCTTTAATAAGTTTGCTAGATGATGCAATTGTTTTCTAATCCAACTTTTACCGGGCTGAGGCGTTGGAGGCGTTACTGGCCCTGTTGGTGCGCCGCCGCCAGTTAAAGCATAAACGAGTGTAGAGATAGCAAACCCAACAGCCGTTAATATGCTAACTACTGTAATCCCCTCTTCTCTGAACAGAATCCTTATTCTTTCTGCTAACGTAGTGTTTTCATGAAGTATTTTGTTTATAACTTCTCTGATTCTGGTTATTTGTGATTCTAGATGACCTCTGTTAATAGAAATTGCGCCTAACAGTTCTGTCTTTTTGTTCATTAACTCCTGTAATTTTTGTTGTATTCTAGCCTTTTCTTCTAGTCCTAGATTGTTATCGTCTGCATCAGCCAGTTTAATTTTTTCTTCTTCTATATCTCTTTCTAGCTCACCAAGTTTTGCTGTGTTGTACATTAGTTCACCCCTTATTGTCTGTAGAGCTTTATCAAGGGCCTTGCGCTCTCGATCAGAATATTGAGAATTGACAAGTTCTTTTACACCCGTCTCCTCACTTAAACTCGTTTCAATTTCTGTTATTAGTTCATCTGCTGTTCGATTTAATTCTTGAAGAGGAATGTTTTGTATTTCAGATTGTGTTGGCAACTCTTGCCCCCAGTTCTGTAAACGACTAACAACTTCGTCTCTAGGCTCTAAAAGGTTTAATTGTTCTGCCTTAGCAATAGGGAGTTTTCGCCTAATTGTTCTTAGTTTTAAAAACCTGTTTGGGTTTTGCGCTGAAGTAGCATTTACACGGCCTCCTGCACCAGTTTTTATATACAAATGCCCATCAACTTCCTCAAAATCGTTAGGATCTAGTACGCCTGGTAGCTTTCGCCCTATGCTTTTATAGAATGATTGAATTCTTTCTTGCAATAGTTCTTGACGTTGTTTAGAGAGTAAAGAACCCGCTTCTTCAAGCTCTTCTCGCAATGAAGGGCCAGTTCTGTTTCATCTTCTTCTTCAATAGGATCAATCGGGTCATAATCTTCATCCATATTTTTTATTTATATTCTTTTTTGTTTTATAAAAAATGAACTCATACGGTTGTGACCTTGATCCATACAGAAAAGAGAAGGAACCCCACGGCGTAAAAGGTATAAGGCAGACTGTAATTAGTGTAAATACTCCATCAACAGTTCAGCCCGGACAAACTTTAATAGTCAAGTTCCCTGATCTTGGCGCTGGCGATGTTATAATGCCAGGCACTGCTAAACTATCATTCAAAATAGATATTACATCGGAAGATCCTAATGCTACTGTTGTTGCTAATTTGGGCAGGGCAATCGTTAATCATATAGCAATCAAACTGGAGGGCAGAGAAGTCTTTGTACTAAGCGAGGCAGACATTTTTGCCCTCTATTCTGACCTATGGCTGCCTAAAAAAGAAAGAAAAGAGAAAGTTTATCAGGGAATACAAAGTCCAAACGGTCTCAAGCACAGAGTTGGAGCGGAGGATGCAAAGGATGATGTTAAAGATGAAGCAGTAGCAGAAGCATTTGGCAACAGATTCTGCATCCCTCTAGATTTTGAGCTGTTAAAGACGCATATGCCATATTACCAAGGCGCACTAAAAGAAAAACTTACTTATGAACTGACATTTAATCCTAGCAGTTCTGTTGTTCTGTCTGAAGATCCTGAAGCTAAATACACAGTCAGCGACATTTCTCTTGAGTTTGATGTTGTTACTAACCCTGAACTGGCCAGAACAATCTTAACTCAGTATAAAAATAAAACAGTTATTTATTATGAAAGAGTTATACACTCCACTACAGAAAATAGAAACAAGCGAGACACTCTCTGGAACATACATCTAAATCAGTCTCTGAAGTCTTTAAAAGGAATTTTGTTCTTGTTTACTGAAGGAACAACTCCTTTTCATAGAGAATCAGAAGCGTTTTATAATCCAAAAATTGAGAAGGTTGACTGCGCAATAAATGGTAAGTCTGATCAGTTGTATTCAGGGCGCGGACTTTTGCCTCACCAACACTTTGATCAAATAAGAAAGTTGTTTGCTGGAGGTAGGCAAAGAGATCCTGCAGTTGATCGTGTATGTAAAAAACTTCGCCTTTATGATGTAAGACTCGAAGACTACTTAATAACCAAATATGGGCTGTGGCTGGATTTTAGATCCACGTTTGACAACAGATTGTTTGGAAGTGGAGAAAGGGTAGGGCAAGATGGCATAAAAATAAATATTCACAAGAAAGCAGACGGAAACGCCCCAATAAAAATTCATATTTTTATGGTTTGTGACGCTCAGCTAAACATTGAAGAAAACAGGCTAAAAGACGTGGCTTATTAAAATGCAGAAGAAATATTCTAATAAAAACAGATGGATAGTTTGAAGTTTCTGCCAAAAGATCCGCACTGTTCTCTTATCTGCGGGATTACTGGGTGTGGGAAAACTGTCTTCGTACTTGATTTGTTACAAACAATATACAGGTTTCATTACGAGCACATTGTTATATTCTGCACAACCATTAAGCACAACAAGTCTTACAAAGAAAGGAAGTTTATTTGGACAGACGATAATATATTTTTAGTTGATCCTAGCGACAAACTGAGCGACTGTTTAGAACATTACTATAGACTATTTGAGGGAGCTGAAACACTGTTTATTATTGATGACTGTTCAGCCGAACAAGACATTGTTAAAAAAAAGAAGGACTTTGTCTAAGCTAGCCTTCAGCGGTCGCCACGCCTTAGTTTCTGTGTGGCTCTTAACTCAAAAATACAATGCTGTCTTAAAAGACTTTAGATCGCAGTTAAAATCAGTCATCTTATTCTATACTAAAGACAGGGATAGTTTTGAAGAATGTTTAAGTGAAAATTATATAATCAGGGACAAAGATGAGCTAAAAAAAAATAAAAGAGCAGTTAGAAAAATCTAAGCACGCTAAGCTATGCTTACGGACTGACCCCCCAGTTCAATACGTTTGTTTATTGTAGATTGTTTATTATAGATTGTTTATTATAGGCTGTTTATAACAAATTGTTTATTATAATTTTAATATTAAAAAGAATGTCTCGAGGGCCAGAATCAAAAGCGCAGCTAGCCCCTAAATGCACTGCAGTAGAGCTAAAAGACCTAGCAGACACAACTGAGTTTGATTTAATAGGAGTTCCAGGAAATGTTTATGGATTTGAGTACACCGACAATGGTGTTTACAAACGAACAGAAATTGAAGATAAAAAACGGCAGCAGTATCCTAACCTGGAAGAGATAAGAAATCTAAGAACAAACGATTTTGGCAAACACGAATACAAACTTCATAAACGAGAGAATGCTTGGGCGTTGCTTCCTGAAATTGCATGGAATTTAAAGTTTGAACTACGAAGCCCTAATGTATACTTTGATAAGAAAAACAATTTTAGAAAAGCTTTGAATGCAGGTCCCTTTCTTGTTAGCCTGGTCCCAGGAACACAGCAGAAAAAAACAGATTGAAATAACTAGGCAGGGCTCTGAATATATGCTAAAGAGAAAGAGACCCTTAGCTGAAGTGGGGGATGACACCGTTGGCTTAGAGTTTACTCCAACGCTACAGTCACTACCTAGGCAAATGACGATGCTTTTTCGCTTATTTATTACTCCAAGGGAGGCTGATTCTAGTTTGCCAGAACATACGTTAATTAGAGGCATACAAATAAAGGCTGATAACTTGGATGCTCCTCTGAAGCTCGCTATTGTTATTACTAAAAACGGAGATGAAATAAAGACTTTTGTATCTTCTGACAAAGTTACTGTGATGGTTGACAAAGACAAACTAACAGTGCTTGACTTTATTTTCATTAAGTATGTTGATTTTATTGCGTTTTACTCTGTTGATGAAGTGCTGCCAGAAGGATTAATAAGTAGATATGTATAAGATTAATCTTAATTAAAAAATTAATCTTAATTAAAAATGGAGGCTCAACAGTTTAGGTTAGAGCAAATAACTGAACTTCAAAAGGAAATAGAAAGTGACTTAGATAAGTATAGGGTTACTAGAAAGAAATATGCTAAAGCTTTAAGTACTCTTTCTCATGTAATTACTGGCTCATCAGCTGTAGCTAGCGTAAGTGCCGGGTCTAGTGTTGCTCTTTTAGCTACTGGGGCTGGAGCGCCAGCCTCTTTAGCATTAGGGAGCCTTGGACTAGGGTTAGGCGCCATGTCTATGATTGTGAGCGCTGTTTTAAAAAAATTAACGCCTAAACTACAAAAGCACACTGCCATTGTGGCCCTAGCATCAGCAAAACTTTCTTCATTAAAATTAAGAATAAGCAAATCAATACAGGATGAAAACATTACAGACGAAGAATTTCAGAAGCTTATGACCGACGGTGAGGATTACAGGCGACAAAAAATTGAACTTCAAAAGGAGTGGAGAAAGACTTTTACTTCGCGACAGGTAGACACTGGTGCAATCAAACAGAACATTGAAAAACAAACGCATGACTGGTTAAACCCAAAATAAGCCAAAAAAATAAGATGGGAACTAAAATAAATAAATCATAAGATGTGAACTAAAATAAATAAATTATAAGTTTAGCAAAAAAATAAATTATAAGTTTAGCAAATACTTCTTTTTTTTTTTAACTAATCGGCACTGTGTTTGGTGGGACAACTTGCAACTCTTCGCGAACAAAGGATCTTCTAGGGGCAGGCCTTTTAGACGCAGTAGCACCGCTAGAAGAGAGAGTTTCTCTTAAATAATACACGGGAGGGGCTGTTTTCATAATTCTTTCAACTTCATATACATCTACGCTTTATAGGGTCTGTGGCTCTAATTCTAACATCGCCTTCTGCTTCTCCTGGCGCATACAAGTATCTTACTTTTAGTCCAAACGGCAAGAGTTTTTGAGCCCCCTGCACATCTTCAGTAATGCTAATTTTTTTTAATTTGATCGCGTTCACCGGCTTAAGACCTACTGCTTTAAATTCTTCATTGTTCATGGCGCGTAAGACTGCTGGCAATCTCCTGACCCATTCTGTGTTGCGCGTTTTGTCCATAAGGTCTCTATGATATTGATAAGTAAACAGGCGCTCAGCTAGATTCTTATTAAAGTTTTCTACTAGAGCTTGTGATCGATGGTTGCCTGGGATTCCTCTCTTAACAGTAACCCGGTGCTTTAAAAACAGTTGGTTTACAGCCCCCTTAAACTCTTTTCCATCATCAACCTGGATTAACCTAGGATACTTTAGTGGACCTCGCGTGTATATTTGCTGTAAAGCCACAGCCACGGCAGTTGAGCTTTTATCCGTTAGAGGTTCAGCGTCTTTGTACCTCGAAGCCATGTCAACAACCGTAAGAGCATATTTAAACTTTTTTCGTCTAACTTTGTCATGTGGAAGATACAACAAGTCCATCTGGTGGGTGTCATTAGGAACTGAATTAACAAATCTAGGCCTTATTATTCTTTTTGGGGCAGGCAGATATATTTGCCAGATCGCCTGTTTTGAAAGCCAGTCTTTCGCTTCTGATTCAGACACCCTAGCAGCTTTACTCAGTTTATCAATAGCGGCCTTTCCTTTCCAATACCCCCAGGAGAATAATATATTTTGTACTTCGTATCGCCCATAAGGGACTGTTTTTTTATTACATTTTAACTATGTTTTTAGATTGAATATGCGAGAAGAAAGATTGCTCCCATAGCACCTATAATAAAGCCTATTTCTACCATTTTCTGATCCTCAGACGGTTCATAAAAGTCAGACAGTTCTGGCGGCGGCGATGTTAGAAACTTCTTTCCTGTCACTAAGTAATATTCATTCATTGCTTCATCAACGTCTGTAAATGTGTGCTCTGCATGTCCCTGCTCTCTTAACTTTTTATTAATAAAGTCTAAGTGAGCAATTCTCCTTTTCTCGTAAGCGTCTCTTGCCTTAGCTAAATCTTCCATTGCCTTGTTATGGCGTTCTCTCTCTTCATCGGACCGCAATTTACTAAACATATAATTGCTGCCGGAGAAAGCCAATGCATTAACAATAGCTCCTCCCACCATCAGAACCAATCCAGACATCTTTTTATAAATCAATATTTTCTAGATTAATCTGCCTAAATGCATTAATCTGCCTATGCATTAATCTTTCTATGCATTAATCTGTCTATGCATTAATCAGCCTATGCATTAATCTTTCTATGCATTAATCTGCCTATGCATTAATCTTTCTATGCATTAATCTGTCTATGCATTAATCTGCCTATGCATTAATATTTTCTGGGATAATCCCCTGTGCAACAAGAAAGTCTTTTGAGGCAATCCCTGCAGTAATTACAACTATAACCTTAACAACATCCTCAATGTCTAACCTTCCTAGATCCGCCGGCTTCATTTTAAACATGTTTTTTGCTAGCACGCTATAACCAATACTAAGGCCGCTAATTACAGCAGAATGGTAAATCGTATTGATAATCTTTTTTTCACTCATCTTTTTATTAACTAAAAAAATAATTAAAATAATCATAATACGAAAGGCTGTCTATGTGCTTTTTAATCAAATAATCTTTTGTTGTTAAAGCTAAAAATAAGGCCGCAACTAGCCTTGGCGAATCTTCTATCTTTCCCATGTTGGGTGGTTTTATTCCTAACAAACATTTTGCGAGGGTTGAATAGACTATAACACCAACGATAGGCACTGCATAATTAACCAGCGTTAAACTCATGGTTTTAAAAGTATTATATTATTTTTTATTGCTTTTAAAAATGGATTGTGACGAACTATTAAAGTGTGAGGAGCAGGCGGGCTACTCCGTAGACCTCTGCCATAAAGAAAGATTATACTCTCTGGCCGCGTGTGGAAAAACTAAACAGTATTTAGGCGTTGAACTAAGTATCGAACAGATTCAGCAATTGTCTACATCAGACGTTGAGAAGTATTACGCCAGGTACGAGGCACAGCTAGGATCAAAAATGGTTAGATCAGTGGGACAGACAATGATTAGTTTATATGCTAAGTTAGTAAGTAAGATGGCGCCGGTTGATTCAGAAGAAGATTTAAAATATGACTTATCACAAGATCCAGTTTTAACAAAGTCATTAGAGTCTCTAGGATGTGACATGTATTATAGATTTGGGACGTTGCTATGTCCATTCATCATGGGATTAATTACTTTTAATCATATTAATTTTAATCATATTAATTTTAATCGCAATAAAAAAAATGAGCGATCAGGAGAAGAAGACTCCGCAGGAGCAGAATGCCCCACAAGTGAGTGCCTCACAAGAGAGTGTCCCACAAGTGAATCTACAGGCGAGTGTGCCACAAGTGAGTAGTGTTACTAAGTCTAAAAGTGCTGGGCGTGTTGAGGCTGGTCGTAAACTAGCTGAATGGAACAGACTGCAAAAAGCAAACCAAGCAGCAAAACAAAAATTATTAGATAGTAATACAACATCGCCGCCGTCAACAACAACACAATTAACAACAACACAATCACAATCAAACGATAAGATGTATTATTATGTATTTGCTGCGGTTGTTGTTGGTGGGGGGCTTTTAGCATACAAATGTCTAACGCCATACCTAGCAGCAAAGTCACAAACCCCCACAGTAAAAGAAGAAGAACCAGCTTCTGTAAAAAAAGTACAACCTCCTGCTGTAGACCCATTTTCTATGGAATAGTTTTTAAAGAACTAAATAAAGTACAAGTTAAGAACTAGATAGGTACAAGTTAAGTTAGTTATAGAAAGTACTTTTTAAGTTAAGTGCAAGTAAATTACAAGTAAATTACAAGTTAAGTGCAAAAAAAAAAAAAAGTTCTTGTTAAGTACTAGTTAAGTTCTTAAGTAAGTTCTTAAGTAAGTACTAGTTAAGTTCTTAAGGTAAGTACAAGCCAAGTCAGTCAAGTTAATCTTTCAAGTCGGTTCTCCAATGTTCTACAGCATATGAAAACTCAGGGCTAACGTAAGTTCTCTTGTTATTGTTAGAGACTAGTGATTTCTTATTAACAGCAGTTGTGTTTACTTGATGAAGAGTAGAGCGCAGATTAACGTTTGTGTGATAAAATACTTTGTCTTCAAAGAGAGCTTGCTTGTAGTTGTCGTGAGTTATATTTTTTTTGACAACTTCTTTACTTATGCCCTTAGCTTTCTTTGTTACAGAAGTTTGGGTAGCAACGCTATACATCTTCGACCGTAAGCCAACATATTCTCGTATAACCGTCCCATTAAGTTCATCCTTCATCTTTCCAATCACTTTCTTGTTCACAGTTGAATGTAGAGGCGAATCTTTAGGATAGTCACATGTGTCATACCATCCATCAGCTCCTTTGGCTACCTCTATTTCCATGTCTTTGTAAAAGTCTTCAGTTGGGATGTCCATAATAAAACTATCAGTGTCTGTGTAAACGACATTTGATTCTGGGTACAACGGCTTAAAGTAGTCGTATAGAAATTTTAACATTAATAACTTTGACAGCTCTAGCACGGCAAACCCGATAAACACCGGCTTATCCAACTTCACACTCAGTTTCTTCATCATAATGCCAACCAGGCTGTCGCTAAATATTCTAAAGTCTTGGTAGTTAGGTTTAGAGGTCAGCTTAATTGCTTGTTTTTCGTTTGTAACTAATCTTACATCTTTACGATTGTGTACGTTCTCCATGGTTTTGCCAAAAACAACTGTTGTTCATTAGTTTAAAGAAGTCTTTTTCTGAAGCGTCAGTGGCCGCAGTCCTTAGCTGAGTATTCTTCATGATGTATGGTCTCATGAAAGGCGCTTGATCGAAGGTAATTATTCTGTGAACAGCTGTCAGCTTTAACCCATGTCTTAAATAAAACTGCAGGAGTCTGTAATGGCAAACGTACTTTCTCTTGTGCCTAAGATTGGGAACAAGTTTAGGAGGTTCGATGGGAGTCATCTTTAATCTTTCTGCGGCTAAGGGGAAATCGTTATGAAGGTCATGTAATTCTTTAGGATAGTCTAAGTCTACTTCTAAGATTAATCCTATTGGATTATCAGGTGTAAGCTGTGATAGCATACTCAACACGGCAGTAACATCATGAGGCCCGTTTATCATTTCAAAGTTTCTTAGTGGCAGTGCCTGGCTCATGGCCCACCCATACAGATTGTTGGCGTCTAAGTACATCAGATAGTTGGATGGTTTAGTTGGATCATAGTCGTCTAAGTACTTGTTGTTGGCTCTGCGGTAAGGATGACAGGCCATGCTAATACCTCCCCTTAGACCGTCTTCAATCATCTGAAGTGTATCCAAATCAGATATTAAGTCAATCTTGATGTTTGTAGACTTTAAGAATGCATCCCAAGAAAGGCCAGGCGCAGAGATATACTGTGATGAATCTAGGCCGTAATGTTTCATGCATGTAGATCTGTAATTCTGAAAGACGTCTGCCAATAAACACACGTCAGCCATCAAGTAGTGATCGTGATAATCGCCCATCGTCTTACAGTGTAATTCTGTCCAGGCTTTCTGCGCGTGTTCATAGTCAGCATCAGTTATGTCTTTACCTCTAAGACGGCTGTAAAGGTCTTCCTTTGCTGGCAGCGCCGGCTCGTCAAACCTCTCCCACGAGTCCATGTATTCATAAGGATAGACGCCTTTACGAACTAAAGATGGATTAAAGTATTTTTTAGTGATTGGATAGTCTTGCAAAGATCCTGCTAACTTATCTAAACTCCCCATCAGATGTTGGGCAGAGTCATAAAAGGATAAACAGTCAAGAGTAAAGGTCATGTACTTTTCTGAAGACTGTGCAATGCAGGTAACCCTCTTATATTTAGAAGTCACTGCTTGCATGATAAAGTGAGAATCGTAGCCCCGCAAGTTATGAAAGAAGATAGGCAGTTTCCATGTCTTGGGGTCAACCCTAAGTTGAAGATTACAGCCGTTATGCGCAGCCCCTCTGAATTTTCCAGTAATGTGATCATGGTCCCTTACAGCATCGCCTGATAGTTCTCTGTTGCATATCCAACAGTGGTAGCTGATCTATAACGCTCTTTATCTTCGGGGGTCATCTTAATGCCTGAAAGATTCAGCTGATTGGAGAATTGATTGCGAAGATGCTTCATCTGCTCTAAAAATCTACTAGCTGCGTTGGGGCCTCTGTAAATCTCAGGCGTTGTGTGTGCCCCGTCTGACCTAACAGCAACAAATGCATAAGAACAGATCTGATGGTGGGTTAATAAGGTTGTTTTTTGTTGTGTCCGTTCTTGAGGGCCGTAGTACTGTGGCAAGATTGACTCGAAGTCAGCATAAACTACGTATGGACTCATTTGCATTTTTCGTACATTCTTAAAACTAACTTTAGACCCTGGTTTGGGCATAAGAAGTTCGGTTTTACAGTCTTCATAACTTTTACAATGTTTCTTATGTTTGTCAGCTGCTTCTATAGTAGGAATTCTGACCAAACACCTTCTACAGAGCTCCTGTTTAGAAGGATCCTTTGTAGTATAAGCCAGAAGTCTGCTCATTGTTCTAATTAATACATAGTGACTCTTGGAACCGTCTGTAAACAGAATTAAGTCTACATGATTTTCAAGTGACTCACCTAAAGGGGGGGCTTCGGGAGAAACCCTTATAGGCTGTAAATTGTCTACTGAATTCCAGGTGTATACGCTCACGGTTATTGGTTTGTTTTGCTCTTCAAACCGAGATATACTTTCTATGCTCACTGGAAAGTCTATGTTATCAAAGTTCAGGCTATCTTTGTATGCTTCATAATTAGATACTCTGTCTGGGTGCTTTTTAACAGGATGTAAGTGTGCCAAAACGCACCACATAAAACATAAGTTATCTGAATTATGTATATTTAAGGCTGCTCGTTTAAGAACTAACTCTCTCGGGAGAGGGATGTAAGAATTGCCGACCATATCATAGAACTTTGCTTGTCTCAATATAATTTTAAGGACTGTTCCTTTAGCCCAACCGGAGCCGCGCGTTTTCGCTTCTTCAACCGCATGGTCAAACTGTGTAAGCATGTAATCAGCCCAGCCAGGTGTAAAGTTGTGATAGCTGATTACTTTTTTCTGTATAGTTGAAACCCAGACTTGCATACTACTATCGTCAGGGGTTATATATTCAATCAGAATAGTTAACATCACTTTTACTGGCGGGTTAATTTGAAGAGAAACTGGGATTTTAGAGATAGCATGTGTCACGCTTTCATAAACATTTATAGGACTAATAATGTCCATGTCTAAATCAATGATCTTATTGTTTAATGATTTGTTACTACCTTCCAACTGTACGTTGTTGGAAGGCAGTATTTCAAACTCGGATTTACTTGCGGGGTTCATTTTTAACCCACAATATTTACGTAAATAAAAAAAAAAAAAATGTAAATAAAAGTAAGTAAACCTCGCTTTTTATTCTTCTCCCAAGCGTTGCAATACTTCAAGACACGTTAACCTTACAAGAACGCCTGCCAATACTTTAGCTTTTTCTGAATCACTACAGTCAATGTTCATCACTTTAATTGCTTCGTCAAATAGTTCACTATGATCTTTTATTATATTGTTTACATCATTCTCAAACCCAAATTCACTAAAATCAATGTTTAATACTTTCATTGTTTCGTCAAATAGTTCATTACAATTCTTTAAATCAGATTCACTGAGTTTGGCAGCCATTTTTAAATGTAAATAAATAAAAAAATAATTGTAAATGTAAATTCAGCTATTGTTTATTATTCATGGTCTTTTCTAATCGTAAAGCCTGATCTTCATTAAAGTGAATAGCTACTCCTTCAGAGCTGGTAGAAACAGTCAGATTAGCATTTTCAGGAGCCATATTATCAACTAAAATAGCAAGCAACTTTACAACTGGTTGGGGCCAAGAATCTGGTATTTTACTAACGGCTTCCACTACGCCTTCTCGTATAGTTAGACGTTCAAAAAGATCATTAATCAATTCTTCAAACATGCCCTCTAACTCTTCTCTATCGGCCCCCCACCCCCTCTCCTCCTCCCAAATTCTGTATATATTAATAAGCTCTGTAGCTACTTTGGGCTTCATTTTTTATTCCAGAATATAAACGACAATTAAAAAATAATTAACTAGCCGCTCCTCTTGTTTTGCGCAAGAATCAGAAGAGAAATCAATAACAGGTAGCTGATTGAGTGCTGCCGCTGCACGCTTGTGCTTGGGCCGCCCACGGCCGCTTTAACGTGGCTCATATGTGGAGCGATCACGCCACAATCGCTCCAGAAAAATCTATTGTCGCAATGCGCAATTCAATCGTGCATGCGCCGGGTAGATTTCGTCATTCTCTCACTGACTGTCGTGCGAGAAGGCCGTGTTTGGCCGTGCTCCTACTGCGTTTGGCTGTGTTGTTATTTTAACAAGGCCTTAGTACATCTACCAGTATGGAGAGGAGTAGTGTGTAGCCAGTACTATCTCCATATAAATGCTCCAAATATACAATGACGGATGTACTACTACTGGCGATTAAAGCCGCCATAAAAGCTCGGCTACAGCAGTAACTGCTGTAACTCTGCCAAAGCCAGCTGCAAGCCCGGTTGAAAAAGAGGAACACAGCAGCGGTCTAGACAGAGCGGTCTTACAAGAGCGATCGGCCTAGTTTACAGGGCTGGCAATTAGGTCGAGCGCTCTTACAAGAGCGTTCGACTAAGAGATTGGGGTGGTTTAAATGGTTTGCATATGAAACACCGCAGCCAGTGGTTGCGCAGTAAATGGCAAAATTTAACTGATTCTGGAAAAAAGCCATAGGGCGAGATGACCATGCTGATGGCACTCTGTCACTCTTTATTGGAGGATTTAAATATTTAGTTAGTGGGTTTACAAGTCTAACTTGGAAGCCGTATGATCCATCTACTGCAATTGTTAAATTGCTGAAGTCCAAAGATTTGGGGTTATAAAACGCCCCTACATTGTAGGTAGCACTTTCATTATATTTAAAAGGTTCCATTTTTAAATAGTTTTTAAAATAGTTATAAAAAAGATGTACATCTATATAACCAAGCAAAACGAGCGTGTTTCTTAGCGTACCCAATTACTAATTGGAGCGGGAGTTGTAGGATTGCCCTTAGAGAAATTGGTTTTAAAGTTATGTGGGTTAACATATCTGAAGGAGCTCAAAATAACTGGATTAATGTTGATGACGAGCAAGGCAATCAAATAAGTCATATACAAATACCTGATGGTTATTACAACTTTTGTTCTTTAAAAGAAGTACTTAACGATTTTGGCATATTGTTAACAATTAACGAGGCAAACCTTAGAATTACTATGAATTTTCCACTAGAGGAAAGAAGAGAGTACACTTTCCCTAAAGGCCTAGCTAAAATCTTGGGCTACAGAGATTATAGATTTAGCACAAGAGAAGGCATCTATCAATTTGAAGGTAATAAACCATCTGATTTTCTAATTAACCAAATGTTGTATGTCCATTTACAACAGTTAAAAACAAATACTAATTTGTTTAATGGTCATCCATCTACAGTTCTAAGAGCGCTACCGTCAATTAAGGCGGGGTTTTGCGATTATCAGCTATATACGTTTGATGGAAACAGTCAATTTAAAGAATTAATTGAGGGGGCTATAAATTCATTAGATGTAAAAATAACTAATCAAGATGGAAGGCTAGTTGTTTGTTCTGACTTATTAATGGTGCTGGAAGTAGAAGAACATATTAAAAAGTAGTAAGGGCTAAGTCTTGCGGACGTTGATAGCTGAGAGAGAATGTCAATATCTAGGTTCTATATCACCACAGCTTATTTTGCACGCAAGCCCCCCATTTTAATGTACTGATTACGTCAATTTTTGGAGGTTTTGGGGTGTTAATTTTAATTGTAAAAAGGTGTTAATTTTGGCAAAAAGTAGCATGTGAAGGACGTGATTTGTATGTGAAAAGGGAGGCTTTCGTGCAAAATAAGATGTGGTGGGATAGAACCTAGATATTGACATTCTCTCCAACACATCAACCACTGCAAGAAGAAAGGTCATCGAAATAACAAGAACGATTTCCAGAGGGATGATAGTGACGATAATAATGAAAATGATAACTATAATCCAGACGGGTTGTTGAGTGTGCTACTGGCTGAGATTGAAAGACTGAAACCACATAGTCGAGTTTCATCCACTGACTGGATGGGTCTCTAAGACTGTTGTCGATTTGTCATGTCTACGCCACGTTGTTTTGCACATGCTAATACCTGTTAACACCACATAGTGCTGGTTCCGCTTATACTTCTTCCTTTTTTTTTTTATTAACCCCACATTGTCTTGTTTATACTACTGTTTATTTGCTGCACATCGTCTTGTTTATACTACTATTTGTTTACTTCACATTGTCTTTGTTATACTACTGTTTATGTACTGCACATTGTCTTGTTTGTACTACTACTTGTTTACTCCACATTGTTCTCTTTGTACTACCGTTTGTTCACTGCACGTTGTAATCCTTGTTTATACCACTTGCAGTGCTCATTTATGCCGCATTTCGGGGGTGGGGAGGGGGGGGTGGGAGGGGGGGGGTTAGTGTTGTTTGGGGATATCTGGGGTTGTTTTTGCGTTAGTTTTTCAACAGCACTTAATCGTTTCACCCACTTTCTATTCCACCCCCACCCTTCCACACTTGTTTCTTGATTCTTCGCCAACACACATCCCTACCTTTCTCTCTCAGTCTTCCTGCCTCCCTTCAGGTTCAGGCAAAACTTCCCTACTAGACGTCACCGCCTTCAGGCGTCAGGGTGACGTCACGGGGAAGATGACGTACGGCGGCCATGTATGCACGAAGCGGATGATGCGTCAGATGGTGAGCTACGTCATCCAGGCCGACCGGCTGCTGCCCAACCTAACGGTGCGGGAGACCCTGATCTACACTGCCTATCTGAAACTCCCGAATTCCTATAAAAAGCGGCAGATAGAAGACAAAGTGAGTTCGATATTTTTTTTTTTCGTTTTGATGATTGGAGGGGTTGGTAGTCAAATGGTTGGAGCGCTTGCTTTCAGAGCTGAAGGTAGTATTTCGAATCACTCGTGGGGTGGGATTTTTTTTTTTTTTTTTTTTTTTTTTTGTGGGGGGGGGGGGGGGGGGCGGAGAAGGAGGGGAGGGAGAGCGGGAAGCTTCAAAGTCTTCTCTATACTCTCCAGCAGTAAATGGGTATTTTATTCAGTTCAGGAGAGGTTGAAGTCAGTGGAAGGAGAGGGATGGGCACGTCTGCCATCATGCCATGCTCCAGGAAAGGATGAAGCTCTGTCACAGTTCACTGTCCCTTACGGCTATTAGGCCACGAGACTTGAACCTTTTCGATGTTCAATAGAGCCCAGCCGACCACACAGAGCCTTTTCAGAGCTGTCAAATTCAGACAAGAAAAAAAAGTCGCATACTGAAACAAAGGCAACAAACAACAAGAACAATTTTAGTGTCAAAGTGAGGTGACTGCAGTCAGAGATAATTTTCAGTAATTCCGCCGGTTAACTGGACAAACAAATTACAAGACAAGACACGACACGCTTCGACCTCGTAGGTCTTATTCAGACAAGATAAACAACATTCAGGACAAATAAGCGAAGAATTAGCAATCATCTATCTCCACGAATTCGGCGCCAGATGGGCGTTGAACGTATATGACATGGTAGCTGAACTATCGACATCTTTGAAGCGGCTAAGACTAGGCATGGTGAGAGAACCAGCCATTTTGCTCAATGTAACTATGTTACATAAAAAAATCATTTAGATATTACTAAGACAATGCACGAAAATGCCTCACGGGAAACAGATATTGCAGGATGGATAGGTTACGTCCATCCTGGACAGTGTGTACAATTTTGACAATCTAAAACCTCCCCGAAGATGGAGTATGGCTGCCTTAATGGCGGGATAAAAAACGGTCATACACATAAAACTCCACTGCCTGTCTATAGAGGCAGTGTCCGCAGGAGTATCAGCCTGCGTACGCAGAAAGAAAGAAAGGAAAAAAGACAATCTAAAACCAAATCATGTTGCTTTAAGCACTGCCGACCACAAAAGCCATATCAGGGCTGAAACACTATAAAAGAAAAAAAAAAAAAAAGGGGGGGGGGGGGGGGGAGACAAAGAGAGAGAATTAAAATATAAAAGTTAAAACTCAATACCAGTTATTTATTTACATCATAAGATCGCAAATAGAGAGTCTATCATACTCAAGTTAAAATCAAATCTTAAAAACATTGATTTCTTCAAAAAAAAACTTAAATGAGTCTGCAGATTAAAAAAAAAAAAAAGCAACTGTCATGTCGTACGCTGTGTCCAGAAGAAAAAAGCGTATTAGACCACAAAAAAAGAAGAGTTTCCGAAGGTTGGACGGGAGAATGGTCCACAAGAGCAGAAAAAAGTACTCAACGACGGTCAAGACAAAAAAAAAAAAAAAAAAAACAACGAATGAAAACACAGAGAATAACAGAAAAGAGGAAGTTCCAAGCACAGAACTTCTAGGTGGGGGAATCTAGCTGGAGCTGGAGTAGCTTTTCTGTGTAATTTTCGTAAAAAAAGGTCTCATGTTTGGTATCTTGATAATAGAAAGATTACATACTGTACACAGCTAGCACGCCACCAGAACCACAACAACTTAAAGGTAGGTATTGAGAGAAAGTTTTTAGAGCGTTCGGTTCTCGGGGATCTAACACATTTCTCTCTCTCTCTCTCTCTCCTCTCTCTCTCTCTCTCTCTCTTCCTCTGTAAGTGCACGCACGTGCGCGCGCGCGTGCAGAATTCAGTACCATGTTCACATGTTTTCCCATCACCTGTTGGCCTGTTGTCAGAGGCTCAATGAGTCTAGGGCACGGCATGATTTGAAGGCGGAGCCTACGCCTTTCCATCCGCCCTGAACTGAATCAGGTACCCATTTACCGCTGGGTACATGGACAGGGTTGACAGGCCAAAAAACAAAACAAAACAAAACAAAACAAAACAAAACAAACAAACAAACAAACAAACAAACCACGATCCCACGAGAGCTTCGAACCCTCTTCAGTCAGCTCTGTAGGCAAACGCTCTGACCATTTGGCTACGGGTCCCTCTTCAAGCACGTCACGTGCGTTTTGAACATGATGTTGAATACGATTAAAGATGCGGTAAGGTAAGGTGAGGTAATGTTGCTTATAGCCCAGCCGACCGCAAAGGGCCATATCAGGGCTGTCACCGCGTTGAAGTCAACTTACAAGTCATAAAAAAAAGAAAAAAAAACACTTCATTCACACAACCCTGTAAAAGACGCCTTCTAAAAACCCACCAGAAATTTTGTTAAAATTCTTTCTTCTGTAAACTCTTAGATGAAAAATGTTGATCTCTTTCGGAAATTCAAAGCTCACATCAGGTTGGACATCTCTGAACAAGATTTTCGTGGGGTTAAAGGTGCCTTTCGATTCTTAGTTTGTATACTGGTTTGATAAATTGTCAAAGCTGGTGAGTTATATTGCCACCGGTAGTACTAACAGCCCTATCACCAGGGATGAGTCATGCAAAGCTTCGCACGGACCTTGACGTTGGCTGGGCGATAAACGACACGACTTTTGGGCAGACGTGGCAGTACATTTGGGACATTGTGATAATGTCACATTGTCTTGTGTATCTCGCTGTGTGTGTGTGTGTGTGTATGTGTGTGTGTGTGTGTGTGTGTGTGTGTGTGTGTGTGTGTGTGTGTTTTGGTTGTGTGTGTGTGCGTGCAGTGTGTGTGTGTGTGTGTGTGTGTGTGTGAGAGAGAGAGAGAGAGAGAGAGAGAGAGTGCGTGTGTGTATGCGTGCGTGCGTGCGTGCGTGCGTGCTGTGTGTGTGTGTGTGTGTGTGTGTGTGTGTGTGTGTGTGTGTGTGTGTGTTGTGTGTGTAACAAGACTTGTCTTGTTTGTCAAAAGTTAGACATGTAGAAGTGTCTTTCATTATCTACAGGTTAAGTTCAATGACAAAAATAATGGAAAAGGGAAGACAGGAAGGAAGAGGGGGGGGGGAGGGGGGATGGAGACACTGAGCATAGGAAATTATCAACGGAAAGAATGGATAAGATAACCTAAATAGTTGTTAGTGGGTGTTCTCTCTCTCTCTCTCTCTCTCTCTCTCCTCTCTCTCTCCTCTCTCTCTCTCTCTCTCAAAATTAAAAAGACTTAATTCTTTCTTTCTCTCTATCTATCTCCTTGTCTCCGTGCCTGTCTGTCTGTCTCTCTCCCCCCCCCCCCTCTCTCTCTCTCTCTCTTTCTCTCTCTCCTTCATAGCATTTACATGTATCCAGCCTCCCCTCTTTCTATCTCTCTGTTTCTCTCTCTGTTTGTCTCTCTGTCTGTCTGCCTCTTCTCTCTCTCTCCTCTCTCTCTCTCTCTCTCTCTCTCGCTCCCTCCCTCCCTTCCACCCTCTCTCCCCTCTCCCTCCCCATCCTCTCTCTCTCATAATATTACGAATACCCAGACCTCTGTCTGTCTCTCTGTCTGCCTGCCTGCCTGCCTGCCTGTCTGTCTGTCTGTCTCTCCTCTCTCATTCTCTCTCTCTCTCTTACAACATGAATAATACCCCCCCCCCCTGTCTATCTGTCTGTCTGTTTGTCTGTCTGTATGTCTGTCTGTCTGTCTGTCTCTCATAACATCAGAAATACCCAGTCTTCCCCTCTCTCTTTTACAACATAAATAATTCTCTCTCTCTCTCTCTCTCTCCTCTCTCTCTCTCTCTCTCTCTCTCTCTCTCTCTCTCCCATAATATCAAAAATACCCAATTCTTCCCCCTCTCTCTTTTACAACATGAATAATACTCTGTCTGTCTGTCTGTCTGTCTGTCTGTCTTCTTCCTCTCTCTCTCTCTCTCTCTCCTCTCTCTCTCTCTTCTCTCTCTCCTAATAGTTTTATCCTACGGCCGTATCCTATCTTTACAACAACTTTCGCTAAAATCGCTTTCGCACTTTTCAGCTGAACAATCCTGGCCGGATTCACTTGGATCCACTGTTTGATCCAGATCCTGCGGCACGGATCCACATCAAATTCCATGGCTTCCTTCATAGCCTTCATGCCATCTTTCCACTGAGTTTGGTTGAAATCGGTCCGGTGGATTTTGCATTTCTTGACAGACCAGCCGACCAATAATCAGAGATAGATACGGATACCCAGGGGAGATAATTAGGAGATCGAAAAGAGGCCGCCACCACAGCTGACTTATCGTTCCTTTCTGATTCAGAGGCATTGTCTGAGATGTGTTAACGTTCCACGTGAAGTGAGCTTATCAGACGGGACATGCAAAGTCGACGTCATAATACCGGAAGTTTCTTTAGATTCCAGAATCATCATGAAAGACCAACGGAGCTTCCGGTTGGTTCCAGTATGTTCCATGCATTTTGACTAGAGTTGCTGCGTGAAAATTCTCGAGCTTTGAAGAATACTGTATGTCTATTGACTGGTTGTGCTAAGCCATGTTTCTCAACCTTTCATAACATACATGGTAGAGGTCAGGGGAGAATGACAGGAAATTGACGCCGGAGAGAGTGATCTGAGCGAGTGGTTTATGAATATTGTCAGAGTCATTGTAATTACGATTGGGAGTGCTCACATAGCGCGTACCCTCGGTTACAGGCCATGTTCCGTGCGCTTTACAATCCACGCTCTCGTTAACACGACAGGCTGCTTACCTGGGATGGTTACTTGCTTACCGACGGAAGAACTGCCTGTTGGAGCTGCGTCCACTCGTTCTCCCGTGTCATTCAGTCATTTACCTTCATTTCTTTAGATTTTACACGCAGGATGCGCGCTATGTAGCACGTGTCAAAGGTACCAACGGCCAAACTGGCTTTCTCTTCCGAGCGTTGGTGATGGAATTTTCCGTATATACAAGTTGCTATGCGTGCGTTCACACACAGAACTTCGGTTTCTAGTTTGATTCGAATTAATTGGGGTGGGGATGAGTGGGGATGGGGTGGGGTGGTGGTGGTGGAGTCGGAACCAATGTCAACTCCGAGAGAAAAAAAAAACCTGTACCAAAACGGCCCGGCAGAGATTCGAACCCGAAATCCCAGAATAATCAGCATTAGGAGTCCAGTGATTTACCAACTGAACTACTGCGGCCCCAAGTTGAAGGACACGTCTTCCTTTTGGGACCTATTGGCGGTCACATGACTGCTGATTTGAGAATTGTGTAATGGAAATAAAGACTGTCCGTGGGCAGGGGTGGTTGGGTCTGTGGGGTGTGCTCGGCAGCTGGAGGGTGGTGTTTTTTGCCGGTGGGCTCTGCAGTCATGAAATACGGGCTGGTACACCCATGGGGATACTATTTTAAGGCTGTTGTGAGTTGCATCCTGTAGTCTGATTTATCTCTGTTCAGGAGCAGTTATGTCCCTTGATATCTTAATGGCGTGTCCTGCGCGTGCCTGTACCCATCGTCAACACAGCGCAGGCCCCCAAAGGTGGTACAGGACTGCTCAAAAGGCGGGTGAAGACAGTGCTTCTCTGGGTCCTCCCCAGCACCTTCGGGTGCTTCTTTTTCTTTCTTTGTCACCAAAGTAGACCCTTCATCTGGATCTGATTCAAAGAGAGATAAGAACCAGCTTTTGTCACTCGTTTCAGTTGGTGTGCCACGACGACTGATGGCTCCGTGAAGAACCAGAGTTTAATTCTTCGTCGTAACACCGAAAACTTACCGAATATGAAGATTTTGACCCAAACTCACCGCAGAAATGAACGAGGAGGGTGACAATGAGGTCATCCTTCTTTCGTGTTCTGTCGTTCACTCATTTAATTCCTCTGGACTTGTCTGCGTTGGTTTATTGATTTGTTCGAGTTAATAGTTTGTGCTTATTTGTGTTAATTTCCCAATGTCTGTGTTTCTTTTGATTGTTTGATTTGTGTTGATTCGTTTGTGTTGACTATTAATTTTTTTTCTTTAAACTGTGTTGATTGTGTGTCTTGATTTGATTTTTTTGTTTGCTTTGTTTTGATTTCCCTTCATGGATTTGATTTATGTGTTTGTGTTGATTTGAGGCGTTTGTGTCAGTTTGGTTGTTTTGTTGTTGTTGTTGTTGTGTTGTTGTTGTTGTTGTTTTTGTTTGGTGGCTTCAACTGGTCCTTTTTGATTACGTTTATTTGACTGCGCTGATATTTGTTGCTTTTTTATATTCTGTGTGTGTGTGTGTGGTGTGTGTGTGTGTGTGTGTGTGTGTGTGGTGTGTGTGTGTTGTGTGTGAGCACTGAATTGATTGTGTATATATTCTGTGTGTGTGTGTGTGTGTGTGTGTGTGTGTGTGTGTGTGTGTACGCGCGCGCGCGCGCGTGCGTGTGTGTGTGTGTGCGTACGTGTGTGTGTGCACAGGTGAACAGTGTCATCAGCCACATGGGGCTGAAGGGGGTGGCGAACTCCAGGGTGGGGGGAGCGGTGGTCAGAGGGATCTCTGGTGGGGAGAAGCGACGTGTCACCATCGCCCTGCAGCTGCTCAAAGATCCAGGTAGATAGATACCTACTTCTGAAAGATCCAGGTAGATAGATACCCACTTATGAAAGATTTAGGTAGATAGATACCTACTTCTGAAAGTTCCAGGTGAAGACACACATTTACTGCTGAAAGATCCAGGTACTTAGACACTCTACTACTCAAAAACCAAAGTAGATTTGACACATTTACTGCAGAAAGATTTAGGTAGATAGAAAACACTTCTTGCAACAATCCAGCTAGATAGACACATTTACTACGGAAAGAACCACACAGACAAATTTACCGCTGAAATTCCCAGGTAGATAGACACATTTACTGCTGAAATATTCAGGTAGATGGCTACATTTACCGTTGAAATATCCAGGTGTACAGACCTTAGTTCTGAAAAATTCAGGTATATGAACACGCATACCGCTGAAAGATCCAGGCAGATGATCACATTTAATGCTGAAAGATGTAGGTAATAGACACTTACTGCTGAAAGATATACGTATATTTTGTATTCACATCTAATGTTGAAAGATCTTGGCATTTTGAACCTAATGTTGAGAGATCCAGGTGAATAGACATATAGTGCGAGAAAAGATATATATATATATATATATATATATATATAATACCAGTTTAAAATCTTATGATGGAGCTGAAACTTGTGAATTAGTTGGACTTTTCATGTTGTCTCATATACAGAAAATACTTGGTAAACAGGTTGGCTTATACAGAGATGACGGCCTCGCCACGTTAAACAATAAACCAAAAATCATTGAAAACAAGAAAAAAGAACTTTGTAAAATTTTCCAAAGCCACAACCTAAAAATCATAGTAGAAGCCAACAAAAAAATAGTAAATTATTTAGACATAACATTAGACCTTAAGGATCATACATACAAACCATACAAAAAACCTAATGATACACCTGTCTACGTAGACATCAAAAGTAACCATCCACCCTCCATTTTAAAAACCATACCTAATGGTATAAAACAAAAGATTATCTAAACTGTCATGCAATGAGAAAGAATTTAACAGTGCAGCAGCCGAATACCAAGAGGCGCTGAAAAAAAGTGGCTACAACTACAAATTACAATATAATCCAGATAATAACAAGAACAGCAGTAAGAAAAACAGGAGAAGAAAAATTATATGGTATAACCCCCCATATGATGGAAGAACAAAAACTAACGTAGGAAAAGAATTCCTCAGAATCCTTAAAATATCATTCCCAAAAGAACATGTACTATCTAAAATATTTAATAAAAACACCATCAAGCTATCGTACTCGTGTATGCCCAACCTTTAAAATATAATTGATTCTTCCAATAAAACCAAAAATAATACAACCAAAGAGGGTGACGAAAGGATATCTTGTAATTGCATAAAAAAAAAGACCAGTGCCCTCTGAATAACAAATGTCTCTACAGCAACATTGTGTACCAAGCTACGGTAACAACAGACAGTGATAAAGAAACATACATAGGGATCACGGCAAACCATTTTAAAACCAGGTATGCAAACCATAAACAGTCCTTCAAAAATGAAAAATATAAAAACCAAAGAGAACTAAGTAAATATATTTGGAAGCTTAAAGACAAGAAAATAGATTACAACATATCATGGAAAATTATAAAAAGAGCAACACCATACAACAACATTTCTAAGAAATGCAACTTGTGTACTACAGAAAAGTGGCTGATATTATGTAAACCCCATCTAGCATCTCTGAACTCTAAAGTAGAAATGATAAACAATTGCAGGCATAAATGGAAATCCTTGTCAATGCACCATTCCTTAGCACATCCCCCCTGAACGTGCCCCAAAAAAGATTATAAAAAAATCTACAGGCCACGTGCCACACGCGCAGAGCTCACGCGCCCACACACCACACCATATAAAACCGGTGGCGTGCCCAAATTGTATACCCTGACGAGAGCATTCGGCTCGGAACAACTTTGTTGGTTTTATTTTCTCATTTTAAAATCTTATTTTAAACTGATATGTCGCTCCCTTTTTGGTTGAGCATTTTTAGCATTCTGATGGCGTTTTAACTCTGATTATATATATATATATATATATATATATAGAGAGAGAGAGAGAGAGAGAGAGAGAGAGAGAGAGAGAGAGAGAGAGATGAATAATAAAGACAAATCTTAGCCACTCTTATTTAGATTCTACTTCATATTCAGCACGAAGCAAATCAACGTTGTCTTGAAGGACCGAAGGTTCCTGACACCATAGGCAGTAACGTCCCCTGATAGATACCTTGATCCTAATTCTCTCCCCTTACCAGTTTTGCTTTGTGGATCTTTCCAGACATCTTGCTGCTGGACGAACCGACCACCGGCCTGGACAGCTTCACTGCGCGCCACCTAGTGGCCAGTCTGCAGCAGCTGGCTCGTCAGGGGAAGCTAGTCATCGTGACTTTGCACCAGCCTCGTTCTGACATCACGCAGATGCTGGACATGACGGCCATGATGTGCCAAGGTCCACGTGATGTATTTTGGCGCCACCTCTCGGCTGGTGCCCTACTTCACCGGGCTGGGCTACCCGTGCCCTACGTTTTCCAATCCTCTGGATGTGTACAGTGAGTGTGTGTGGTGACTTGGGGTTAGTGTTTCAGAATCTGGCTCACTTACAGACAGACAGAGAGAGAGAGAGAGAGAGAGAGAGAGAGAGAGAGAGTGCGTGCGCGCGTGCGTGCGTGCGTACGAGCGTGCGTGCGTGCGTGCGTGGTGTGTGTGTGTGTGTGTGTGTGTGTGTGTGTGTGTGTGTGTTCTAGAATCTGGCTCAATTATGTTAGGTTGGTTTGTACTGTTTGTGCAATGCGTTTTTGTGTCAGAATCTGGCTCAGTTATAGCGAGTGGGTGTGTGTTGTTTGTGTTGTTGCTTCTGACTTTGCCTCATTTATATCAGGAGCTCATTTATATCAGGAGGGTTTGGACTAATTGTGCTTTGAGTTTTTGTGTCACGGTCTAACTCGGCTACTGATTGGGTGGGTATGTGTGTTTTGTGTGTTGTTTTTCAGAACTTGACTAAATTATTTTGGGTGGCTATGTGTATAATTTTTGCGTTGTATTTTAAAAGCTGGCTCAGTCATAGTAGATGGGTAAGTGTTGTTTGTGTGTTCTTTTTCAAAACCGTACCCAGTTATGTCAGGTAGGTATGTGTTGTTTGTATATTGTTTCGGGGTCTCGTTTAGTTACACTGGGCTTGTGTTGTTTGTGTCTTGTATTTGCTATGTGTTGTTGTTTCAATATCTGGCTCTGTTATGTTGGATGCGTGTGTATCATTTCTCTGTTGTATTTTCAAAAAGCCTGATTCAGCTTTATCAGGTGGTTATGTATTGTTTGCGTGTTGCTTCAGATCCTGGCTCAGTTATAATTGCTAGGAATGTGTTGTTTGTGTGTTGGTGGTATTCAACAAATTAATGTATATTCTATACTTGTCTGTACTCAATGGTTCTTACGTTATAGCCGTTTATGTTCTATGGTCTATCCATGCTGTAAAGGCGTTCAATAAACTAACTGAACTGACCTGATTCAACTAACATCTTCCCCACTCCTCCTCCCCCCCCCCCCCCCCCCTTCTTTTTTTTCTCTCAGTGGACCTGGTCAGCATTGACAGGCGAAACGCCGAGCGCCAAGCGGAGACGACGCTGCGGACGCAGCAGCTGCTGGCCGCGTACCGGAGTTCGGATCTCCTGGCCAGCACCACACGGGAGGTGTCCGAACAGTTTCGGTCCCCTCCAACTGCGGGGATAGGTAGAAGGGTCAAATCCCCCGGGTGGTTCAGGATCTTCAGCAGTGTTGTCGGGTAAGGAGAGGTTTGGAGGGGTAAGGGTGGTGGGACGGGAGTGGTGAAGAGCACAAGACAAGACAAAATTCTTTAATTACGAGGATAATAGATAAGCACTTGTACTCTTCCTATATCCAGTCCTCGCCCAGAGTAAGGTCAACAATGCAAAGTAAGTAAAGGCAATAAATATAGAAGTATGCAAAAAGCGGTTGAAATAAAATAAAGAATTACAAAAAGAAATGAAATAAGAGAGAGAGAGAGAGAGAGAGAGAGAGAGAGAGAGAGAGAGAGAGACGCAGGAGTGGAAGGAAAGCAGGGAAGTGAGAGAGAGTGAGAGAGAGAGGGTGGGGGTGGGGGTGGGGAGGAAGGTGTGAGAGAAGGGAGGAGGGAAGGGGTTCTTGGTGATGGTGGTGGTGGCGGTGGTGGTAGTGGAGATGGTGATGGTGTGATGTTACTGGTGGTGGTGGTGGTGGTGGTGGTGGTAGTGGTGAGGATTATGGTAGTGTCCTGACGCTACACAGACTAAATCCGGGAACTACTTGTCGTTGAGAGTCTATGCTTGATAAGACGTGAATTCCACCTTTCGCAGTAGTGGGTGTGTTGTTGTTGTGTTGTTGTTGTTGTTGTTGTTGTCGTTGATGTTGTTGTTGTTGTTGTTGTTGTTGTTGTTGTCGTTGTCGTTGTAGTCTCTGTGACGGTAGGTGGTGTTGGTGGTGGTGGTGGTGTCTGTGTTGTTGAAGCATGTTTGTTTGTTTGTTCTTCTTTTTGCCCGTCTTAATTCTCACTCATTTCTGCGTTCACTTTTAGTGACTCATTCAAAAGGAGGCGCACGCGTGCATGTGTATGTGTGTGTTTGCACGCGTGTGCGCGCGTGCGCGTGCGTGTGTGTATTTGTGTGTTGTGTGTGTGTGTGTGTGTGTGTGTGTGTGTGTGTGTGTGTGTGTGTGTGTGTGTGCGCGCGCGCAGGGGGCGGTGGGATTGGGATAGGGTCGAATCTTGCATGAAACTAATTCCTTCAGAGCAATATAATGTTAAGTTAATGTCAAGTGATGTCGGGGTGCCCCAATTCGGAACTCCTTGCTGAAAACGAAGTGCATTATTCACTGACCTTACCAGGACTTCTTTTGTCTTCTTCCCTTACTTCTTCTTCTTCTTCTTCTTCTTCTTCTTCTTCTTCTTCTTCTCTACCTCCTCCTCCTCCTTCTTTTTCTTCGCATCATCGTCGTCGTCGTCGTCGTCGACCTTTCCTTTCCTCTCTGTGATATGTTCATCTTTCTGTCGTCCTCCTATCCATCTTTCTTTTTCGCTCTTCCCATCTTTCCGTTCCACTCTGTCCACCTTTCCATTTCTCTCGGTCCACGTTTCCATTCCACTCTGTCCACCTTTCCGTTTCTCTCAGTCCACGTTTCCAGTCCACTCTGTCCACCTTTCCATTTCTCTCAGTCCACGTTTCCAGTCCACTCTGTCCACCTTTCCATTTCTCTCAGTCCACGTTTCCAGTCCACTCTGTCCACCTTTCCATTTCTCTCAGTCCACGTTTCCAGTCCACTCTGTCCACCTTTCCATTTCTCTCAGTCCACGTTTCCAGTCCACTCTGTCCACCTTTCCATTTCTCTCAGTCCACGTTTCCAGTCCACTCTGTCCACCTTTCCATTTCTCTCAGTCCACGTTTCCAGTCCACTCTGTCTATCTTTTCGACGTTCACTGTTCCACCTCCCTCCTTCCAATCCTGTCCGTCACTTCTCTCCCTTTCCGCTCCTTCTTCTTCAATCTTGCCCCCGACTATTAGGTACAGGATGGGCTAAGGGGTGGGTTTATCAGTTAGTCATTGGGTGCCTATGGAAGCTTACGGATCCAACCGATCCGAACGAAACATATGAGCTCAAGTGCACAAGCGCAGTGACCTTAACACGTTTACGAACACAATTAAATGGGGACATGACACATTTTGTCGACTGAATTTCACTGCCCCCCCCCCCCCCCTCCCCGCTCAGCTCTACCCAGGCCATCCCGACCCCCTATCCTCTTGACCTCTTCTTTTTTTTTCTCGTTCCCTCCAGACGGATGAATCTGAACCTGGTGCGGGACCGTCTGGTGTTCTTCAACCGGCTGGCGATGTTGCCGGCTTTCGTGCCCTTCGCCCTGGCCTTCCTTGGCCGCCTCAGCCACAACCAGCAGTCGATCCAGGACCGGCTTGGCCTGCTGTACAACTCCGTGCAGGTCCCGCCCTACATGGCCATCATGAACAACATCGCCTGCTGTGAGTCTTGCATCCCGCTGCCTTCATCTGTATCTGCCCGGTGCAGTCAGTGCGTCTGTCCACACTGTCCTTCTGCAGAACTGAGCCGGCATGCAGCCATCAGTCAATCCACTCGTCTTTACATCCCATCCATCTGTTTTTAATCGATCGATCGGTCGATCGATCGATCCATCCATCCATCCATCCATCCAATCATCCATCCATCCATCCATCCGTCCGTCCATCCATCCATCCATCCATCCTCCATTTATCCATCCATCCATCCATCCATCAATCAATAAATCAAAGGATCAGTTAGTCAGCCAGTCAGTCAGTCAGACAGTTAGTCAATCAGTCAGTCAGTCAAACAATATGCCAATCACGCGAGCAGTTAAACACGAGCCAGCCTCCAAGCAGTCTATTGAGGTCAACGGTTTAACCTATGGGTCAGTCACTTCATTAATGATTGAGCTGTTAAGCACTCGGTAAAGCATGCCTTACTCGCCGGTCAATCAATCAAAAAATCAATCAATCAATCAATCAATCTACCCATCTATCTATCTATCTATCTATCTCTCAGTCAATCAATCAATCGCGCCTTACTCACCAGTCAATCAATCAATCAACCAATCTTTGTCTCAGTCAGTCAATCAATCAGTCGCTAAATTGCCTCCTCGTAATCAATCGGCCAATCAGTCAACTGATCAATGAATTGATCAGCCGTGCGTATTCACCCAGCCCCATGAAGAAGCCTCTGTTTGCCAGTGATATGTCAGCAGACCAACGACAGGTGAATACCGACAGCTCCGTCCACCAATGGCAAGGGACTTAACAAAACTGGGCCAATTGCGTCGCCTGATACATATACATCACTGTTTCTAAATAAGAATACAGAGAGGAAAAGACGACCTACTAACCAATCAAGGATGAAGTTAAATAATGGAGTTTCTATTTCAGGTTAAACGTTTCATTTACAAAATGAACAAGAGAGTCAGTGGTCAGCGACAGAAGTATGACTCAGGATTTGCGTCCCAATCGAGAGACAGCTAAAAACAACCTGGATCCAATCAGAGTGGGAGACAAAAATGAAACAGTCTAGTTTTAAGTTCAATTTCTTTTTCCCGTTGAAGTCTTCTCTGTCCTCGACACGAAAAAGATCAATGTTGTCTTAAAGCATGAAAGGTGAAAAAACAATTTTTTTTTCTAATCATGTTCAGTATGTGTGTGTGTGTGTGTGTGTGTGTGTGTGTGTGTGTGTGTGTGTGTGTGTGTGTGTGTGTAAGCGTGCGTGCGTGCGTGCGTGCGTGCGTGCGTGCGTGTGTGTGTGCGTGTGTGTGTGTGTGTGTGTGTGTGTGTGTGTGTGTGTGTGTAAAACAAAGAAGAAAACAACATTTTGGAGGAAGTAATAAAGATACTGATTAATATGAAAATAGGCAGGTAGAGAAACGCTTTTGATTTTTTTTTTTTCCAAAACGGGGTGGGGGGAAGCGGGAAGGAGAGTTGCGGGTGGGGAAAGTAGAGAGAGAGAGAGAGAGAGAGAGAGAGAGAGAGAGAGGAGAGACGCGTGTAAATGAGAAGGGGGGGGGGGGGAGGACGCGCTGCAGCACCCAACCCCTACCTCTCCACCACCACCTCCCCTGTAACTCACCCCTGATGCTGTGGTGCCGTGTGGTTGTGGTGCCAGTCCCCGCCCTGAGGGACCATTTCTACCGGGAAGGACTGGACGGACTGTACGGCTGCCAGACGTTCCTCCTGGCCTACACCGTCCACATCTGGCCCTTCGTCTGCGTCGCCGCCCTCCTCTTCTCCGCTACCCTCTACTGGTCAGTCTGTGTGTCGGTCTGTCTGTCTGTCTGGATGGATGGATGGATGGATGGCTCTCTCTCTCTCTCTCTCTCTCTCTCTCTCTCTCTCTCTCTCTCTCTCTCTCTCTCCTCTCAAGCGTGGGAATGGACGATGTTTGGAAGAATGCAAGGGAGGAAATCTGTGTTAAACTTCGCGCTCAGCTGCTGGTGGGCACGCCAAAAACATCTTTGCCCAATCAGTTAGTTTTATATAACAGAACGTGAGGGCGAAACGGTGCGCCTGTAACGCAGACAATCAATTTCACGATCGTTATCCTTGGCGAGGGTTTACTCAAACATCTGACTCACTAGGTCTATTTGTTTGACCTATTAACTAAGAAAAGGTAACTCGATTTGCAAGGGAGAGACAGGCATTATCTTACCTCCGACATTTTTCCGGAACAAGTCCATTTTTCGATCGTTTCAGAATTTTTTTGTTACGGTTAGTTTCACCTTTTTTGTTTGTTTGGTTGGTTTTTTTCTTTTGATAAAAACAAAACAGAGCGAAAAGGAGTTCGTTTTGTGTTCAACTTCGCGCGACACGAACATTTCCGAATCAAAGCTTTAGGCACTAGTTGTTTCTTGTGTGTTGTCTACCATGTTGTGGGAATGTGAGTGGCATCAAGGATTGCCAAGTGTCATCCAGATGAATAATTTGATGTCGATCATGATTTCATGAGGGAGCAAAACGAAGATGGAAATGAATAAACTTGGAACTCTGTATCATCCTGTGAGGAGTATGGGGTGAAAGCTGTGGACCTCTAGGGGATAGACTGAATGTCTGGATAGGATTCCATCTTGATGACCAGGGGAGGGACTGAATGTCAAGTTAGGATTCCAGCTCGATGAGTCCTCATATTTGCCGTCTGAACTTTAAGGAAGGTGGAAGGTCTGAGCCAGCATAAATGAGACTGACATAAATAAATCACATTTAATTTTTTTGTCTTTACTTCAGGTTCTTCACTCAGATGTTGAGTGGATTTTAACATCTGGTGTGAGGCAACTTCAATGTAGTTAAATACGCTGGTGATGGATACAATTCGCCTGAAAGGGCACATACCTTAAACCACTCCCCAGTGGTTGAGAAAGGGCACATGCGCATACCACTCTCCAACGGGTAAGAAAGGGCACATGCCCGAACTCATTCACAAGGGGAGCGAATCCAAACCAGCCCCCCCCCCCCTTCTCCTTCCTCTGTTCCAGAATGTCGTTCCGGTAAAGCACCAAGGTCGCAGACAACATGTACACAGAAAAAAAGGTTAGAAGGTATTGTTAGAATTAGTCTTTTAGTGGTGAGAGTAGCTGTCAGGTCTTAAATCCATGGTGAGTTAGGGCTTGTCTTCCTAGGCATACGAAGACTGGTCTCGGCAGACTGCACAGACGAAATCGCTAGATGGTTCAACGGGCAAAAAGGTGGATCCAATAAAGCGTTGTGGAGCTTGAACAGGGCTCAGTGAGACACGAAGGACACAGCTGGCCATCCACTGCATCTCGGCTCCTCTCCAGCCGCCTTGACTTTGTCTTGCCACTGGATTCAGATGGGCAGGGGGACGAGAGAGTGAGGCTGATGACCCTGCGCAACTCTCCCCCCACTGTAATCCGATTCACGCGCAAGTCACCTTCTATCACTTTTATCACCATTAGTGTAATATATTGGAACTGGTTTTTTTTCGTGTGGCTGGCATAATCCATCCCCACTAAGTGCATTTTTTTCGTTTATGCTTATGGACAAACTCCTTCAGAAACGGTGTTTAGGTTAGTTAACGCTCACCCATACATGAAGCAATTGATAAATTTTAGAGTGAAACGTCATGAGATTAGATGTTCTACACTATTGTGTAATGGTCTACACAACCCATTAGAGTTATCAAAGCTGCCTATTCTTCTTAGATCAAGTCCCCCGAGTATTAGAACCTTCAGTCCCGTTTCAGAGATAATACAGTTTTAACGTCCATTCATATTGAAGGATTTTTGCTGGTTTTCATCTCAAAAGTGCCTAACATAAGACAGATTTTGATGCACATTTTCAAGATTATCAGGAGCAGTATACCCCGGACCCACCTCGATTTCAGCTTACCTTCCTCCCCCCTCCCCCTCCCCAAATCAATTGGCATACCTGTTGTTTATTCCTGTCTGTGTATGAACAATTCCTGTCTGTGTATGAACAATTCTATCTTTGTCTCTTTCATTTCATTCTAGTCTCTCTGTCTCTTTGTACTGGTCAACCTGTCTGCCTGTCTGTCTTCCTGTCTTTCTGTCTGTATGTTCGTCTGGCTGGCTGGCTGGCCGGCTGGCCTTAACTGTTTGTGTATCAACGGCCTGTCGTCTTTGTTTCTGGGTTTCTCTGCTTCTCTCTCTCTATCTCCCTTGTCTCTGTCACCGTCTTTACAACTGTCTGTATGTCTGTCTCTGCATTTACCTCTGTCTGTCTGTCTGTCTGTCTCTGTCACTGTCTCCGTATTTGTCTCTATCTCCAGTTCTGTCTCTACATCTGTCTCTGTCTGTAAAAGTGGTGTATCTTTGTTTCTGCATTTGTTGCTATTTTCGTCTCCAAATCTGTTTCCGTCCTTGTCTTTACATCTGTCGCGATCTCTGTCTCTGTCTCTGTCTGTCTGTCTGTCTGTCTGTCTGTTTGTCTTTCTCTCATAATTATGTTCCTAATCATAGTAATAACTGCTACGACAACAATAACAACAAAAGCAACATTACTGAATGATAAACCAACAAACAAAATCCGACAACCATACCTCCTTCCACAATACTCTAACGATAACAACAATGACAAGTCTTACTGCTCACTCGTACTGACCAGCCCTGATGTATAGCTGGCCCCTTGAGATCAACACGGGACATACTGGTCTGGGAACGCGGCACATTGTTTCATTGCATAACTGTTTGGGCTGGTAGATTGGTTGGTTGGTTGGTTGGTTGGCGGGTGGGTGGGTGGGTAGGTGGATTGGTTGGTTGGTGGGTTGGGATGGTTGGTGGGTTGGTTGGTTGGTTGGTTGGTTGGTTGGTTGGTTTTGCTTTTCTTTTTTCTTTTTTTTTTCTTGCTTTCTTTGTGTGTGTGTGTGTGTTGTTTTTTTTTTTTTTTTTCTTTCTTCTTTTTTTTTTTTTTTTTTTTTTGGGGGGGGGGGGGGGGGGGAAGGGGGCTCTTTTTTTAAATGACGAAGTTTAGAATGACGACGGAGGAAGTGTAGACCTGTTGCTGTTCACTTCCTGTTCGGGCAGGGCGTGCGGGATGTACCCGGATGCAGAACGGTTCGGGATGTACCTAGCGGTGACGATCATGTTGCACCTGGCGGGGGAGCTGTTGACGGCGGCCTGTATGGGGGTGTTCCGCAACTCGCAGCTGGCCAACACTACCTCTGCCCTCCTCTTCACCGCCTCCGCTCTCCTATCCTCGGGATTCCTCAAGTAACCCCCCCCCCCCCCCCCCCCCCCCCGTCTCCCACCACCCTTCCTGAACGGTGTTGTGAGGTCATGTCATATCTCTGTGCTAATCAAAACACATTCTGTCCGAATTTGAAAAATCATTGCTACAGCTCTGAAAAAAAAAAAAGTTGACAAACGAATCACAAGACAAAACACGACGCGTTTCGACCTCTTAGGTCTTCTTCAGGCAAGACACACAACACCCAGGACCACGAAAATGAACGAGCAATCACTTATCTTCATCCAATTCGGCGCAAAACTGCTCGTTCATTTTCATTGTCCTGAGCGCTGTGTATCTTGCCTGAAGAAAACCTAAGAGTCGAAACGCGGCGTGTTTTGTTTTGTGATTCGTTTGTCAACGTTTTCTTTTTTCTTCTTCTTTTTTGCGGAGCTTTAGCAATAATGATACAAATTTGTTTAGATTTCCGCCGGCAGTCGCTTCACTTTGCAATTAGATTCTGTCCGGTTCGGCAGCGAGTCTGGTGAAGATACAACACGGGTGGATAAGATCTTTCAGTCACACGACACCGTTTCCTTTCTTTTCTATGTGGCCACACACCACGATTAGGATTTTGCTCTTTGCTCTAAAACACTATAATATTATAATCCATGTAAGCGTTCTGAGGCCTACCATAAATTTGCGCGAGCATTTGATGCTGATTTGATAATTGATCAAAAGAACAACTCACCACCAATTAAATCCCTTGTTTTGGGAGATCTTCACCGATCAAATTGCAAGCTTCAAATACATGACCTTCCCTTTAGTTGACACACCTTCCAGGCCTTTGCACTCACCCGTCATCCTATCTTTGTGCCAGCCTCAAACGCATAAAATAATCCCACTCCTTCGATTTTGTTTGGCTGTTAGGAGCCACCTGGCTTGTACCTTGATGGACATACGAAAGGAAGTGAAGAGAATCAACTTTCAGACACAACAAAAACTCTCAAAACAATCTAATTGCGCCAGTCTATAAATACTTGACTCGTCATGCAAGCCCTTGGCGCATTAATTTTTGGCGTGCAGCCTGTCACGCGACACTGTTTTAAGGTGAAACAGCCAGTCCCAAGAGGCCCACACAATTCAGAGGAATGACTAGCTCAAAGCTGTTTTTTTTTTCCTTCTTTTTTTGAAAGATATCACACGATAACATATCCATGGTAAAATGCTACACATTCGATCGAAGAAGATTTGCCTGTTTTTTGTTGTTTGTTTGTTTGATTTGGTTTTGTTTGTTTCTACAATTTTTCATCTTCAGTATTGCACCTCATAGTTTAAGTGACAATGGAAGAATGGAGATTTCCTGTATGTCGAAGGGCGATAAGACAACTACCAACTCTACAGTGAAAATGAATCTCTCTCTCTCTCTCTCTCTCTCTCTCTCTCTCTCTCTCTCTCTCTCTCTCTCTCTCTCCATCCTTGTGTATTAAAGATCAATCAATCAATCAATCAATCTCTCTCTCTCTCTCTCTCTCTCTCTCTCTCTCTCTCTCTCTCTCTCTCTCTCTCTCTCTGTGGTTAGTGCCGTTTTTTTGTGAGGATCCCTGAAAGATGTAAAATAACAATGACATTGTGGTTGTCGTTCAACAGTATTCATGTTTGCCTTATCCTGAAGACTAGGGGCGTTTGAACCTGGTTTGTGTGTTCCTTTGTTTTGCAGTAGATGAATGTCTGTGCATGAACGATTGCTTATCTATTTTAGGACTTGCAATTACTGATCTTTCTTCTCCTTAATTAGCATGAGACAATGTTCCCATTGACACCGACATGAGGGCTGTTAAGCTGTTGTCATTAGAGATTATCGTCAATCTCTCTCTCTCTCTCTCTCTCTCTCTCTCTCTCTCTCTCTGGCCCACAGGAGCCTACAGAACATGCAAGAGTATCTACAATACCTGAGTTGGGCCTCCATCCACAAGTACGCCAGTGAAATACTGGTGGCCAACGAGTTTCACCACCTGAACCTCACCTGTGAAGAGAAGCTGCAAGGTGTGTGTGTGTGTGTGTGTGTGTTGTGTGTGTGGTGTGTGTGTGTGTGTGTGTGTGTACGTATGAGTGTGTGTGTGTGTACGTATGAGTGCGTGTGTGTGTGTGTGTGTGTGTGTGTGTGTGTGTGTGTACGTGCGTGTGTGTGGCTATGTGTGTGTTGTGTGTATGTATGTGTGTGTGTGTATGTGTGTGTGTGAGTGTGTGTGTGTGTGTGTGTGTGTGTGTGTGTGTGTGTGTGTGTGTGTGTGTGTGTGTACGTGCGCGCGCGTTTGTGTTTGTGTGTTGTATGTGTGCGCGCCTGATTGTGTGAGTGTGTGTGTGTGTGTGTGTGTGTGTGTGTGTGTGTGTGTGTGTGTGTGTGTGTGTGTGTGCTCGCTTACGCGCTTGTATCCGTGCGTAAATTTGCATGTGCATATAGGTTAGTACGTGCGTGCGTGAATACGTGCTCGTGCACCTGTGTGTGTGTGTGTGTGTGTGTGTGTGTGTGTGTGTGTGTGTGTGTGTGTGTGTGTGTGTGAGCGTGCGTGCATGTATGCGTGCGTGCATGCATGTGTGTGTGTGCACGTGTGTGTGTGTGTGTGTGTGTGTGTGTGCACGTGTGGAGAGAGAGAGAAGAGAGAGAGAGAGAGAGAGAGAGAGAGAGAGAGAGGTTTGAACAGGAAGGAGAGGCCATAACCCTGTCAAAGCAGTTCTTTCAGCTGCCTTCGCCCTCCCCTTCTCCCCGACCCTCCCTCCCTCACCCCTCCCTGCCCTGTTGCTGCTGTTTCAGGCCTGCCTTGTATACCCCAGGGAGACATGTTCATCGAAACCAACTACCCCGGGGCCGTGGAACACATAGCACGCAACTTTGAGATCCTGGCCGGCTTCCTAGTCTTCTTTCAGATCCTGGCCATCCTTGCCTTCAAGATTGCCGGCCTTAAGGCCTCGGCTTGAGGGCCTCCAGGCGGCCTCTGGATCGCTCGCGCCCTTCAGCTCTGTTGAAAGGAACGTCCTGATTTGTCGATCCCGGAAATAGTGCGCGTTGTTAGGCTTGAAAGATGTGTCTTGATTGGTCGAGGGTCATCTTGGGAAAAGCACCTGCAGTTCGGTTTGAAGGAGGACGTGTGCTGATTGGTTGTGAGCGATCGTGGGAAAAAGCACGTGTTGTTCGGTAGGAAAGACATGTGTTGGTTGGTCGTTGGTAGCTCGTGGTGCTCGGCCTCGGAGCCTTGACCTGTGTTGTATTGTGTTGTGTTGTGTTGTGTTGTGCTGTGTTGTATGACACTGCATTGTGTTGCATTGTGTTATATCGTATCGTATTGTATCGTATGACATCGTATTGTATCGTGTCGTGTTATGTTGTGTTGTTTTGCATTGTATTCTATTGTATTGTATTGATATCGTCACCACAAATTTGTCTCTATGGGACATGAGTGTTTCTCTCCCGAGGAGATACAATACCACCTGCTTTCTTTGTGCGTTTTCCGCTTCGCTGCTTTTCTTTTTTTTCTATTTATTTGTTGTTGTTGTTGTTTCTGACTTAACAAAGTAATGTTTCCCATGGATATTGTCCCAGCAACAACTCTGTGTAGCCAAGGCAGTCTTTGACGCACGCTAAGTGCATCGATACTTACACACGGCACCTCAGTTTATTGATTCATCCGAAAGATTCGCGCTCAGACCACGACAGAACATCTAGTGAGGGGGGAGTAAGGAGAGAATATTTCGCCTCAAGGGAGAGTGGGTCACCGGATTTGTAATGATCACACTTCCAAGAGCAGTGAGGTGGGGCGGGGCCACCATCCCATGTTAGCTGTCCTCGAACAACTGGTGAAATGAACACACGAATTATGAGCAAGTTAACAGAATTCGACCAATCGCCTAGGGATGTAAGCAAATAAAAGAGCGATGAAAACCAGAGACCCTGCCAAAATGAAAGGGTAGACCAAACGATTTTAGGCGAAATATAAAAACCAATGTTGAAGTACTGAGCAACCAGATGAAATAACAAACAACGAAATAACGGGCCTCTCCGATTAGTCTTCTTCAGGTAAGGCAACAAACAAACAAGCTAACAACGGAAGTAAACTGGGGGAAAACAAAGTCTGGTGAACGAGTTGTCAGGTACGCGAAATGTAATAAAGTAACAATTGTTACAATTTGCTCCGCACAAAAAGTAACGTTGTAACCTTTTGCGCTGTTGTTACGTTCTGCGCTGTACCAGCCCGCTGCATTGCCAGACTCGCATCGAGCGTAATGTTGTTTGGCGTGACGTTATTGTCATAATCTATGTACTGATTTTTCTTTTGTCGTTGAACGGCCGTAGCTTGTTGGTTTTGTGCTTCTTGATTTTGTTTCTCAGATTGTTTGGGTAAATAATCCTAAGAACTGCAGTGAGACGCAGCTTTTAGGTATGTTTCATTGTTTTGAGGGTTTTTAATTTTATTTTAGGGGTTCATATTGTTCCTTCGTTTAATTGTCTTATTGTTGTCAATATTGTTGTTGTCAAAATTGTCAAACACTCGTATTATTTGCTGTGAAACCATTTTAAAAAGGTTTCTTGGTTTACGTATTTGATCAGATTTTTAAGGAGGGTGCAGGGTGGTGATGGTGCTCTGATTCATATTTGTCCTTGTTTATATATTTGATATGCTTCTTGGTATGTATTCAGCAACAATCAATGCAACCCTCCTAAGTCCCACCCCCCCCCCACCCCCACCCCCACCCCGTCCCAAACCGCCTATCCACCCAAAACATCTTGACCTCCAGGATTCCTTGAGATTACAA
>CM065717.1:39561230-39563730 GCA_033310375.1 Conus canariensis
TCTGAATCCTCACTGTTTGTTGATAAATTCGCACTGTACGCAGTTGGAGCCAGCGTACAGCTTCGACTTCACCTTTGTGTAAATAGGATTCAACAGTGGGCCGAAGAAAACGGGATTACCTTTTTAAGCACCAAAACACAGTCAATCCATTTTCACAATTTTCGTCAGTTCTTTCTGATCCTGAAATTCGTCTGGACTAATCCACCATTTCAGCTGTGAAAGGAGCCAAATTTGTGGGTGTTATTTTTTTTTTCTTCCAAAAATTGAACTTTAAAAGTCACATCAATACTTAAGAACTGCATCTCAGAAAGCACTGAACATTCTGAGACTTGTGGCACACACGGATTGGGGCGCTGATAAGAAAACTCTCCTACATTTTTACAAGGCTCTGATCCGCTCCAAACTGGACTATGGGTGTGAAGTGTATGGCTCGGCCAGACCTTTCTTTCTGAAAAGTCTTGATCCCATCCACCATCAAGGGCTTCGATTGTGTCTGGGTGCATTCCACACCATCCCTGTTTATAGTGTGTGTGCTGAGGCAGGAGAATCATCCCTCTCGAACGATCGTCTGAAACTTAGCTCGAACTACTGTTTGAATCTATCTTTCGAACCCCAAAACCCTGCGCATGACTGTGTTTTTGACCCCAAGTTCCAAAAAATTCGATGACCACCCCAGTTCCATTCCACCCTTGGGAATTCGTATTCTTCCCCATGTGGACAATGCAGATTTAGACTTGGGAGTAGTTTGTGATTTAGCCAAGTTCCCTGATGACCCCACCATGGACTTTCTTCACTCCAGAGATCCGGTTTGATTTAGCCTCGTACTGTAAAGATCCAACTAGTTCCTTGGCATACAAGTCTTTTTTGCCGAACTGTGTTCGAAGTTTCCATCCTTCAAAAGAACTTTCACCGATGGTTCCAAATTCGAGGATGGAGTTGCCTCTGCTGTGTTTTGTGCAACAGATCCCCCTCAGAGATGTTCTAAAAACATTCCCACTGACAGCTACATCTACACTGCTGAGTTGACAGCCTTGGTCCTGGCTCTTGAAATGGTCTGTACATCGAAACATAAAGATTTCCTCATTTTGTCGGACTCCCCTTCTGCTTTGGAGGCCATTGCCAGCCGTCGTAGCCTCACACACCCTGAACTGTTGAAATTATTCGAACTGTGCACCTCTCTGAAATCAGATGGATACAACATATTTTTGTGCTTGGGTTTATAGCCGTATGGGCATTCGAGGCAACGAGGTGGTTGATCAGCTTGCCAACAGTGCCACAGAGAGTTTTATTTTATTTTATTTTATTTTTTTCTTTTTTAGGTATCAGTTGTCGGATCAATGGAGCACCTAAGGCGGTGACTTTTTTTCCCCCTAAGGCCGAAATCCACCCCTTTATTTTTTGGTGCTTCACACTGTCCTCTTCATCTGCCAAAAAAAAAAAAAAAAAAAAAAAAAAAGCGGAAAAAAAACAAAAACAATTTCCACTGCTATCTTTTTTCCCCTTCTTTCTTTTTTTCTTTTTTTTTTTTTTTCCTTCTCCAATCAATCCCTTACACACCATGCATTGTCTGTATTTTTTTTCTCATAAATGGACACATTTTTGCTGATTTTAGTGTTTTGGCGATTGATACAAAGTGTCTGGGTTTGTTAGTGTTCTAATGTGTGGTGTACTGGCACTCTCACTCGAATAATGTGCTGCATAGATAAAGAGAACAACATAAATGAAACAAAAGACTTCATCATTTTCTTTTTTTTTACGGTTTTTCCCGGAGAGAGAGAGAGAGAGAGAGAGAGAGAGAGAGAGAGAGAGAGAGAGACAGACAGACAGACAGACAGACAGACAGACAGACAGATCGACACAGAAAGACAGACAGACAAATAGACAGACAGGTGGACAGACAGACAGAGGCAGCATCGTAGATATGTATATAATATGTGTTAAAACCCGGCTCACCACTTGACGTTTCTCCGATAAAGGCAGCCCCCCCCCCCCCCCCCCTTTTTTTTTTTTTCCCTTTTTTTCTCCCTCTTCCTTTTTCTCCTCCTTTCCTTCTTCTTCTTTTGTCAGCATTTGCCTACCATCCAGATCCGTGTCTTACATTTACCGATGTACATTATCCAGATCCGTGTCTTACATTTACCGATGTACATTATCCAGATCCGTGTCTTACATTTACCGATGTACATTATCCAGATCCGTGTCTTACATTTACCGATGTACATTATCCAGATCCGTGTCTTACATTTACCGATGTACATTTGTATGCAAAGTTAGAAAAAAAAAAAAAAAGTAAGTTTCGACACCCATCGCAGTCAAACCTGAGCCTCCAAACATTCCCGGTAATCATCCTTGACGAAAAACGACGAAAACAAATGCAAGGACGACACTAGGAGAGAAGATATAAGCATACAGGAGACATAGACGATGATCACCCATAATCTCGGAGCCACAGCGAGTTGAGCAGATCATCTATCCATTACACTAATCTGAAACTCAAAAC
>CM065717.1:39568730-39578730 GCA_033310375.1 Conus canariensis
GAGAGAGAGAGAGAGGGTATGATTTCGCCAAGTCTACTCCCGAAGCAGGGTATTTCTGCGGATTCATAAACTTCATACTGTTGTAACATCACTCAAATAATCAAGAGTACGAGGACAGTGTTATGTAATGCTGATTTTACACACACACACACACACACACACACACACACACACACACACACACACACACACACACACACACATGCACGCACGCACGCACGCACGCACACACACGCACACGCTACCCCTGTCGGCAGAATGGTTTATGCCTGCTACGATGGTATTGTAGAACATATTACCTCTTTTGGCAATCGAAAGACCGCTTACAGTGTCTGCCATAACAGAGAGGAAGAGATAGGAGACAAACAACACGGTGAACGGCGTAAATCTGCCCATGGTCCTGTAAACACACACACACACACACACACACACACACACACACACACACACACACACACACACACACAACACACGTATGCACGCACGCACACACGCAAGCACGCAACGGCGTCAGTTGTAATGAGTGGTGGTCAAACGATAGAATTGAAGCTGCAATTTTTAGAAGAGGGAACTTCAAAGAATGCTTTGAACAGGTGAAAATCAGAACTGAAGAAATTGTCTAGAACAAGATGCAAAGCATATAAACGTACTCCTAGTTTATCTTGAATATGCGTGAGATATTCCATAAAGAGGAAAAACCGTTTGGGGCTGTTATAGCCGTTAGTAACGGCTATTCTGGTAAACATCGGCCATCATATGTGACCCATAATGAACATACCTATAAATTTTCAGAAAGATCGGTCAAGTACTTTCTGATATTTTCCATAAAGAAGAAAACCGTTATGGGCTTTTATTGACGTTAGTAACGGCTATAACGATAAGATAAAACATCGGGCATCATCCGTGACCCATAATGAAGATACCTACAAATTTTCAGAAAGATCGGCCAAGTACTTTCTGAGATATTCCATAATGAAGAAAAACCGTAATGGGATAAACTGGGAGTACGTTTATATGCTTTGCATTTTGTTTCTTCATTCAAATGATTCATTTCTGAATAAGACGTCTCAGTCCATCGGCTGCTGGGTTTATTTCAGCTAAGGATAAAGAGAAAAAAAAAGTTTCCTTGCACTATCACTTTTAATTTTACGTGGGGAGCCTCAGGTCACCATGGAGGACCATGGACCGCCGTGGGAAACTATGGACTGTTGTGGGACGCTATAGACCGTTGTGGGGAAACTATGGACCGTTTTGGGAGCTATGGACTATTGTGGGGAACTATGGACCGTTGGGGGGAACTATGGACCGTTGGGGGAACTATGGACTGTTGTGGGGAACTTCGGATCGTTGTGGGGAAACTATGGTCTGTTGTGGGGAATTATGGACCGTTGTGAGGAACTATGGACCGTTGTGGGAAACTGTGGACCGTTGTGGGGAGTTATGGACCGTTGTGAGGAACTATGGACCGTTGTGGGAACTACAGACCGTTTAGGGAGGAAGTATGGACCACAGTGAGGAATTGTTGGGCCACCTTGGGAAACCATGCACCGCTGTGGGGAACTATGGACTGGCGTGGAGAAAACACTAACACACACACACACACACACACACACACACACACACACACACACACACACACACAATATATATATATATATATATATATATATATATATATAAACCACACGGTCTACTCCTTGTCGTGGTGTGGGAGCTTGTGTACCTCTATGACCCAGAGAGCTATGCCAGCGGGAGCTGTATGCTCCTGGTAGGGTCACCCAAGCTGGACAGGTCAAAGGGTAGAGGTCAGACTAATGTAGACCAACTCACCCAGAGGTTAAACGGGTTTGTGTGGGGCTAACACCCCTTCTTGGGCAGATGGGGCTCATTAGTCTGGGAAGACAGCCCACCTAAGAGAAGGAAAACTCTGATCTCAAACCTCCGCTGCCTTGCGGCTATACCCACTCTTAGGAAAGGCTTCGGGAGTCAACCCTGAGGAAAAATCCGGAGTCGGAGTCCCCAAGGCAGTCCGAGGCTGTATACAGCAACGTTCTGGCAACTCCTGCGACGCACTGGAACCATGTGTATCGGCGTTTGCCTTTCCAATGGACCATTCCAGCGACGTGGAGGGGGGGGGGGGGGGGGGGGGTCTGCTGCATGGGTAACAGCTTGCCCTCCATACTTACTTACCCAGGCTTTGCGCTCTGGAGAGGTCACTCCAGCTTCGCTGTGCAGCGTAGACAAAACACGGGAAGTAGCAGTCTACCGGTTATAAGTCTGCATACTCAATTGGCGTAGAGTCAGACGCCAGGGGCTGCTTCCGACGGTGGGAGAGGTCATCGCATCTCACTGGGCAGCTACCGCCCGCCTTAAGCTGGGCAGTCCCCAGCCAGTAAGGTGCTGCCCCGCCACGGTCCGTTAGCCTCACTGGGTGCGTGGGGTTTAGGGTGTAAACCGACAAGCGGATCGATAACTGTGCACCAGGCAACAGAAAAATGAAAACTTCCGCCCTGAAATTGGGTACGTGGAACGTAAGGACAATGACTCCAGGCTTTTCTGACGACCTGCAGGAAGTAAACGATGCTCGCAAGACAGCTGTCATCGACAGAGAATTGAGCAGACTGCAGATGGACATCGTCGCCCTTCAAGAAACCAGGCTCCCAGAAACAGGATCTGTGAGGGAGAGAGACTTCACCCTGTTCTGGCAGGGCAAACCATCAGACGAGGTCAGAGAACACGGCGTGGGATTCGCAGTTAGAAACAGATTATTGGAGTCCATAACCCCACCAGCAGAAGGAACAGAACGAATCCTGTCTCTCCGACTCCAAACATCATCGGGACCAGTCAGTCTAATTAGTGCCTACGCACCAACTTTGGCATCCACAGCAGAAGCAAAAGACAAGTTTTATGACGACCTCAGTGCTGCTATAAGGAGAATTCCCGACAGAGAATTACTGTTCATCGCAGGCGATTTCAACGCCAGAGTAGGTGTCGATCACAACTCCTGGCCCACTTGCTTGGGTCAGTTCGGCACTGGGAAAATGAACGAGAATGGCCAGCGCCTGCTAGAGCTCTGCTGTCATCATGGGTTGTGCATCAGTAACACCTTCTTCAACACGAAGCCTCAGCATCGAGTCTCTTGGAGACACCCTCGATCCAAACACTGGCATCAGCTCGATCTGATCCTCACCAGACGTGTCAACATTTCCAGCATCAAGATCACTCGCAGCTACCAGAGCGCCGACTGTGACACTGACCACTCTTTGGTGTGCAGCAAAGTGAAGCTCCGCGCGAAGAGACTGCACTGTACGAGAAAGGAGGGCCGGCCTCGCATCGACACCAGCAAAACACGCGATCAAAGAAAAGTGGAGGAGTTCGCACGCGTCTTGGAGGATTCTCTCCCTGGCCCACCCACTGCAAATGCCCAAGACCGATGGAAACACTTCAGAGATGCTGTCTACAACGCCGCCATGTCCACCTTTGGCAAAAAGACCAGCAAGTCAGCTGACTGGTTCGAAGCCCATTCAGAAGAAATGATACCAGTCATCGAGGCCAAGAGAAATGCCCTGACAGCATACAAAACCAACCGTAGTGAGCAGAACCTCCAGGTTCTCCGTGCTGCTCGCAGCAAAGTCCAGCAGTGTGCCAGGCAATGCGCCAACGATTATTGGCTTCAGCTCTGCTCCCAGATTCAGATCGCAGCTGACACAGGCAACATTAAGGCGATGTATGACGGCATCAAGTAGGCATTGGGCCCAACACAAAAGAAAACTGCCCCTTTGAGATCAGCTACAGGGGAGGTGATTCAGGACAGAGAACAACAGATGGAGCGCTGGGTAGAACACTACACTGAGCTATATGCAAGAGAAAATGTAGTCACAGAAGATGCCCTGAATGCCACAGAGCGCCTACCAGAACTGGAAGAGCTTGACAGAGAACCAACCATAGAGGAACTCAACGAAGCCCTGGACGCTCTTGCCTCTGGCAAGGCACCAGGGAAAGATGGTATTCCCGCCGAAGTACTGAAGTGCTGTAAAGAGACACTTATCACCGAGTTGTATGAAATCGTCTGCCTCTGTTGGAGTGAAGGCGAAGTACCACAAGACATGAGGGATGCTAACGTCGTCACACTGTACAAAAACAAAGGTGACAGAAGCGATTGCAATAATTATCGTGGCATATCCCTCCTTAGTATCGTTGGGAAAGTCTTTGCACGAGTAGTACTGAAGAGGCTCCAAGTACTTGCAGAGCAAGTTTATCCTGAATCGCAGTGCGGTTTCCGTGCCAACAGATCCACTATAGATATGATCTTCTCCCTTAAACAACTTCAGGAGAAATGTAGGGAGCAAAGCAGCCACTCTTCATTGCCTTCATAGATCTCACAAAGGCTTTCGATCTGGTCAGCAGAGATGGCCTCTTCAAGATCCTCCCCAAGATTGGATGTCCACCCAAAATCATCAGATCCTTCCACGAAGACATGAAAGGCACTGTCGTCTTTGACGGCTCAACATCAGCTGCCTTCAACATACGGAGCGGAGTGAAAAGGGTTGCGTCCTGGCTCCCACCCTGTTTGGAATCTTCTTTGCTGTGATGCTGAAACACGCATTTGGTCCTGCAGCTGAAGGTATCTACCTCCGAACCAGGACAGACGGAAAGCTCTTCAACCTCTCCAGACTAAGAGCCAAGACAAAAGTCAAGCTGAAGTGCCTGCGTGACTTCCTCTTTGCAGACGACGCAGCAGTAACCGCCCACTCAGCCGAGGACCTACAGCAGCTCATGACTTGCTTCAGCAATGCCTGCCAAGACTTCGGGCTTACCATTAGCTTGAAGAAAACACAGGTCATGGGACAGGATGTTGACTCTCCCCCAGTCATCAGTATCAATGACCATGAACTGGACGTCGTCCATGACTTTGTTTATCTGGGCTCAACTATCTCAGACACCCTCTCACTTGACGCAGAGCTCAACAGGCGCATCGGCAAGGCAGCTACCACCATGACCAGACTGACAAAGAAAGCATGGAACAACAGCAAGCTGATCGAGCACACAAAGATCCAGATCTACAGAGCCTGCGTCGTGAGCACCCTCCTGTATGGCAGCGAGTCTTGGACTTTGCGTGCCCGACAAGAGCAAAAGCTCAATGCTTTTCATATGCGCAGCCTCCGACGCATTCTGAACATCACCTGGCAGGACAAGGTCCCAAACAACACTGTCCTGGAAAGAGCTGGATGCACCAGCATGTACACGCTGCTGAAACAGAGACGTATGCGCTGGCTCGGCCATGTCGTGCGCATGGATGACGGACGGATCCCTAAAGACCTCCTCTATGGAGAACTTGTGCAGGGAAAACGTCCCAGAGGCAGACCACACCTGCGATTCAAAGACGTGTGCAAGAGGGACCTAAAAGCCTTGAACATCGACCAGAACAACTGGGAAGCAACAGCCCTCGAACGGTCAGCCTGGAGACAGACTGTGCAGAAAAGTCTCTCCAAGTTCGAAGAGACACTCGCTCAGCAGCACGGGGAAAAGAGAATGAGAAGAAAGGCTGCAGCCCAGGCAGACAGACCAGCGTCAGACTTCATCTGTGCCCTCTGCCACAGGGACTGTCATTCCCGTGTCGGACTGGCCAGCCACACCCGCCGCTGTACCAGAATAGACACCTAGAGCGCAACTCCATAGTCTTCCGAGACTGAAGGATGCCTACAAATATATATATATATATATATATATATATATATATAAATATATACATATATATATATATATATATATATATATATATATATCACTTTTAGTGAACAGACGTTAAACAGGCTAACAACAACAACAACAACACAGACACACAGACACAGACACAGACACAGACACAGACACACACACACACACACACACACACACACACACACACACACACACACACACACACACACTTGCGTGCGCGCATACAGCAGCATAACACAATTGAACGTCTCATTCATGACTACCTCATGAATCAAAGTTCATTTCCCCTCGGGCCATGCTGATGGTACTAGTTTGGTGACTGATGCCTCGAATATTATATGCTACATAGTTGTGTGTGTATGTGTGTGTGCTAGTTTAGTGACTGATGCTTCTAAATCCTCTTTCAGTTAGGAATATTATATGCTACATAGTGGTGTGTGTGTGTGTGCGCGTGCGTGCGTGAGTGCATGCGTGTGCATGCGTGCGTGCGTGAGTGCGTGCGTGTGCGTGCGTGCGTGTGTGTGTGTGTGTGCGTGGTGTGTGTGTGTGTGTGTGTGGTGTGTGTGTGTGTGTATGTGTGTGTATGTGTGTGTATATGTGTGTGTGTGTGTGTGTGTGTGTGTGTGTGTGTGTGTGTGTGTGGCGCGCGCGCGCGCGCGCGCGCGCGCGAGTGTGTGTAAATAGATAGGTAGATAGATAAGGATACAGATATGAGAAAAAAATGACACAAATTTGTGCAAGCATTTATTGGGTGACGAAAAACATGTGATTCAAACATGGAAAAATAAGCCATCGAAATGCATAGATTAAGAAGAGCGTTTCCTTGGCTTTTTTGTTATGCCAGCCTAACTATGCAAGCGTAATATTTTTACGTCTCATAATTGTTTTCACGGCAGTACCAGTTTACACAATTGTCTATGTCGTTCGTGGACCAAAGTCCAGTTAGTTGTAACTTCGTGTATGATTATCTTCTATCTCAGATAAAATGAGACCAAACAAAAAAACCCATCGTGAATAAAGATGACCGTTACTCACTTTGCTGAGGTCTTTTACACGTCAGTCTGGTGTGACGTTGGCTGGGTGTCTGCCAGAACTGGCTGGGCTAAGGGAATGTGGGTGATGTCTGTTGCAGACAGGGGGTGGTTATATATTGTGTTTGATGGGTAACAGATGGCGACGGTGTTAAACGATCGGGGCCTTTTGAGTAAAATGTCTCTGTCTCTCTTCCTGTCTCGATCCCTATCGGTTTCTGTCTGTCTGTCTTGTCTCTCTCTCTCTCTCTCTCTCTCTCTCTCTCTCTCTCTCTCTCTCTCTCTCTCTCTCTCTTACCACATGGAATGTTCAAATATACGTTATCTTTTTGTATATTCTAGATTTTCAGTGATACGTGTGTGTGTGTGTGTGTGTGTGTGTGTGTGTGTGTGTGTGTGTGTGTGTGTGTGTGTGGTGAAGTGTGTGTGTTTGTGTGTGTGTTTACGTGCGTGTGCGTGCATGTGCGTGCATGCATGCGTATGTGCATGTGTGTGTGTATGCGTGTGTGTTTGCGTGCGTGTGCGTCCTAGAATATGTGTGTGCGTGTGGGGAGCGGATGGGGGGTGGGGTGGGGGGTGGGAGGGGCATCCCGCAAGCTATGCCGTCGGCTTTCTTGGATTTCCGGCATGTTTGTGGTGGTTCTGTGGCCTTTTTGGAGCTGTATAGCTCAAAGGGAAGTGTCAGTCAAGAAGATGGTAACGAGAGTCATACAACTCAAGGACAGACCAACTGTTGTTTTGATGGGGTGTGTGTTAACTTACCTGTTTGGGAGTTTACCAATCGATGTGGTAACATGGAATTGAACCTTGGACCCACTGACAAATCCACCACTCAAACCCAGGGCCAGGACCTCCGTTAAATGCGACTGAACGCAAGCAGCGAGAGAGCTTCTCCAGCAAATAACAGAGTTGATACGACAGCTCCCGTTGAATCCCTTACGTCAAACCCTATTGTTAACTCTACCCTGGCTGATCTCATGACGAAGTTGAATGGAATGGACGTCTCCATGAATTCCCCGCCGGACGGGGTTGTGTCTGACATTGCAGCCATCCAGCAGAAGTTTGGTGTTCTAGAGGAGGAGGTGGAGGTGTTGAGACAGGAGGTAGACTCATTCCGCAGAGAAAACATGACATTGAAGGATCACAGAGACGATTTGTATGCTCTTGTTGCCAACTTAGAGAACAAGACGGGCGATCTGGAAGGAAGGTCAAAGAGAAATAGCCTGATTTTCTACGGGATGAAGAAGGAAGAGGGCGAGACCAGTGCTACCCTTGAGCGTCAGTTGAAAGGACTTCTTTCTGATACACTCGGTCTTTTTGAGGGCGAGACCAGTGCTACCCTTGAGCGTCAGTTGAAAGGACTTCTTTCTGATACACTCGGTCTTTTTGACAATGTGGAGACAGCCTTAGCAACAAGCCTGATTCCCCAGTGAATGCCAGACTAACATTTTATAAGGATAAAGTGAAAATTCTGAAGGAAAAAAAACTGAAGGGGAATGAATTAGGACTCTTTCAGTGTGTGAGCCTGAGGTTAGGAGGAAGTTGACTGTTTTCATGAAAACAAAAACGAGCATAAGGTAAGAGAGTGTCTATGGTCTGATTACTGTGGGGAAGTATTGTCTGTCTGCTGCTGATGAGAAATGAATGATGGTGGAAATGAAACAGGGGGAGGGCCGTCCGGAAAACTTGCATCGTGCGTTGAGGGGAAATGGTGTGAATGAGTCTGAACATGTAAATGAATGTGATTGTGGGAAAAAGTCTGAAAGTGTGTGTTATGAGAATAATACAGTGAGTGTGGATAATGTATGTATGGAAAATCACAGTATTGTGAACGATTATTGTCAAAATGATTTGTTGTTACGGTGGGGAGTGGGAAAGACTGTAGGGTGGGGTGCCCAGTGGGAATCGTAATGATTGTGGTGTTGCGCCGGAATCCCGTGACGTCTATGACGTCACGGCGCAGGTTTTGGAGGGAAGGTCACAAAAAGGGCAAGACGATAAATCTAGATTCAGACTGGTTGATCCTGTAGCCGAAAATGAACCGTCCGTGACTGATTCTCGTCATAGCTCGGTGTCGGAAAACCCTTGAGAGAGTTCAATGGAGGTCAGGGACACACCGGATTATGTTTACATGCCGATTAGTGACTCTGATAGTCCTGTGCGTGAGAGTCGTGCGCATGATTAGAATACTGTTGTGAATAATATTTGCTCGTATTCGTTCTTACTTTGGAATGTGAATGGTTTGATGGGTAAAATCTATGATCCAGAGTTTATTTCCTTTGTCTCGTCTTTCCACTTTGTTTGGTTGGTTGAAAATTTCATTGAATCTTTGAGTGATGACGTTTTTCCTGGTCATATAGCTTTTTGTAAACCTTCTTTAAAATTGTCAGAGGCAAGTCGACCTTCCGGTGGTGTAGTGTGTCTTATCAAGAAAAAAAATTGTTCCATATGTAGAACAAATTATATTCCCCCCGGTTTCTTTCTCATGTTCATTATTGACAAGACTCTGTTTCATCTCCATAAAGATATATTGTGTATGTGTGTCTATACGCCTCCTGAGGGTTCCAGGTACTATACCATTATTGATGATGAAGGTGATGGTATTTCTTTATTGGAGAATTGATTGACTACGCACTGATATCTAATGATTATTTCATTAGTCTTTCTGGTGATTTGAATGCTCGCACTGTAATGTTTCACAACTTGTGACAACAGAAAATGATTTCTATTCACATGAAAGCGGTCCGCTTAGTGTCGGAAGGAATTCCCAAGACAGAGTTTTAAAATAGATTTGGTAAGTCTATGCTGAGTAAGTGCACTTCTTTAAACTTGTGTATTCTCAACGGTTTGTGTCATGGCGACCTTGAGAAGGACGCTACACATACGTCTCTGATTTTGGGTGCAGTGTGATTGATTATTTTTTGATGTCCAGTGATCTGTTGGCTACTCTTTGGGATAGTTGTATGCTTAGTGTTCTAGACCGGATTGAAACTGACCACATGCCCGTAACATTTTTTTGTGATTTATGATATTTATAAATGATTCTGATATAAATGTGGCACTTGATTTGTTTAATGAATGTAACAAGAATGCTGCGGAATGTACGAAGAAGTGCATTCGTGTGAATGGATGTGAGAAGGTTTGTGGATGGTTTGATGTGGAGTGCCAAAACAAAAGGAGAGAAGTACGTAGGGCATTTTTAAAAAGTATCGAAAAACATTGAATGACGAGGACTATCGTAAATATAG
>CM065717.1:39586230-39696230 GCA_033310375.1 Conus canariensis
TTTTTCTTTACATAGAGGGAAAAAAAGAATCCAAAAAGGGTGAATATAGATATGATTTCAATAAGGGTGATTATGAAAATTTAAGAAAAGATTTGGGTATGATAAATTGGTGTGAAAGTACCCTCTTGGATGTGGATGAGAGTTGGAAAATGATCAAGAATACTATTCATAAGTGTATTGATAAACACATTCCCAAAAAAGAGTGTTCAACACATATATCGAAAAAAACCAATATGGTTGGATAAAAAAGCTTGGAGGAAAGTTACAAAAAAACAAAATGCATATAAAAGATTTATGTGCACTAAACAAGGTAGTGAGTATATGAAGTATATAAGGAAGAGGAATAAATGTGAAAAAAGAAAAACAAAAGAAAGCATCGAATTCGAAAAAAAAGTTGCGTTAAATTGTAAAGCTCATCCAAAAAAGTTTTGGAAGTATGTACAATCACAGACCAAGACAAACATTGGCATTAGTCCACTGAATACAAAAAATGGTGGTTTAGCAGTGTCAGATGAAGATAAGGCAAATACTTTAAATGACTTCTTTTCTAGTGTGTTCACAAAAGAAGATAATAGTAATGTTCCGATCTTGGAAGTTGGTTCAAGGTCCAGTGGAGTCACCGTAACTGATATGTGTATTACACCTAGTGCAGTTAGAGAGAGGCTTAAAAATATAAACCCAAATAAATCTTGTGGACCTGATATGATTCCTGCAAGAGTTCTTAAGGAGTCATATAATGAGCTAGCTTTACCTTTCAGTATTTTGTTCAACAAGTCAGTTGAATCAGGTGTAGTACCAATGGACTGGAAGTCTGCAAATGTAACAGCTTTATTTAAAAAAGGTACTAGGACAGATCCTGGAAATTATAGGCCTGTTAGTCTTACATCAATTGTATGTAAGATTATGGAATCAATTATACGTGATGTGATCGTAGATCATATGACCTTGAATAATTTATATACAGAATGCCAGCATGGTTTCCGTAAACATTGATCTTGTGTAACACAACTTTTGCTTGTCATGGAGGATTTAACAAAACTTTTAGATAATGGCAACAATGTAGATATACTTTATTTAGACTTTAAAAAGGCTTTTGATTCTGTTCCCCATGAGAGGCTTTTAGTGAAATTATCATCATATGGAATTACAGGTAGAGTGCATTCATGGATAAGGGATTTTTTAACTAAAAGACAGCAAAGAGTCAGAGTAGGAAGTTCATATTCAGATTTTACAGAAGTTTTAAGTGGTATACCACAAGGGAGTATTTTGGGTCCCGTATTATTTACAATATTTATAAATGATTTGCCAAACTCGGTGGAAAGTATTTGCAAAATATTCGCTGACGATACAAAAATTTATAATGCAACTTATAATACATTACAAAATGATATTGATAATTTGTCCAAATGGTCTACCACATGGAATTCGCATTTTAATGCGGACAAGTGCAACGTGTTACATGTTGGACGTATGAACCCAAGATACCAATATACAATGCTAAACAGTAATACTGGTGAGCGTGCAGATATTTCGACATGTGATTATGAAAAAGATCTTGGTGTCACTTTTGATTCTGGCCTAGTATTCGATAAGCATATTCAAAACTCTATAAATAAAGCTAATAAAATGATTGGTATAATTAAATGTACTTTTATTCACATAGATAAAGATATTTTTACAAAACTATACAAGGCTTTCGTTAGACCACATTTGGAATATGGCAATACAATTTGGTATCCTCGATTAAAGAGGCAGTCTGCTGCTCTGGAAAGAGTACAAAGAAGAGCAACAAAGCTTGTAAAGAATATACAAAATCTTCCCTATGAAGGTAGGTTAAAAGCTCTTGGACTGCCTACTCTAAAAACAAGACGAGTGAGGGGCGATTTGATCCAAGTCTATAAAATATTTAATTGTGTTGACAATATTCCTATTTCAAAATTTTTTACTGCATCAAGAGTTGATATTACCAGAAATAGTGTGGATAAAATTTATCATGAATATTGTCGCACTAACATAAGGAAATTTTCTTTTAGTAACAGAGTAACAAATCTTTGGAATAAATTAACCCCTAACATTAAACGTGCACAAAATACTAACTTTTTCAAAAGCTCTATCGATGATAGTGTATTATTGAAGACCATTTATTTTGACTATGATAAATAAAGACTTGAGCGAGTTAAAGACCTGACCGTATAAAGACCAGATAACATACAGAAGGGACATGTAAAGCCAGTTCTGGCTATAATTGCTAAAGGCAATTGTCCCTATAAACCTAAACCTAAATATATATATATATTAACTGTCAACATTACTCGTAATTGCACGATACCATAATTATTCTTCTTTTCATTTTTCAGATCATCACAAGCACCTATCACCTAGATCTACAGATTTCTTAAAACATGGCGTACACACCATTGTCATTCACAGTTTAAGAAGCAGATGATTTGTACTTCGAAGAAAAAAACCGGCCTGGCTTGACAATGGCTTCTTCAAACCCGAGTGTGGTAGTCACTGTAGATGATGTGACAGTTGATGACAGCATGACAGAGGATGAACCTGAAAGCAGTCCTACGATGAAAGGTAATGAGGAGGAGGTGGTAGAGATCAGTAACACTGCTATAAGAGGAAACACTGCAAAAATCTCCAATGCTGTGCCAGCACATTTGAAACCAAATGGCTCAACGTCTGCTCAGGCACCTCCCTCTCCAAAACACCAGCACTGCAGACGAAAGGAAGCACCACCTCTTGATGAACTTGTAAGTTGATTCTCTCTCTCTCTCTCTTTCTCCTTCTCTCTTTCACTCTCTCTGTCTCCTCCCCTTCTCTCTTTTTTTTCATATTTTTCATTTTTGATGAACAAATATGTCCATTTGATATTCTTATAAATGAAAATGTACCAAAATGACCAACCACTGTAACGAAGTAGTTATCAATATTGACTTCTGGCTGAGAGGTCATGGGTTTGATTCCCATCAGAGCCATTCATTTGTTGAAATTTTCTGCTCTGACCGGTACCTTGCGAGAGTTGAGTTTGTCATGGGAAGACTGAGACAACACAGTTGAACTTCATCGACATAATGGATGCATCACTGAGAGTGTTGCTCAAATTTCCTGACCAAATCTGCAGGTGTCTCACTGCCTGTATCTCTCGGGCCTGGTTAACTCTCAACAGTTTTTGAGATTTTTGCATTTTGCATGACGGATGTTCTATTTTTCATAACATTCTGCGCATTGTTTCTAAAATAGTAATATTTTTTGTGATAGATGTGTCTATTTCGGGTTTCTTAGGCAATATATTGCTTCAGGTATCAAAAGTGTTGTTTTAAATACCATAATTCCGGGAAGAAAACTGTCGATCACCGGTGATCGAAATTCAAGGGAAAGAACTGAAGAGAGTTAATGCCAGGATATATTAAGAAAGTAAGCATAGAGTACAGCCCTGTCAAGTATCAGGTTCTGTGGTCCTTCATGTCTTAAAGTCATGGTGACCTCAGTTTTAATTTCCTCTCTACATTCATGCCTTGCTGTCATGGTGACCTCAATTTTAATTTCCTCTCTACATTTGTGCCTTGCTGTCATAGTGACCTCAGTTTTAATTTCCTCTCTACATTCGTGCCTTGCTGTCATGGTGACCTCAGTTTTAATTTCCTCTCTACATTCGTGCCTTGCTGTCATGGTGACCTCAGTTTTAATTTCCTTCTGTGTTCTCGGTGAGATTCAGTCAGGATCACTAACAGCGGCAAATTCACAGAGACTGTGGTTGGACAGACATGGTAGCGCCTTCCAGGAGGAGAGCTCACACTCATGCTGGCTCAGCGATGAAGCAGTTATAGTTATCAGTAGTGAGCTTAGTAAGTGCTGTGCTGTGTATGTTGAATCAGAAAAAGCACCACTGACACCAGTGAAGAGAATAGGTGGCAGTGCAGTGTCTCGTCTGGTAGGTTGCCTTATGGTGACTTTATATTGACAGCTCCCTGTGGAGTGCTGGGGCTATGACATGATAAGCCAGGCTGTGGCTGTAGACAGGGAGCCAGAATGAGCGCCGTGGGTGCTTTGCCATTGGAGTAGCACAGAAGATGAGACAACAACAAGTACCAATATATATGTATATATATATAATGAGCTAGGCACCATTTATACTAACATTTTAGTATATAGGGTTATAAAGTTGATACCATGTGCGGTGTGTGTGTGTGTGTGTGTATGTGTGTGTGTGTGTGTGTGTGTGTGTGTGTGTGTGTGTGCATGAGTAATAGTGTGTGTGTGTGTGTGTGTTTGTGTGTGTGTGTGTGTGTGTTGGTATGAGCCTATGAGCATTTATGCATGTATTTCTGTGGTGTGTGTGAAACTTTGTGTCATATATAAGATGTCTTTCATGTCAAATTTGAGCGTGAAGAGCTTGAAGAAGATTGAAACACAAGAAATGCACATTACTGATTCATTAACAACCAAGGCTATTGATCATGGTTTTGGTGTGGACTGTGAAATTCAAGAACTGTGCAAGTAATGGTGTTCATAAACATTTGAATGTGTTCCTCAATCCAGTCTCTTCTGCTGGCTGCTACTTTGGTGATGGATGCAAAGGCAGGAAGGAACCTCGCTTATGGCACCGGTGAAAGATCTGTCAGGTATCTTCCTTGCTCGTTTCTATATTCAGGTGTTATTTAGTGGAGGGGTTCTCTTTCTTTGCCCTTGAATTGGACTTGTATTTCTGCATTTCATTTTGTTGTTGTTGTAAAGTGTGTGTGTGTGTGTGTGTGTGTGTGAAATGGTTGGTTTGCTTCAGTGTCTCATTGTATTTGATACCTGTTTGTAGGTTTCAGGAATGTAAGAAGGGTGTGGGTAAAAATGCTTACTTACTCCCAGGGCTCGTAGACCATCGTGGTTCATATTCCTGGCGTACAGAAAAAAAAGAAAAAGAAAAAAAGTACAGTCAGTTTTTTTTTTTCTTTTCTTTTAACGTAATGAAAAGTGAAAAACATCAGCAGATGAAAGTGCAGCAATATAAGCTGATAAACGTTAACAAGTGTCTGGAATTGAAGAAGTAAAATCTACTTCGAACATGTACTTGATGGAAATGAAATAAGTACAAAATATGAAAACAAAGCTGTTTCTTTAATTAGTGTTCATGCAAGTGAAATTTAGTTTAAATATAGTATATGAGGAATGTGTACTGTATTTTTTCACAGTGTTTTTCCAGTGATATGTCTTAACAAAATGGAATTCAAATTAAAAGGTATTCAGGATGTTTTCAGTGCAACACCTGTTCTAGGAGCTCACTTCCCCAGACATTTTGGTAAATGACTGTGATTGGCATGTTGGTTTTGTTTGTTTGTTTGTTTTTTTTACTAAGTCTGAATGTGTTCAAATTGGGTAAGAGCATGCTAAACAGTCGGGCAAGTTTTTGGAAAACTTATTTCAGAAGGTAGAGAAAATACCTTACAGTCTACATTACTTTATTTTACAGTCTCTAGTGTATCAATGCTTCTTGATTTTTGGTGTTTCAGATCATACATTCTGTACCACAAGGTGTACTTGCGCTATCTGCTCTACTTCTTCATTTTGTTTGACCTGATGTTGGCACTCTTTGAAAAGCCTGCACTGCCAGGAGCAGAACTGCCATACTGGGTATGACAGAAACTTGTTTTTCATCTTTTCTTTCATTGTTTATGATTTCATATCACAAGCAATGCATACCAAAATAAAAACAAATATGTAGGCACATACAAATTCATCCAAAGGGATACTTTCGAAGTAGAGGTATGTACACCCAGGAGCATAAAAGTAAATTTGATTTTATTGTGAGAGAAAGAGATAATGAAATAATTGGCACTTATGACCAAATGATAAGAATGATAATGATGGTAATGGTAAGGTACAGTTATTGCTTCCAGCTGTTCAAAAAGTTATAATTGCACCTTCCTTCAATTTTTGAAGTAACTCTGTATTTGCGTGATTATTGAGCGCTGTGCTCATATTCTGACTGGAGTTTATTGATGTGAAGAAAAGTAGCTCCATCACAGCAGCATGAATCAGTGCATGTTGACAAACTTGACTCCAGTTTGTCTGTGCAGTTTTAGACTGATAATATAGTTACAAGAAGAGTGACGCCATTTGTTCTGTGTTCTGTTCTCTGTTGGTTTCATCATTGATAAAGATTCTCAAACATGATGATGCTTGACCTATGTGCTGTGCACATTACTGTAAGAGTCATGTCTCTTCTTATGTCTTCTGTACACTGTTGGTTTCTAAATTAGGTTATAAAGATTATCAAACAGGTCGACACTTGTTTCATGTTGCACAGTTGGTTTTTAAAGTAAGCTGTAGAAAGATATACAAACAAGACACCACTTGATCTATGTTGTGCGCTTTGTTAGATTCATAACTGAATTAAAAGTAGATTTTAAAAGGAATTTAAAGTAAATCTGCCAGTTAACTTGCACAAACAAGTTACAAGACAAAACATGACATGTTTCAATCTCTTAGGTCTTCCTCAGAAAAGATAAACAACATTCAGGACAATGAAAATTAAGAACGAGCAATCATTTATCTTCTCAAATTTGGCGCAAGATGGGCGTTTAAATGATTGCTTGTTCTTTGTTTTCATTGTCCTGAATGTTGTTTATTTTGCCTAGAGTAGACCTAAGAGGTTGAAACGTGTCGTGTTTTGTCTTGTAACTTATTTGTCCATGTTAACCAGCAGATTTACTTTAAATTCCTTTTGAAATTTGTTTTCAATTTCCACCTGCTGTCACCTCACTTTAAAACCTGAAAGTAGATTATAAATTATGAAAACACAATACGTAGTTGTAATAATAGTTATGGTGTGCCATTGATAAAAATGATGAAACGTTCGTACAGATGTAATAAAAATCATGGTGCATCATGGTTAGAAACACTGAAATCACACGAGCTTAGTTGTTATAGTTATTATGGTGCATACTGTTTCTATATTAGAAACAATTAATCCTGATAACACTGTGGTAATATGAAAAAATAATAAAGTTTATAAAAACCTTTTGGTGGTAGTAGAATCCATTAGTGAGAACACTGACGTTTCAAGCCATAGGCCCGTTGTCAAAGTGAAAGGAGAGGACAGTGTAGACAGGAAAGCCTCTGTGAGAATTGGGTGAGAACATTTCATTTAATGATCAAGTTGGACCAAAATAAAGTCACTGATCACTGTTCAGGTGTATTGAGTTCACGCAGACACACACCACAGTTCACACAAAGACACCAACACACACACGCGCGCACACACACACCACCACAACCCCCACAAAACACACAACACCACACACACACACACACACAACACCCACCCCCCCACCCCACACCCACACCACACACACACACAAAAGGAGGGGAATAAATGGAAATATTCACTATTTTGCCTACTGAAAGAGAAAGAAACAGGGGCTAAAGAGGGACAGGACAGAGAGATTAAGGCAGAAGGGCCCTGGCTCAGCTAGACGTCAGTGACTCTGATGTTCATCCCAGCTGGCTGTGTGGTGCCCAAGCGGCTGATGACAAGGCTCTCCATGTGCTTTCTGTATACACGATCTCTGGGGTTCTGCCACACTGCTGATATCTTCGCATGACTGAAGCTGTGATACGGACCAACAAAATGTTGGCCGACTGGGTTGTTGTGGCCCAGCTTCATCGACCTCAGGTGCTCTGAAAAGCGGTCGGCCAATGAGCGGTAGGTCTCCCCAATATACAGCTTGGAGCAGAGGGTGCAGGTCAAGACGTACACTAAGTTCCTAGACTGGCAGTTTAAACTGGACCTCACAGTGAATGTGCCAGTGGGTCCCACGACTGTAGTTGCAGTGTCTATAAATGGGCACGTCTTGCATTTTTTGTCCCCACAAGGTCTGCACCCAGGTGAGGTTGACTGGGTGGCCTGCGGTCTAAGCTTGGACCTCACAAGCATGTCACGCAGGTTCTTGTCCCTCTGAAAAGCAATCAGTGGTAGCTTGGAAAAAATTTGTTTGAGGTCTGGATCTTGCTGGAGGAGACTAAAGTTTTCACGCAGGATTCTGCAGACTGGTAGGTTGTGAGGGTGGTATGGGATGACTACCACAGCGCGGTCCTCATCCTCTCCCGTTGCTTTTGGTCTCAGGGCTTCTGTGCGGCTGGTAGAGCGTGCACGTTCAAGTGCTGTTTGCACAATATCCTCTGGGTACTGGCGGGCTATGAAGAAGGTGGACATCCTCTGAGCCTCATTCTCAAAGTCCTGCTCTCTACTGCAAATGCGCCTGAGCCTTTGGAACTGAGAATGTGGTATACTGTTCCTGGCGGAGGATGGGTGGCTGGAGTTGTATAGGAGATATGCATGTGAGTCAGTGGGCTTGTAGAAGACGGTGGTGGAGAGTTTGGAACAGTCTGGGTGGACAGAGATGGAAAGGTCCAGGAAGGAGATAGATTTGGATGATATTTCGTGGGTGTATCGGAGGGCAGGGTGGAAGTTAGACATGTGTTGGATGAAGTTTAACAAGTCTTCCCTTGGTCCCACCGACACACCAAGGCAGTCGTCAATATACCGTTTGAACAGTGCTGGTTGTGTTCCCGTGTAACAGCTGAGAGCTTGCTCCTCCACAAAGCCTACAAACAAGCATGCAAAGCTGGGCCCCATCTTTGTGCCCATGGCGACCCCTCTTGTCTGTAGGTAGTGGTGATCCTCGAAGGCAAACGAGTTCAGGGAGAGAACCAGTTCTGCTAGGCGGAGGATGGTAGGGATGTGAAGGTGTTTGATGTCACTCTTCTCCAAGTAGTGTTTCAGTGCCTGCAATCCGTCACTATGGGGATACTGGTGTAAAGTGACACAATATCCATCGTGAAGATGTGTCTCTCCCTGCTGTCATCTGGGAAAGAGAAACCCTCTAACAGTCTCAGAGTGTCGTTGGTGTCTTTTATGTACGTGGGTAGAGTGGCCACTAGGGGTTGGAGAATCTTGTCCAACACATCAGAGATGATGATTGTGGGGCAAGTGCATGCAGAAACAATGGGACGTCCAGGAGTGTCAACTTTGTGAATCTTGGGTAACAGGTAGAAGTTTGGTTCTTTAGGTTCACTGTTGATGGCATTAATAGCTTCTGTTGGAAGATGTCCTTGGTCTATGGCCGATTTTATTGTTTTTCGGATCAGTGTGTTGTCAGATTTGATTGTAGATTTCGTAATCTCTCTGTAGGAGTCCCTGTCACCCAATTGTCTCCTTGCCTCCTCCACATAGAGATCTCTTCGCCATACTGTTATGGCCCCTCCCTTGTCAGCTGGTTTGATGACAACATCTGTCCTCTTCTTCAGATCTTTCAATGCTTCAAGTTCTGCAGTCGAGAGGTTGGAGTGTCTGAGTGGCCTGGGTCGCAGCTGGGCAATCTGTTTTTTGCAGGTGGCTATGTAGAAGTCCAGAGCTGGAAATTCCCCCGGACTTGGTGTCCAGGTGCTTGGTTGTCGAGGAAACAGTTTTGCCAAGTCGTCATGAGAGGTGGCAGGTGGCGGGGGCGATGTGCTTGAAAAATGGGCAGCTAGACGGAGTCTGCGGAAAAACCGTTGGCACAGAAACAGAACATGCATTCGGTTTGCCGTCGGTTGCAGGGGGACAAACTTCAAGCCTCTCAACAGGACGTGGCGTTGGTCCAACTTGATCATTAAATGAAATGTTCTCACCCAATTCTCACAGAGGCTTTCCTGTCTACACTGTCCTCTCCTTTCACTTTGACAACGGGCCTATGGCTTGAAACGTCAGTGTTCTCACTAATGGATTCTACTACCACCAAAAGGTTTTTATAAACTTTATTATTTTTTCATTTTACAACGAATCCTGCAGTCAACTTTTGTTTCTACTGTGGTAATAGGAATTATACAGCTGCTGAGGATGATGCTCGTGTATGTAACTTTCCTCAACATTTTATCTTTGGATTTTAAAAAGCATCACAGACCTTCATACAAACTTACATTCTCTTACACATTTTGTCTGTAAAAGATTAGTTTCATTTCAATATGACTGGTTGAATAAACATGGTCATTTAAAATTTCAATGATTCACGGTTTGATGTATGCTTATTGGTCTCTGCATAGTGAATTGGTCGTGTTGCTTCCATAAATATACACTCTTGATGTTCTTGATTTGCAGGCTACCATGCTAATGGAACTGGTGTGCCTAGGGTACTTCACATTTCGCAAACTGCATGTGTTTCGCTTCCAAGAACGCAGGATGTTCTTGCAAGACACAAAAGAACTACATGGTCATGGGCACAATTATCGTGAGTGTTTGTGCTGAACAGTTGCCTGACGACAATGTCATTTTAACTTCAGATTACCCTTTTTACTTTATTTCACAGATTCTGTCAGAAGTAAAACGACGGTTGCTTTGCAATTATCTGTATCCACCTATCAATCTATCTATCTGTCTGTCTATATTATCTATCTATCTTCCTTTTATCTATCTATCTATCTATCTATCTATCTATCTATCTATCTATCTATCTATCTATCTATCTATCTATCTATCTATCTATCTATCTATCTGCCTGTCTGTCTGTCTGTCTATCTGTGTGTGTGTGTGTGTGTGTGTGTGTGTGTGTGTGTTTTCAAACAACAGTCTTTCTGCTGATCTCTGTTTATTACATTTCACCTGATCTGCCGGATCAAGATGATTTTTCATTATTATGCTTATGTCAAAGTTTTTGTATTGTGTGACTGAGTTTAAGTATTTGTGTTATTATCATTGACGGAATCAAAATGTTTGTATTATTGTGACAGAGTCAAACTGTGTAGAAATGTTTGCATTATTTTGCTTGAGTGGAACGATACTTGTCATGATTAGATCATAATGTTTGTGTTATTTGGATTGAGTCAAAATGTTGATTGAGTCAAAGTGTTAGTGTTACTGTGCTTGAGTCAGTGTTTGAGTAATCATGATTGAGTCAAAGTATTTGTGTTACTGTGATTGAACCGCGGTATTCCCGTTTGTGCAGCTGACGGTGATTGACATGGTCACCTACATCGTGTGGCTTAATGTGGCTCCACATACAAATCCTGTGCGCTGGTCCCGTCCTCTCCGACCTCTCTTCATCATCAATTTCTCTGATGGGAAGCAGGTATGATTTGCAAATTATTTTTAGAGCGTGCATTAGTGTACAATTATGTTTGTGCATGGATACATATACCATGTGTGTGTGTGTGTGTGTGTGTGTGTGTGTGTGTGTGTGTGTGTTCAGTTGTTTCAGGGTTCTATCATTATTGCTGGTAAATAGGTGGATTCACCATGTACCTGACATTTTTACAGGGCAGTTTCACCCTTGTTTTCAGTTTTAGAAAATATGATTTTTAAGTACTTCAAGCTTGAAACAAAACCTGCCGAAAAAAAAAATTCTTCAACACCTTACTACTTCAAACGAGACAGTATGCCTGTTTCTTTTGTATGTCAGTTTTCCTTTTTCATCCATTCATTTATCCATGACATGTGTATGTGTGGATGGAACAGAAATACTTATTGCAGTTCTGCAGAAACTTCTACACTCCAATGGTAATATATTATGCTTTTAACTTGGGAGACTTTAGGCATGACTGAACATGGCCTTGTGAGTCTGACTATAGCTGCACAACTTAGTGATTGTAACTTAACTCCTCCCTCTCCCTGTGTCTTTAAAAAAAATTTTTTTTACTAGATCTGTGTGTGTGTGTGTGTGTGTGTGTGTGTGTGTGTGTGTGTGTGTGTGTGATCACTGAAGCAAGCAAAGCTTACACTTCATCACAGACTTTATGCTACTAAACCAACAAGAAAGAGGCAGATTCTGATTGTTGGCTAAACAACTATCATGTTACCATGACTAAGAAACAACTTGGGCTCCAGAAAAACGTCATGTCCCAAAACATTCCTCTTATGTATCTACAGACTTCAATTTTGATCTTTCTGTATTTCCACTGTTGGTGATTGGTTCATGGGTTTGTTTGTTGTTCTTGTTTCAAACAGTCAAACCATATATTGATTGTCCTCATTAAAAACAACACAGAAATTTGTAAAGCCTATGACAGTTCTGAGAAATGGATTTGTTTTAGAAAAGAAAACGTGGGAAGGAAAATTTTTTTCCTTTTGTCTGTCATTCATAGAGTGATGATATTCAGGCTTTCAAATGGGAAGCTTGTTTCAGAAACAAAGAGTGTAAGATGCAAAACAATAATTTCTGTGTGTAGATAGATTGAACTCAAAAACATTGTTAACAGAATCTTGATGCAATTAATTTTTTACTTCCAAGTCTTCTCAGCTGTGTATTGTGTTCAAAGATAGCATTTTACTATGTGCTGTCATCTGAGTGGGGACTTTGAAAAAGAATGGATTGCCAGCGTTGATTAGCATGAACGTTGGCAGTGCAGGCAGGAAAACTGTCCCAGATCTTTGGCTACTGCTGCTGCTATTGCTGCCTTTCTCCACTCTTGGGCTTCTGCATGCTGTGTTTATTCAAATGCACCCATCACCATCCCAACCCTTCCCCACCATTTTTCCTTTGTCCTCTCACCTTCCACTCATCTCCCCTCCCTCATCTTCTGTTTCCTCCCCCACCTCGGTAAACGTGTTAAGGAACATGTTGGGTCAAGAGCATACAAACGGCTGTTTGTGATCAGTTCTGTTTTATGCCAATGTGTTTGTGCCCATGGCTGTAAAAAAAAACTCCAATATATCATGGGCAGTATCTACCATTATCCTTGCAGTACTTGAAAACAGTTTTACAGTCGCAGAGTTACAGATACTTACAAGCATTATCTATTAGGGTCAAGAGCTTGCGTCTCCCCCATCAAGAACATGTATTGTTTTGTCTGTGTCTGTCTGCCACACTCATGGACCTATGGATTGGAGTGACCCAGTGTGGGTCCCCTCTCTGTCCTTCACGTCCAGTTAAAATGACACACACCCCCTTTCTTTTGTTTTTAATGAAATGAATGGCAACATCAGTAATGTCTTCCTCTGTCATATGCTGATAAAGTTTAGCATCCTGAAGCTCCAGGAACACATGTAGTTTGATGCTGAACTCGGAATCTAGAGCAGTATTACAGCGTACAAATGCTGTGATAGATTCCTTCTTTTTCTGTTTATACACATATAAAAGAATCTTCTTAAACTCCCTCCCTCATAAAGCCTAAAGCTCAGACTGTGAACAGGAAGGTTGGTTCATTTCCTTGCAGGATTACAAGTAGCAGAGAAAAACGTTTAATAGTATGATGAGGAGGCAGATAGTGCATGAAGAAAAAAGAGGAAAAATCCCTCTTTTCTGAAATGTCCCAGTGGAAATTTGAACTGCAACCCCAGGATCACTAGGATCATGAGTCTAGTGCTCTTCCGACGAGCTATTCCAGCACCTTTCTTTGCATTTCTGCTGTTTTTCTGAAACTGTCCTTCCCATCCATTTCCAGTTTGTTCTATCATAATTATGGCAGAGCTGTTTTCATTTCTTTGTCTTTTTTGTCTTCTCTTCTCTGTCGCATCTTGACCTTGTGTCCATTCTATACCTCAAAAATCACAGTTACAAACCATCATATATTCTATAATCTGCTATAATAAAACAAAAAATATCAGAACTTGGTCACTTCTCACCACCTTTCTGAAGTGACCAGATCCACTCCTGCAAGTGATTCCACAAAACCAGGACGTCCAGTTACTCCCCACTCCACCACCAATTTTGTTTCAGCTCGTAATGTGACCACTTCTACCCCACTCCAGGACGTTTTACTCTTCTAAGGCTTCCAGCTATCACCCCTCCTACCCCTTCTGCTTCAGCTCCCAGCAGGACCATATCCACCATCCCAAGCTGTCCCACTACACCAGGTCTTCCAGCTGTCGCCCCAACCACCACTTCCAGTGCCGGCTCCTGATATAAAAGCATGCCACTCAGGTTTTCACACTGTGTCCAAGACTTCCTGCTGTTACCCTACCTACCAGCCAGACTTTTTCGCCAGGGCTCAAACAGCCTCACTTATGTTCAGCCCCCTTCGTATGAATGTGGCTGTCTCCATTCCTGTGGAGTCAGCAAGCCCTCTTCCTGTAGACCCAACCGGCTCTTCTCCACTGTTTTATGAGTTGGTGCAGCGTACCCCCCTCAGGTCTTCCTCTCTGCGGATCAGAGATGTCCATGCTTTCAAGAGATCTGACATTTGTTCCCAGGAAACTGACCATCAGCAAGCTCGACATCATCTGTGCTTGCCAACTTCGAAATTCTGAGGTGGATGACTGTCTTGGGCCGTCGTCCCAAATGTCAGGCTATGATGATGACTTGTTTCAGAAAATTTTCTGCACACCTATCAAAAGGGAAACCCCATGGAAAGAATGCTTAGGTGAAATGTTGCATGAGAATGTGTCTGACTTACTCAAACTTAGATCCTGTGTTTGTCCTCTCACATGCACATACACATACACCAACACACACGCACACGCACGTGTACGCACATACACACACATGCACGCAAACATGTTCACAAGCACGCGCGCGCGCGCACACACACACACACACACACACGCACACAGCACGCTCACATACAAGGACACTTGTACACTACTCAGTCATTAAGATACACCCTGTGTACAGTACACACTTTTTAATGTGTGTTCGTACGATGCTTTAGATGAGAGAGTCATACATACTATTCACTGGAGCATGAAAGATCTCAGTCGTGCGTGAATACTTCCCTTTTACACTAATTCTTGCATTTGTTTGTGTCCACAATATCCTACTACTCTTAATCAAATCTGAATGAATGGGTTTCTGAAGTGAAACAACATCTTTCTCTCTCTCTTGCCGCCAGCCCTACCCTCTCCCCCCCCCCCCCCCCAACCCTCCCCCCTTTTATTGAATGATGGAAAGGGGGAGGAAGGAGGGGAATATGCAGCTATTTCCATATGAGATGCTATTGATTTTTTTTTTTTTTTTTTTTTTTTTTTCTCACCTGTGTTTGCTAGGATGGGGCTATCTGCCCTGGGGTGAAACCTTAACTGCCTGTTGTAGATGATCAACCCTGCAATTGTCTGTCCAGGTGTTTGAGGATTCAGCACTGTTTCTTTTTTTCATAGTGTTTAACTTGCTGATGAAACGGCGAAAATTGTGAAGGATGCTTTCTGCTGCTGTTAATTGCATCACCATTTTCTTAGACTGTAACACATTGAGCTGTTTGTGTTTCTTCCTTTTGCGGAAATGAGGGGTGAGGGGGTGGAGGAGTCTACAGTAGGAAAAACTTTGTGATTCCAGTTGTCTTCTCAGATCCATGTGATACTCATGGATGGAAGCAGTACGCAAAATGGCAGCGCAGTTTTTGCCACCTTGATTGTTTTAACCACCTGCATATGGCCTTTGGGCCTTCTTGAACAGTGAGACCTCTTGTGAATTCCTTTGATCCCTAAACATGACATGCCTCATTGCAGACAACTTTTAGAGTGTTGGGACTTGCGTGATGTGAGACATAAACATTTAACAGCAGACTCCTTGAAAACTTTGTTCAGAGATGTCCTGCCTGATCTGATCTTTGAATTTCTGAAAGAGATTAATATTTTATCTCATCTAAGATTTTACGGAGAAAAGATTTTTTAACAAAATTTCTGGTGTGTTTTTAGAAGGTGTGTTTTAAAGGGTTGTGTGAATTATTTTTTTTTGGTTTATTTTTTTTATTTTATTTTTTTGGTGTGTTACCTGTGAGTTGACTTCAACAGGGTGACAGCCCTGATATGACCCTTCGTGGTCGGCTGGGCTATAAGCAACATTACCTTACTATTGCAGGACAGCAACAAAACGACATCCTAATTAGCACATCATCTTCAGTAGCGTTGGGACCTTCATATTTAGATGTAACAATGTTTCAGATTCGCCGAGCCTTCCGTAACATCCGCCGTACTGTGCCCGATATCATGCACGTTCTGATTCTGTTCTTCATGTGTGTACTGTTGTTTGGCCTGATGGGACTGAAACTCTTCTACAAACGGTGAGACCACGAGGAGTAACATTGATGATAATGATAATGTTAGCAATAATGATAATCACAATTATACAGAACAAAGCCTTAAAGTGCACCATGCATTCGTGCACATAGACACTAAATGATTCTACATCTGTAAAACATGGAACAGTTCGGTGCATTCTGCTCTAGCGTTGATAAGCTGAATCATAACTTTTCAGAAAAAAGTCCAGAATTAAGTTCAGTTGTGAAAGCGTTCATGTATGAATGTCTGTGAGAGATGATGACAAAGAGTTTTAAGAATGAATTTGATACCGTTTGTGTTTTATTTGAATTACAAGATTATGTTAATGTATTTCAACAAGTGGAATAATAATACGTCGAGTTAAAGTAATCATGACACCACAAAAGCAGATGATTCAGGAATTGCTGTAAGCAATGTTCAGTCCTTTATGCTAATATGTAGATTATCCTCTGATAAAGTCCCAGCCTGTCGGTAGACACACCAAATTTCATTTCTTTACTTTTGTGCTGTTTTGTTCTTGCCTTTTTTTTTTCTCTTTCTTACATTCAATAATGCTGTGTAATACATTGTATCCATAGGATTAGAAAGCAGACTTCCCTTTTTTTTATCAGGTGGGAGCACAACTGTATGATGAATTGCTGAAAATGTATTGATACATTGTACTTTTTGACAGTTATGCAAATCTGTTGTATTAAAAAAAGTTTATGCAGCTCAACAGTTACATAGAAAATCACACTGTGGTAGAACAGAGCATGGCTTTGTTTTTATTTGGAATTTGAGAATGTTTGATTATCCTAAAATCTCTTTGACTTGAAACAAATATCACACGAACGCGCGCGCCCACAACACACACACACACACACACACACACACACACACACACACACACACACACACACACACAACACACGTGCACACACACACACGTGCACACACACACATGTGCACACACACACACACACACACACACAACACACACACACACACACACACACACACACACACACACACACACACACACACACACTGCAAGAGTCAATACCTCCGGTTTTTCTCTTTGGATTTGGAAAGAGAGGGGTTAGTTACCGCCAAGGACACAGACAAACAGAGTACAGGACTAGACAATATGCATTTCGACCTCTTGGGTCTTCTTCAGGTGAAAACAAATAACATTTAGGACAGTGACAAGAACATGTAGCCACTTAGCTTCGCTTCTCCTGTTCGTCTCCCGGGGGACGGGCGGTAACTAACCCCCTCTCCAAATTTTGCTTCATTTTCCGCCCTCAGTCACTCCATTTTGAAACTTTTCTTTCAGGGTTTAAAATCTCCATAACATTATCTTCCAAGAAATTTATTTGATTAATTGTTTCTGTAACTTTTATTCACAAGTGTGTGCGTGTGTGTGTGTGTGTGTGTGTGTGTGTGTGTGTGTGTGTGTGTGTGTGTGCGTGCGTGCGTGCGTGCGTGCGTGCGTGTGTGTGTGTATGTGAATGGTCTTTGTTTAGATGAAAGGCTCAATATTTTTTTTTCAGCGATGAACTTCAACTGTTCACGGATTAGGAATATTAGTATGGCTTGATGTATTTGACTGAAATAAGGTTATCCTAAAAATGATGACTGAATAGTTTTTGTAGCTTCTTGTTGTAATTGATAGTTTGAATTGAAATAATTGGAAAATCTCTAAAAGATATCGGAGATATAGGGCTGTGATTTTTGTTTAAAAAAAATACTGGCATGCTGTATTGTTTGCTTGATGAACTTATTTTGTTGTTTTTGCCACAGGTCATACTTGGTCTATCCAAACGGTGACTCCTATTTCAAGTCGTATTTTGATTCAGTCTGGGAGTTGTATGTACTGGTCACCACAGCAAATAATCCAGATGTCATGTGAGTTCTCAGAAGTGTCTAGAAGATGATTTCTTCTTTCTCTTTTCCTCCCTGGTTAAACCCTCCCCTCCCCCTCCTCAGTCTCTCTCTCTCTCTCTCTCTCTCTCTCCTCTCTCTCTGTCTCTCTCTCTCCCCTCTCTCTCTCTCTCTCTCTCTGTCTCTGTCTCTCTCTCTCTCCTTGACTGCACTGTCAACATGTTATGTAGTATTTTCAATCCTAATCTCTCTTGCCCTTGTTGGTTGGTTTTATAAGCATTTATTTGCATGAAGACTGGGATCAAAGCTGAGCAAATCTAATGTTCTTGTTGAATTTGTTGCTCTTGGAAATAAAAATGTAACATTAGACATTGCATGCGGTTTCAGTTTGTTAGTGTTTTATTGTTTGTAATGAATTATCTTGATGAGCATTTTACATGTAGATATTTGTGTAAAACACTCATCAAGATCATGTATTACAAACAATTGTTGTTGTTCTTTGCAGAATGTTTAATTTTCCACTTTTTTATCAAATGAAAGACATTATAGTAATGATAATTAAACATCTGTTAATGCTGTAACTAATGGCTTCAGTAAGTCATATTTTAGATGTATCAGACATTTCTGCTATGAAAAGTGAAACCATGGCTGCTTCAGATATTTGTACAATAGTGTCATAGTGATAGCTATTTCATGTTTTAAACATTTGAAGAAATCTTGAAATAAGGTAAGTTAACAAATCTGCAACTGATTAAGTTTCTTACAATTGTTCATACATGCATTCATTAATGTATTTATTTATTTCTGGTTTCCTCAGATGACTGATGCATGAAATAAGTGTAGTTCTGATGCCATGGTCTTTAAACTTGTTTGACATTGTCTGCTTGTGTGAAGAAATCATGGATGTTACCTTGCTAAATACTTTAGTTATGGGAGGGTGTACATGCGACAATTCAGTTGATTGAAAGACTTTGCGTATGCTTATTCATTTTCGCTTTTCTTTAATTGTAGGCATGCAAAAGCTATTCGTTTTTGTTAATGAAGCTTTATGATAAAATCTTTATTTGAATCCATGAAAATGATACATTTTGTTTCTGGCCCAGCTGATTTACTCTCTGTTTTTCTTTTGTTTTTTTGCTGTTGTTTTTTTTAACAAATTGCTCATGTCCTCAGCATGTTTTATGCAGCCTTCCAGTCTATTTTCCCTGAGCGATTTTTATTTGCATGTCATCCCCATTACGATACACAGAATATGAAGGATAACCGTTCATTGTCATTGAACGTAGTGGTGTGTGTGTGTGTGAGTGTTATTCACTCTTGAAGTTCTTTCTTTGATGGTTTATCTATTGTGCAGTGTGTGTGTGTGTTTGTGTGCATGAGTGTGTGTGTGTTTGTGTGTGTGGTTACAGAGCATTTTTGATGAAATGGTTTCTTTTTTTTCAAGTGGATGAAAAGAAGTGCTTTGTGGACATTTTTTAACTTCTGTTTAGGAACAGAATGTTGCAGTATTGTCATTCAGATCAAAGAAAATTAAGTGGAAGTACCTGTTTACAGAATTTTGATAAGGATTCAATGTCAGAACATCAGCGTAACAGGACCAGAAGTTGCAAGAAATGTGTAATTTGCCTGCATTCCTTAACACCTACTAAGATTAAAATGAAAGCATTATGAACAGAATAGCTGCAAAGTTATCTTTCGGTTCTTTTGTTCAATTCACTTTTTTGCAGGTCTGGTTTGGTGGAGAGAATTGAATGTTCTAAAAGCATGACTCACTAACTGATGTTTAATGTTGTGCTTGCTCAGGATGCCCGCTTATGACTATGACAACTGGTTTGTGCTGTACTTCGGTGTCTATCTTGTCATCAACCTGTACATCTTCATGAGCATCGTACTGGCCAGCATCTATTACAACTATAAGAAAAATCTCAAGGTATATGCCTCAGTAGGAAGATGAACAGTAATACCTTACAATAACGCCAGTCAAGGAAAAGTCCCTAAGTATACAATTTTTTTTTCTCTCCTTTTTTCTGCATACGCAGACCGATATCCTGTGGACACTCCCTGTGTAGACAGACAAAGATTAATCCCATCTACCCAACAAAAGGTGTGGAGTTTTGTGTGTATGACACTTTTTTTTTATCCCGCCATTAAGGCAGCCATACTCCAGCTTCGGGGAAGGTGCATGCTATGTGTTACATGTCATTCATACCAATGGCCAAACTGGCCTCTTCCAAAAGTTGGTGATGGGATTTTTCGTGGTTCAAGATGTTATGCGTGTGTTCACACACGGAACCTCGGTTTATAGTCTCATTCAAAGGACTGTATGGGAAATGGAGTCAGAACCAGTGTTAACTCCAAGGGAAAAATCCGTCTGTATTGAAACAGCGTGGCGGAGATTCGAACTGACAACCCCAGGAACACCAAGATTACGAGTCCAGCGCTCTACCACTGAGCTATTCCGGCCCCCGTATACAATTATGAAATATAAATATAATCAAATCAGATCCATTGAAAAAAGAAAAAAGAAAACTTGAAAAAAAGGAAAAAGAGAAAAAAAAGTAGTCAGAAGAAAATGTGGCCACTTGCACAAGCAAACAACCAAAACCCCCCAAATTTTAACGTGTTTGCTTTACCTGCTGTAGCAAAAAGACATGACTGGCTGTTTAAATCATTCAATCAGTTTGATAGCAAAATGCTGCTGGCCAAATTTAGGACTTTTTTTTTCCCATCTTTGTTGCACTTTTTAAGTTGTTGTTGGTATGGCTTGAAGTTGGCTGTTGTTTTCTGAATTTCATTTCTGTATCTGTTATATCTCCTATGGGAATATGACATTTCATCTCCTCTGGGTATGTGAACAGTTTGTGCATGCATATGTACATGAATGTCTGTGAGTGTGCATGCATACATGCATGGAGGTGTGTGTGTGTGTGTGTGTGTGTGTGGTGTGTGTGTGTGTGTGTGCCTGTGTTTATCTGTTACTTACAAAATTCTTTCCGTGTGAAAGAAACTGTAATGTGAACTTTTCTTTGTGTTTTGTTGCATGTTACTTTGCTCATGTTAGTCATCTTAAGTTGAACACTAATGTTTTATCATCTGTGTGTTCAGACGCATGTACATATTTTTAAAGTGTGTCTGTGTGTGTATGTGTGCTTTTCTTGGCCTGAGCATTGTGTCGGTGCATTTCAGTGTATTGTCAACAATTTTTTTTCTTGTGTATTTTCATTAAGAGTTTGTGAACAAAGTCAGTGTTCTGTATTGGTAACTAGGAACGCTGGACAGAAGTTCATGGGAGGCAAATGATCTTTGAATGAACTTAGTTGCTTTGACCAGCTGCTGTGGCGAAGTGGTTAGCGCCATGGACTCCCGGCTGGGAGGTCGTGGGTTCGATTCCTTTCAGAGTCATGTGGGATGTTTCTGTCCCGACTGGCTCCTACCTAGAGTTGAGTTTGCTATGGGCTCAGTTGGGAAGACTGGGACCACACAGTTGAGTTTCATCCACTTAATTGATGCATCTCTGAGAGTATTGCTCAGATTTCCTGACCAACACTGCAGGTGTCTTCTCTCCGGCCTGGTGGACCGGGATATATTATGAAAGGAAGGATAGTATACAGTCCTGTCGTGCATTTCAGACCGGAATAGAAATCCGTAGCATCATCTTCATCATCGTCATTCTCATCGATCAGCATACAAATAAAGTCTAAAATTGTGTAGCCCTTTATGCCCAGCTCTCATGGTGACCAGTTTTGATGTCCTCTCCACGTCTGTGGCCTTGGTTTGATTCCGTCGGGGTCACCGGTATCGGCAAGTCCATGGGGGCTGTCATTGGACAGACATGGTGGCGCCCTCTGGAGGGAGAGCTCACTCACGCCGGCTCCGCGGCTAAGCTGGGCACCAGAAATCCAGCTGGTATCAATGAAAAAGCATAGCAATTCTGTGTACTTCCTTTTCCCGAGCCAAGTCAGATGGACAATGACCTATTATTCCCTTTCCCCTTTAGTACTTATCTGTGCATGGTTGGTCTGCATCAGTGGCCTCTTCGTGACCTTAGAGCCTTGCGCCTTCTGGAATGATTGTTTGAGAGCCAGTATCTTTTGCCAGGAGTTTCTGAGTAGGGTTAGCTCCCCAGTCTCCTGTCTTTTTGTTTTCTTTTCTATTTTATTTTATTTTTTTGCTTACTTTTGTATCTATCCCTCTCCTTCCTACCTTCCTTGGCCCCCTTCTTCCCCCCCCCCCCCCCCTCCCCTCCTCTTCTCTTTCTTCCCTTCTTTTTCCCCTCTCCCCCCTTTCACTCGCCCTTCTACCCCTCCCTACCCCCTCCCCCCCCCACTTCTACCCCTCCCTACCCCCCCCCTTTCCCTCTCGCTCCCTTCCCTCCTCTGTCCTTGTTCCTTTTCAGTCGTCCCCCTGTAGGGCTCCTTCTTCCTGTGCGTTCCTTCTCTTTACTTTCCTTCTTACTTCCTGTCTGTCTACTTTTGTCTGGTCGCCCTCGTAGTAGGACCCTTCTACGGGACCTCTCAGGGCTTCTCTTCCTCCTTCTCCCCTTAGCACTTTTCTCCGGAATCTCTCTTTTAGGGCCTTAATACGGGTCCTCTCTTTATGTCTCTCCTACTTTCCCCCTTCCCCCCGCCCCCCTTTCCCCTCCGGCCCCCCCCCTCCCCTCCCCCCTTTTTTTTCCCTTTATCTATATATATGTGTGTGTGTATATACATGCATATGTATGTATATGTGTGTGTGTGTATATATATATATATATATGTATGTTTTTTGTTGTTGTTGTTGTTTGTTGTTGTTTTTTTGGTCATTGGGAGTGTTGTTAGCGCCTCTTATCATGACCTCATATCTATCTTTAGCGTTAATGCTCTTATTTTTGCCTTTTTCTGTTGCGCCACCATAGCACCACCTACCTCCCTATTCTATACCCAAATGTCTTAATGTATGCCTTGTTTGTACATTTACTCTCCATTGTAACCCACTCACCCACCCTTTTTTTTATTTTTTTTTAAGGTATATGTGTGGTTGTGTGTGTGGTTATGGGTGTGTGTATGTGTGCGTGCGTGTGTGTTCGTGCGCATGCGCGCACTTGTATATATGTGTGTGGGTGGTTGTGTGTGTGTGAGCACGCGTGTGTGTGTGTGTGTGTGTGTGCGGTTGTGCCTGCGGGCAAGTGGTTTTGTGGGGGGGGGGGGGGGGTTCTCGGGGTTCTTCCGTTTTCCCTCTCACCCCTTGGTGCTTGGGTAGGGCAACCTACCCTAGGGTCAGACTTGGGTCGGGTGCTTTAGGCGGCTGACCCGCTCCTCTCCCCCCTCCCCCCCCCCCCCCCCCCCCCTTGTCATTTACTATGCTTTTTTGTGCATATTTTATTTCATTTATTGTGTTTTCTCTTGTTCATTTCATTCATATGCAACACACCCACTACATACAATCACACCCTCCCCCTCCACTCACTCTCCTTCCCCTCCCCATCCTCTTCTCTCTCTCACTCTCCACTCTTCCTCTATTTCCATTCTCTCTCTCTCTCTCTCTCTCTCTCTCTCTCTCTCCTTTTCCTCCTCCGCACTTAACTCTACCCTCTTTCCTCATGCCCTTTCCTTGAACTCTACTCGCCCTCTCTTCCACTGTCCCTCTGTCAACTTCATTCACCACTTTGGCTTCACAAGGGGAGTATTGCGCATATTGTTGTCTGTACTGTTTATTTTTTTGTTGCTGAGGAAGGCATATTGCCGAAAATTTCTTGTCCTGTTTTGTGTCGTGCATTAAAACTGCGTTACTTCACACTTTGTTTTGTGTGCTCTTCTGCTTTTTTGTCGTAAGCAGTTATTGTCGTCAGTAGGGGGCTTAGTATGTGGTGTCCTGCGTATGTTGGATCAGAGCAGAAGTGACTCGGCGGTAGTGCAGTGTCTCCTCCGGTGGGTTGCCTCTTGACAACTTGACATTGATTGCTCCCTGTGGATTGCTGGTGCGGGGGCTGCGGCGGAACTGACCAGGCTGTGCTTGTGCACGAGGTGTTGGAATGAGCAGCTTGGGTGCACTGCCACTGAGGTGGCACAGAAGATGGGACAGCAAAAATTTTTTTTTTTTAAAGAAGAAAACTTAGTTGCTTTGGGGATGTCCCCATGAATTTGCTAATACTGAAGACTTTGATGCAGAATGAGTTTAGATCTGGTGAAGAAATCAAAACAAAAACACAATGCAGGTGGGACACAAAGGGCCGAGAAGTTGAGACTTTTTATTTATTTTTTGTTGTTGTAAATTATGATATTTTAGAACCGTGAAGATGATGCTGAGGAGTCCCATTTTGGTCATTGACTAAACGACAGGGCTGTATTCTATGCTTGCTTTCGTACTATATACTGGCCTCTTCCAGTCCTAAGAGATACAGACACTTGCCGTGTTCCTCGAAACTTTGTGCCACACTCTTGGAGACAGAACCGTTATGTGGATGCAGTTTGTACTGTGGTCCCTGTTGTCTGATTTTAGCTTTTAGCAGATGCAACAAATCATCATAGTAGTCAGCTATGGTCGAAGAATCCCACAAGTAAAAGGCTGTGATAAGACAAGTACAATGCAAACCACTGCACAACAATAGTAGGGACTTTCCTGGAAGTTTTGACTAGTGTTCCTGATGTCTGACACTATGTGGGTGTTCATTTACACATTTTGTATGGAAGGGTAAATGTTAAAAAACATCTTGTTTTATTCAACAGAGAGAGAAATCTGTGTGTATGTGCATATTTTCATATAAGAGACAGAGAGAGAGAGTGTGTGTGTGTGTGTGTGCGTGTGTTGAGCGCCCTCGATGTTGACCTCCCCTGTGTGCCATGCCAGAATGAGATCAAGACGGCAGTGTATAGCAAGCGACAGAAGCTGGCTCAGGCCTTCAGCATCCTCAAGGTGGACCATGATGGCAAAGAAATCATCACACGAAACCGCTGGGTCCAGCTGATGGAAGTTGTACTGCCCAGCAAGAGTGCTGCTCAGGTGGACCTCCTGATGCAAGTCTTGGACATCAACGGAGACAACTTTATCTGTTAGAGTCACTGTTGCCCTTCTGTATCTTGGTGTTTGTTTCTCTCCAATCCCAAGCCCCATCTCACTCTTTTTTGTTCGTTTGTTTCTTTCTTTCCTCTCCTATACCAAGCGTTATCGCTGTCTTCCTCCCCCCCCCTCCCCCCCCCCAACCAGCTCCCTTTCCCTGTCCCCCTCTCCTTCATTCTCGTCCCTCTTCTCCCTCTACCTCTTTCTCTCTCAGTCTTCCTGTCTCTGTCTTTGTCTGTCTGTCTGTCTGTCCTTCTCTCTCTTTCTCTCCCTCTTCCCCCCCCCCCCTCCCTCAAATAACAAACCCAGAAACTGAACAGTGTGCTTATTTAGTATATGGGAAGCTATTAATCTTACTCAGATCTCACTTACTGTGCTGCTATTTTGAACAGGAACATTTGAAAACCATTAGGAACTGTGTGAGATATTTAAGAACATGGTTACTGCAGTGTTACAGTGCACATAATCTTTGGGATCGAAACTAACATCTTCAAAAATGATTTTCAAATCAGACATATGCCTAAATACACGGTTATAGATCCAACATTAAAACAAACTGCAGTCTTTACTGCTTAAAGGGGAAAAAAGGAAATAAAGATGGAGGGATTTTCATGCCCCCAGATATATTTTTTACAGTTATTTAGACCCTAAAATTTGAATGGGTTTCTTACTCAAACAATTGACATTTTCTTGAGAAATGAAAAAAAATAATGGAACAAGGTGCTTTGTTTCATTTTGTAAAGTATGTCAGTTTTAATAGATCGTTACTCTGTTTCCCATAAGATTATGTGTGTCAGTTGTGTACTTTTATTTGTGGTGTTATTTAAAGCATCAGTTAGCCGATCTTTGACTGAAATCAATGTATATAGCGAGATATCTTGCTGTGAATTCTCTTAACCTTGGATTACAATTCTGTGCACATGCAGACGCTATTTTGTCAGTGATTTCCAGATTCCAAATAAACATAGCCCCATTTGTACATACTGTGAAACCCTTCACTCAGCCATTCTCCTTCATGAATGACCCCCGCACAGAGGCTCTGCTTTCACAACCGTGTGTTGATGAACCAGCTGCAAGGCATTCAGACCTGTGTGTTACCTTTTGCCTTTTCATGTTGATGGACCACCACAGGAACACTCTTCCATACTTTGAGTTTCATCAGCTTCTGTCTCAGCCTTCGTTTGTGTGTATGTGTGTGAGAGAGAGAGAAAGGGAGAGAGAGAGAGAGTGTGTGTGTGTGTGTGAGAGAGAGAGAGAGAGAGAGAGAGAAAACATCATTGATTATAAGTAACTTAACACATATTCTAACTGTATTTGCACTGAATTGTCAAGTTGTCAGTGCTAAACAGCATCATTTGTATTCGCTCTGCAGAGTTTTGAACTGGTTTTAAATAACAACACATTCACATGCTACTTCCATTGAAACACTATTGCTCAAATGATGCTAAGCAACAGCAAAGTGTTATGCTGTTTGTGTTAAAGAACTACCGTGCAACTGTTGAAACACTATGCAGCTGATTTTAAAAGGCAGATTACGCTGACTGCCTTGATGGGCTCTGTAAGTGATTCTTAAGATGTCTTGATGTGAACAGACCAAGCTGAGTTCATGAACCTGGCTGACTTGCTGCATGTGGAACTCACAGAAGTGAAGGACCGACAGACTTTCCTGGAGATGCGGATACCTCACATCTACAACTCAATAGCCAGCCACTACATCAAGCTGATTGTCAGGCATAGGTATGCCACTCTTAATATGTCATGTCAAGTACCGATTGTAGTCTGTTGTTGTGTTAGTATAGATGATGTTTTTGTTGCTTTTTGTTCTTTGGTGATGGTTTTTGTTGTTGTTGTTTTTTGATGTCATAGATTTTGTGTAAAACGTTGTTGCTGTCAGAACAGTGAATGAGGTAGTAACATAATACAGCCGGTGAGAACAAAGAAAAAAAGAAACTTGAAACAGTAAATGTTTGCAACACTGAACTGAAGTCCATCACAACTTCGTTTAGTGATGTGTTAAGTTTTGACTGCCTCGCAGGAGCCCACCTTCATTTGGAGCTGTTACCTTATGCTCCTAAACGACATGCATCGTTAGTTACTGGTCTTTCTTTGTGCTTATTAACCCTCTTGTATTCATAACGGGCGCAGACGGGAGCGCTGAGACAGCGCGCTAGATTTCGTAACGGCCGCAGATGGGAGCTTCCCGCTGCATGTGTACGGTGCTTTTCCATCACGTGCTGACTCCGTGAAAATACTCGGAGAGCCACTAAAAGTTGTTGGGATTTCCCACTATAGCACAGTAATGTGGCAGCACTATTTTTGGATGCTGGCACCACTTCCATTCACTAAGAAAGAGGAGAAACTGCAAGCGAAGAGTTGTGCGTGAGACTGACCGATTTTCACAATGGCGTCGTCTGCTAACAACAGTGAGTTTGATGATATTCCTGAGTATTCAGCAGAGGAGTGGGATCAAATTATGCTAGAAGTGGAGAAGTATGAAAATGGAGAGTTAGGAGAAGAGAATGATGTTGAAATCAGCACCAATGAAGAAGAGGGAAATGGTGAAAGCGACCCTGAGAACCACATGCTACTCGCCACTCTGCAAAACAGTGGCGACCGGCTACACATCCTGCCAACATGGCCGCATTCCAACAGCCGACAGGCCCTGTGCACTCACTGCCAAACACTGCCACTGCAGTAGATTATTTCTTTTTTCTACCTCTCACATTTTTTCAACTAGTAGCAGAAGAAACTAACAGATACGCTCAACAAAAACAAGCAGTTAAGGGCACACCTGACTCCCTATGGTTCGACACAACACCTGACGAAATGCGGGGCTATGTCTCTGTACTGATTATTCCGTATGACAACTAAGGGACGACGTGTAGAAACGTCATATATGTGTTCTTTCTGCCAGGTGCCTTTATGCTTTCATAAGAATGACTGTTTCTATGACTACCATGCGCAACAGTAGGGCAGTTCGCTAGTCTCTGTGTTTGTGTGTACATGTTTATATGCTTACCTGTAGTTTATGGTGACAGTGCTTTGATGACACTTGGCAGTGACACTCTACTCAATATCCTCACTGTACAGCTATACAGTGTGTAAATACATATGGACATGTATAAGGTGCTTAGAACAGTGTCAGAAAAACAATGAGGAACTGTGCTTGAATCTACAGTAACTGTTCAGTAGTGACAGTTGACACTAGTTGTGTGTGACATTCTGTGGATTACCTGTGGGGACTGAACAGGCAGACAGAAGACAGATCATCTCACTTAGGCCGCAGCTTTCATTTTACAACACTAACATGCATGGGCATGGGATAACTGCATGTTGGTGTGCTGTATTAGAATTGTCACCATCGCATGTGACACATTGGGTGACATTTTGGTGACAGTGACACGACCTTTCACCTCGAGACGCACAAAATCTTGCTCACAGTATAGAACAAAGCCTTGTGACTATACATGCGGAATTTCGTAGCTCTAGAGGTTTATTCTTGGTTGTGGTGAAGCATAAACCATACATACCCATTTTAAGGCTAAATTCACACAAAAAAATCTGAAAACTAGGGGGAATTTGACCTCAGAGAATCTGAATACAAGAGGGTTAAAGCAACTATCATAGAGAGCGTTTGGATGTTACAGTTCACCCAGACAGCATCACTCACAGATAGAAGAACATGATTTGTGCAAGTTGAGTTATTGTGCAGTGTAATGTGATAGCCACAAGATGGGTGAGGTGGTGAAGTGGTTAGAACATTTCCAGACAATTTTTCAGTTTTAGAGATAATTGTAGGATTGGTATCGACCGAAAACTTAATATATTTTTCAGTAAATAATCTTGGCAAATCAGTCCTCAGATACATGTATTGCCTTTTTCTGATTTATGAATTTGCCCTTTTTTAATTCATGAATTTGCATATGTGTTGCAAACTATCTGAACCTGTTTTGTTTTTCAGGTATTTCCGTTACTTGTTTGATCTGCTGATCTTCGTCAATGCGTTTTTCATTGGATTTGACGTGGACGAGGCGGACTGGTTCTTCCTGGCCGTGTTCACCCTGGAGATCCTCCTCAAGCTGTACGTCCATGGACCATGCCAGTTTGCCGCCAGACTCTGGAACATGTCAGTGACAGGGCTTTCCTGGTGTTACTTCAGATGTTTGCTTGCTTTGTTGTGTTGATAGTTGTGTTTCTCGTGTCAGGTGAGCAAGTGGAGGTTACAGAAAACAAAGGGTTGTGGAGCTGTTGATGTTTAACACGCATACATGCACACACGTAACACACACACACACACACACACACACACATTTTCACATTCACACACACGCACACACTCACACTCACACTCGCACACGCACACACACACACACACACACACACACACACACACACACACACACACTCACACATATTCAGATGTGACTATGTTATTGATTAGGGTTGCAACATTCTTGTGTTTTGTCTCTTTTTAATTGTAATCAGCATGGAAAAGACAATAGCATCCATAAAACACCAGCATTCACTTCACTGATCTGAAAGTTAGAAATGCTGTTGGAATGTGCAGTGTGTAAATAAGATAGCTGTTAGAAAAACTGCCAGTCATGAGAAATCTGACAGTTAAAGAATTCAACTGTCCAAAAATGAAAGAACACAGGAAACATCATTTGTGTTTTTAACCTAACAGACCCAAGTCATTTTTGCTGCTCTTTGTAAGTAAAACTAGTTTGCCAGCTTTCTAAGGAGCAGCGACTTGATTATCTGTTTGCAGGTTTGATTTCTTTGTGATTGGAGCTGCTATTATCGCCACAGCCGTTGAGGCCATCACTGGAGAGTGTGAGTGTCTGTGGTTTTGTCATCAGTGGGTGGGGAGGGGGTAAAGTGCTGTGTTCAGTGATTTGTCGGAAATGACCGATTTCCTGGTGCATTTTCTTAACATTGAAAATATAAGAAAAGATACTCTGGCATTGTTGTTTTCTCTTTCTTATCATGACTCATATATGTTGAAATATTAATGCACTACCCTCTGTATATTCATTGCACTGTTTGTTTTCAAAGGATAAGTTCTTTAGTATCACAAAAGGCCCATCGGCCACTGCTTCAGTCAAAGGTTTGCAAAGGTTTATATTTCAGAGTTTAGACACTGAATTCCCAGTAAAGAAACATCCAGTTTATACTCTTTCCTTTTGAAGAAATAAAGACTCATTTTTTCTGTTTGTCTGTGCCAGATTTACCTCCCAGTTTAGACACGTCTGTGTGGAGACCTCTTTCCTAAGAATGTCTAAAGCCCCTATGAAGAGGTTCCACTGTCTTTTTTTCCCTCTAAACAGTAAACAAGTGGGGTAACTTTTGCTCCCATAAGAAAATCTAATACAGAGTAACTTTTATTCAAGACTGGCACAGCCTTTTAAACTTGAATAAAGTCAGACAAATACAAACACGAACAATCTAATAGTGGGGGAAAAAACAAGCGCAGGCCAACAACTCAGCTGTCTTCATAGATAGTAGACTTTCCAAAATTTGGACTTAAGGAGGTGGGGTGGGGGGGGGGGGAGGTTGAAGATGGAAAAACTGGGAACATGACATTAAGAAAATATATTACAGATATGAAAACTCTTCACTAGCTGCATAAGGGAACCATCGCAATCCCATTTGAAGACAGATATATTTGTATTGCCTGCTCTGAGGCCTTTCATCCGCTGGATCAGAACTCATCGGGGAGACACGGCTGGTTGTGTCTGCGCTCCTGGTGTCAAATAGAGACACACCACAGTCCATAATACCATGGTGTTCTCACCACCAAGGGTGCAAAAAAGAATCCAATAGCACCCAAAGCAGCCAGCGAAGGGTATAGTAAATGAAACCAAACGAAAGTGTGGGGAGGAAAGAAGTTGCTGAAAAACTAAAGACATTATGCAAATAGTATAAAATGCAGGGGACAGTCTTTGAGCCTACGCTTGAGGATCCACCGAAGGATGCAAGGGAGATCAAAAGACAAACACAAAGACGGACAGAAACAAATAACCTCGATTTAATCGAAACGAAATTGGAAATGAAATGAGGCAGGGAACAGTAAACAATAAACAGTAAACAAGTGGGGTAACTTTTGCTCCCATAAGAAAACCTAACACAGAGTAACTTTTATTCAAAACTGGCACAGCCTTTTAAACTTGAATAAAGTCAGACAAATACAAAGACAAACAATCTAATAGTGGGGGAAAAAAACGAGAACTGGCCAACAACTCAACTGTCTTCATAGTAGACTTAGCAAAATTTGGACTTAACCCTTTCACCGCCAGACATTCTATTTTGCATAAATTGCCATCGCCAGCCATTTTTCAGAAAATCTCTTATTTCATACCAGCTTGTGTGAAATGCGGATATCTCTGGAACTAAGCAACCAATTCTCATGCTGTTTTTTGGGAAATGGAGGAAATAAACTGTACTTTTGTTAAATTATAGAATGTTAGTAATGGTTAGACAACAACAATTTCAAATTTTTGGTAATTTCAAGTGAAAAAAAATGCAAAATAAAAAATTGAATGTTATCTTTAGTGTCAACATAAAAAAGAAGAAAGCATGCAATCAAACTCTGAACAAAGAAGGAAAAATACTCCACTCACAAAATAAAGACCAGAAAGTATGTAATATCCAACAGAAAAATGAAAAAAAAACAGCAATAAATCAACATACCCAACAGCAGAAAAAGAGCTGGAAGAAGTCCACAGGTTTAAAATCATCCTTGTTCACCAGCACTCCTGAAACAACATTCAGAGGAATAATTAGTGATATGACTAATGAGGTTATGCAGAAAAGAAACCACACACACACACACACACACACACACACACACACACACACACGCATGCACACACACACACACACACACACACACACACATAACAAACTGCTTACACCCTACTGGCACACACGTGAAGGAAAGAAAAAGAGAAGGGAACACACACACACACACACACATACACACACACACACACACACACAAACAAACACACACACACACACACACACACACACACACACACACACACACACACACACACTTTCTTATGCCCCACTTGTACGCACATGAAAGAAAGAAAAAGGGAACACACACACACATGCACACACATACACATGCGCGCACATACGCACATACACATGCACATACATCCCTTTCACTCTCATTTTTCAAAGCAATATTTTCTATGAAAACAGTCATTCACTTGCCTGTGGGTCTCTATAACCTCGCGAGCGAGTCTGATAGGCAGCCCACCACTCCAACTCTCTCTGCAGCAGACCTCTTGGCACGTGTCAGTCGGTCAGCCACGCCCCCTTCGACCTCGATTCATGGCAAGTCAGCTGGGCTTGCAGTTTATTCATTATCTCGTGGCTGCCACTCACCCCCTATAAGGCCTCTCTCACTGTGTGATAGGCACAAAAAGTTGGCCCAGAGCCAGCAACACTAAGCTTGTTCAAGGGCCTCTTGTGTGTGTGTGTGTGTGCATGCGTGATGCACTGAGCACTGCTCAGCCAGTTGGCACGCCTCCAACAGTCAGCCACAGTGATAATTTGGTCAAGCCCCCCCCCCCACAGCTTTATTTTTCCGTCCTGAATGTGACACTTAGTGAAAGAGCAAACAGACAAGGCTTTACACATTTGTAATCCAATATTTTTGTTGCTGTAGTCTGAGCAGAGGCATGTATCAAACTTGTGTACTACTTAACTATGGAAAATTAACTTCCCAGAAAGTGATGACGTCATTTTTGCACAATATTGTGTGTGTTGTCATTGTTCTAATATTGCCTGACCACTTGCGTACAAGCTTTCATGCCGCATCTATGTTATCTATAGGAAAATAAACCCAGTCGAGTGTGGTATTAAAAGAATTGTTGGGAATTCGCCAATTCAGTCATCTCAATAGCACAGATATATTACATTTTTCATGACAATAACTAATTATCAAACCTATAGCCCCATTTGTAATGGCTGCTCAACCTTGCCGAACACATTGCTGCCAGACCAGCTATGCACAGATGACATTCAGTTGGCCGAATACAGTGCGGTTAGCTGGCTGGTGGGGAGCGGCCTGCAGAAAACACCCCTTTCCCTTACCTGCATTCACAGCTTGGCCTCTGCAGCCGTAAACTCCCCTGCGACTCAAAACTAAGTAACTTGCTCTGAACAGCCGTGCCCCCCCCTTTCAAGTAGCCAGACGTTTGCTGCTCACAATCTGGGTGTTTGGCGTCATATACTGTACCATGTCAGACCATAGCATTCAACGGCAGTTAGCCAGCTCTGTCAGGCCGAATTTTTCCGTGGGCAATGCAGTCATAAGACAGTCACGTGATGTCACCCCACTTCTGGCCCCGGAAGAAGCCAGTGTCAACTTCCTATACGTCATTTCATCTTCGGCCTGCCGTCAAAGCAAGATGTCTTGTGCTCTGTCTCGCCTATACTTGCCTTTGTGTTAAGATTGCTGTGTTTTGTTTCTATACTTGATTCAGTTGTGGCTTGCACTAGACCCTGAGTATTTTTGCCGTGTGAGGCTCTTGGTGGGAGCGTATTTATTAAAAGATTTGTCTCTTTTACCGGCACTCTCGCGACTTTGTTACTCGCGATCGTCGGCACCGCTCGCCGGTCGTGTTCCCCCACCATATTGCCGAGCCTCGGGTTCAGCACGCATTTTGTGCTGGTTCCGCTTATTAAGGTTTAGTGCTCAATAACTATCACACCTGTACTCTTTACCCATCACAGGTAGAACGTGTTCGAGTAAGGGTGTGTGACACTGATCTGCTTATTAAGATTTAGTGCCCAAGAACTATCACACCTATACACAGTGATACTCCACGTGTAGAGATTGCTATTAATAGCCATACCAGTCACACGACCGGTGGCGTGTACGGGTAGTTCGAGTTTTCAGTCGATCTCTCGAGCACTTTGCACGACACCACACGGACGATCGAGATTAATTGATTTTCTCGATCGGCCACCACCTTGTCTCCTCTTTGCGGTCGTGTGTTCCGGGTTTGCTCTATCCACCTGTGCCCAACATGGTGAAGGACACCGCCGGGTCGAGCCACTCCACTGCTCGGAGTTCGCTCAATTTCCCGGAGAACCCGCGGGTCGATTCCATCTCGGAGCAATCCGTTCGCACTGATGAACGTACGGTTCGGGTAGACAGAGACGACTTCTCCGCGGAAGGGACGCGTGATCTTTCCTCGTCTACCAAACCGACGGACGCACGACCGCGGCGTCCCAAGGCTGATAGGCAAGCGGCCACCATTTCAAAATGCCTTTCATTTGATCTGCCTGCAAAGTCTAAGGGCAAAGCTCCCCTCAAGGTGCTGCCCAGAAAGTCTAAGGGCAAGGCTCCCCTCAAGGGGCCCTGCCGAGCAAAGACTAGCCAACGGAATTCGCCCTCCCCCACCCCTTCTCCATCGGCCAGCTTGCCCTCTAGCCTACGGACTCGCGCGGAGACTTCTAACTATCATGCTGAGTCACGCGAATCTCGGCCCCCGGGGCACCTTGCCGAGCCGCGGACCAGCACGGGTGACGGATCTGGGATGGAATCACCATCCGTCACTCGCCTTGATGAGTCACGTATCTCTTTTTCCCCCCAAATTGATACGTGCACTCATAGCGCTCGGCCCCACCGGGCACAGGTGCAGCCAACACCTGAGCTCGAGGAGCGCTTCGACTCCAGAAGCAGCCTTATGGTCACCCCGACGCACGACCTCGGTGGTGTCCATAATCCTGGGCGTGCGGGCACGCCGCGCCATGGGCCCGGCCGTGCCCATGCACAAGGACGGTCGACCTACCCCGATCGAACGTCACCTTCTTCCCTAGGGGTATTGGACGTTGGGGAGCCGACCTTTTTGGATCCCCATTTGGGCAACGTCCGCGGTCCCGCTCCTCCGGGGGGAGGATCTACCAGCGGGACCAAGGGTAACCTGACATATTCCTCCAGGGGGAGGAACACGGGACCGCATCCTGACCAATCCGCACTTTCGCGGGTTGGGGGCTCGACTTCCGCATCCTCCTCCGTACCATTATGGCCCTCCCAGGCCCATTCCAAGGACGTGTATGGTGCAGTGCACGGACCTAGACGGGGACGACAGGCCACGGCCTCTCAAGACCCCCCCAACAGTAATTCAGGTTACCCGGGTCCCCGGGGACTTTCTGCCCACACCCCAGGGCCGCCACAGCCCGTTTACCTCCCCGGGGACCGGTGGCTCTATGCCCCCGAGAGAGACCAGTGGCTTAACGCCAACACCCAGCACGACCAGCTATATGGTCGAATGTGGCACCCGGCCTCACTTGCCTGGGTCGACCTTGGTCTCCCTCCTCGGGAGCTGTCCGATCGGCAGGACGATGTCCCGGCCGCCGATTATAGGGCCACCGGGGACACACTACAGGCACCCCTCGACTGACCTCCTGATGACGGGTGCTATGAACCCTCTCAGGACCAGTACCTCCCTGAGGCGGACGATGAGGAGGAGCTAGCCTCCACCTCATTGTACGATGTCCGCACGATAGAACGGTGGCGACCAGACCTCGTTAGGAGGGAGGCCGCACCCGCTGACGAAGTTCTCTCCCTCTCCCATTTCGCCGGTTCCCCCCCCCCGGCCCAGAGATCTAGACCAAAGATTGTTGCCCCCCAGTCCCTCTCCTCAATTTGGGAAGGCCCAGCAACTCGCGCCAGGGGTGCGCATGCCGTCCCTCCACCAGGACAGGGACCCCTCTCGGCCCCACATGCAGCCCAGGTCGGTTTCCTCCTCGGGGACCGCAAGAACCCCTCAGTCGCCTCCTTGTTTACGGACAATCCCGTGACCAGGGAAATGGGCATTACCCAGTCGGACCGTCGGTTGATCCCCCACCTGCCCCCCCCTACTTCCGGCACCATCTCCTTTAAGAACCTAAAGGAATGGGACCGAGTAGCCAGGATGGGCATCCTCCACACCACGGCGGGACACACCTACTTGGGCATGCTCCTTCAGCGAGCGGAGGCTCTATGGCCGGAGGACGATGGTGCCATCCCAGTACCGGGGGACTCGGGCTCTGAGGCGCACCAAGAGCCTGACCCTCGCTTGTTCAGCGATCCTTTCATGCGACACCTAGTTAACAGGATTTCGCATCACCTTTCGGCTGCGGCGGACAGCGCAGCCAGAAGCCACTTCAACTGCTTGTTGGTCGCGAGAGATGCCGTGCTGGCGCGGACCTCTCTCTCCCCGACGCTTAAGGCAGCCCTGCGATGCATCCCGGGCCAGGACCAGTCGCTCTTTGGCGACTACTCGGCTGACGTCATAGCACAAGCAGTTGAGGAACGCAAGCAGGCTGTGTCCTTTGCGCCCAGGCCACCGCCACGCCCTGCTAGACCCCCACTTCGTTCCTTCCCCAGGCACAGACCCTATCCCAGGCAGTCGCCTTCCCGCACCGCACGGCCCGCCAAGCGACCTAATCTTCTCCCAAGGCCTAAGCCAAAACCCCATCAGCAAAATTTTCGGTTCGGCCAACAGTCACGCTCCCGGAGCTGACTAGGGAGACAGCCCGAGGGGGACTTAGATCAGGTAGCACCCCCCCTCGCCCTATCCCCCACCCACCAGCCCAGACCCTCGCCCCCCCTGGCGGGCAGCCTCTCCCGGCATGCCCACCAGTGGAGACGTATGGGCCTCAACCCCTGGATAGTGGCGGTGCTACAGGAAGGGTTTCGCCTTCCTTGGGCCCACGAGCGTCCCCCCCTCATGCTATCTCCCCCTCCCTCCCCCAACGAACCCTCCCCCGCCAAAGCAGAAGCTCTTCGCACGGAAGTCCAAGAGCTCCTCAAAAAAGGGGCCATCTCGGAGGTTTCCCACCCAAACCCCGGCTTCTACTCTCACCTCTTTGTGATCCCAAAAGCCTCGGGAGGATGGAGGCCCATTCTAGATCTTTCGCCCCTCAACAAGTTCCTCAGGCCCACCAAGTTCAAGATGGAGACCCCCACCCAGATCCGAGACTCCATCCATCATCTCGACTGGGCCACATCCATAGACCTGAAGGACGCCTATTTTCAGATCCTGATTCACCCGGCCCACAGACGATTCCTACGGTTCGTCTGGCAGGGCCGAGTGTTCCAGTTCAGGGCCCTCCCTTTCGGCCTCTCACTGGCACCCTTCCTCTTCACGAAGGTTGTCAAGGAGATGGCCTCCCTAGCCAGGCAGGAGGACATCCGCCTCCTAGTGTATCTGGACGACTGGCTCATCTTGGCCCCCTCCCGGGCCCAGTGCCAAGCCCACACCACCCGCCTCCTGAGTCTGTGCTCCACACTGGGGTTTGTCACAAACCCCAACAAGTGCGAACTCACTCCCAGCCAGAGGTTCTCCTTCCTGGGAATGAGTTGCGACACAATCTCCATGATAGTCTCCCCGACCCCGGAGAGGTCTGCACGCATAGTGGACCTCATCTCCCGCCTGTCACAGGCACCCCACACCTCGGCCAGAACCCTGTCCTCCCTCCTAGGAATGATGGAGTCCCTGTCTCCCCTCATTCCCCTGGGGCGGGTCCCCAAACGCCAACTTCAGAGGGAGTTCCGCCGACGTTGGTCACAGACCTCCGACCGCTGGGACCAGGTCATTCCCCTCGGACACTGGTTCATTTCGGCGACGGAGGAGTGGCTCACTCCAGCCACTCTCTCCACCGGGGTCCCCATCTCCCTCCCAACCCAACCACTGGAACTTTATACAGACGCCTCCAACTTGGGCTGGGGGGCCCACGTGGAGGACAGTCACGCCTCGGGGGAGTGGGACTCACAAACTGCACGCCTCCACATCAACATCTTGGAGCTGGAAGCGGTCAGGCTAGCCCTTCTCCAATTCCAGCACAAGGTCGCGCACCGACTTGTTCTCCTCCTCACGGACAATACGTCGGTAGCTTGCTATGTCAACAAAGGGGGAGGGGCCCGCTCCATAGGCCTCTCCCTCAGGACAGAGGCCCTCCTTCGCTGGTGTCACGCGCGGGGAATCACCCTCCGCGCGAGACACATAGCAGGGAAACGCAACATCCTGGCGGATTCCCTCAGCAGGTCGAAGTCTCTCCTCCACACGGAGTGGACCCTCAACAGACATACCCTGTCGGGTGTATGGGAGCATTGGTTTGTGCCCATGATCGACCTGTTTGCCACCAGGTTCAACCATCACCTGCCCCTGTACGTCTCCCCCGTTCCAGATCCCCAGGCGTATGCAGTCGACGCACTATCTCTCCCCTGGACGGCCTACTGGCGTATGCCTTTCCCCCCTTCCCCATCCTACACAAGGTGATCAGGAAGGCGAGGCTGGAAAGACCCAGGCTGATCCTCGTAACGCCATGGTGGCCGACCCAGTCTTGGTTCCCGGACCTCAAGTCCCTCACCCACGTTCCCCCCCTCCGGCTCAGCCCTCGCTGGGACATGCTGAGACAACCCCGGTCAGGTCTTCCTCACTCCAATCCCAAGATGCTTCGCCTACACGCGTGGCTTCTATGCCAGCCCAACTGCGAACATCTGCATCTACCCCCCACTCGGACAGACCCCAGTCCGTCCTAGACACACTAGCCGGGGCAGGGGCCTCTCAGGGATTACGGGACTTAGCCTCGGCATCTCGCAGAGCCAGCACCGAGTCCCTCTACAACTACCGTTGGGAGAGATGGATAGCCTGGTGCTCAGATAACTCTGTTCCCCATGACTGCCCCTCCAACATCCAAATAGGAAATTTCCTCTCCCACCTATCCTCTTCCCTTAAGCTGTCGGCTAGCTCCATTCGGGGCTACAGATCAGCTATCTGCACCACCATTCGTCAACTGGGGGGCCCTTCTTTTGACAATGACTTTCTGCTCAGAGAGGTGTCTAGAGGAGTTGCTCTATGGGAAGCTCAGTCCCCTAGGCGCATTCCCCTCTGGGACCTTTTTACGGTCCTCGATGCCCTCAGAAAACCCCCTTTTGAACCCATTGCTTCTATTCCTTTTGACCTCCTCTCCTTTAAGACCACCTTTCTCCTCGCCCTGGCCTCGGCCAGAAGACGAAGTGAGATTCACGCCCTCAGCGGTGACCCCAGAGATATCGCCTTCCACAGGGACGGCTCAGTCTCTCTCAAGTTCCTTCCGGAGTTCTTGGCAAAGAATCAGGAACCGGGCACCCCCTCTCCCTTCCTCGTCATCCGTTCCCTGACGGACATCTTGGGAAAGGGAGAAAAAGATGGAGACATGGACCTTTGCCCCTCCAGGTGTCTCAGGTACTACTGGGAACGCACACGCCCCAGGCGCTCCTCCCAGAGACGACTCCTTATCTCCCTCAACCCCAACAATACTAGAGATATCTCGGCGGGAACTATCTCCAGGTGGCTCTCCAAGACGGTGAGATCTACCTACGCTCAGGCGTACAAGGATCTCCCTGTCCTATCACCCAGGGCCCACGAGGTCAGAGCACTGGCCACTTCCACAGCGTTCCAGTACTCTGTTCCCGTGCGCCACCTGCTGGAGGCAGCCTACTGGCGTTCGGAAAATCCCTTCATTAATTTTTACCTGAGGGATATCCGCATGACCAGAGCTGATGGGTCTAAGGGGATTTCCTTTGTGGCGGCCAATGCAGCCATATCGGTCAACCCCAAGAACCACTAGGGCGCTCGCCCTCCTCCGATTCCTTTAAATTCTGCTATGGTCTGACATGGTACAGTATATGACGCCAAAATGGGGAGTTTGTGTTATACTCCCTGTTTGGCTAATATACTTACCATGTCAGACTCTAATTCCCTCCCTACCTTCCCCTCTGGCGCCAAGGTTCTCGGGTTACCATACACACAGGCCTCGCTGAATGACGTATAGGAAGTTGACACTGGCTTCTTCCAGGGCCGGAAGTGGGGTGACATCACGTGACTGTCTTATGACTGCATTGGCCACGGAAAAATTCGGCCTGACAGAGCTGGCTAACTGCCGTTGAATGCTATGGTCTGACATGGTAAGTATATTAGCCAAACAGGGAGTATAACACAAACTCCCCATTTCTTTATCTTATTCAGTATCAACTGACGGTCTTTTCAATGTTTCCAGCACCTGATCTGTGATAAATGTACAGTGAGGCTGAGTAGGTGAAGTGCTTGGTTGTGACGTCATAGTGAATGGAAAAACAATTGGAATAAATTGATAAAGAACACTTAACTGAACAGCGCTCTGATGAAGTAAAATGGCTGTGAGCACAGGTCAGGGAATCACCCAACTATGACATTTCTTTCTGGCTTTCTGTCTCATCAGATTAGAGAGTGAGAATATCAGGAGTTAGGTAACCCTACCTGGTTGCCAAAAGGCGCCTTTGGTGGTGACACACACTGTCGCCAAATGGCGCCTTTGGCGGTGAAAGGGTTAAAGGGGGGGGGGGGGGGGGGGTTGAATATGGAGAAACTGGGAACATGACATTAAGAAAATATATTACAGATATGAAAACTCTTCACTAGCTGCATAAGGGAACCATCGCAATCCCTTTTGAAGGCAGATATATTTGTATTGCCTGCTCTGAGGCCTTTCGTCCGCTGGATCGGAACTCATCAGGGAGACATGGCTGGTTGTGTCTGCACTCCTGGCATCAAATAGAGACACACCACAGTCCATAATACCGTGGTGTTCCCACCATGTTTGGTTTCATTTACTACACCCTTCACTGGCTGCTTTGGGGTGCTATTGGATTCTTTTTTGCACCCTTGGTGGTGAGAACACCACGGTATTATGGACTGTGGTGTGTCTCTATTTGACGCCAGGAGCGCAGACACAACCAGCCGTGTCTCCCTGATGAGTTCTGATCCAGCGGACGAAAGGCCTCGGAGCAGGCAATACAAATATATCTGCCTTCAAAAGGGATTGTGATGGTTCCCTTATGCAGCTAGTGAAGAGTTTTCATATCTGTAATATATTTTCTTAATGTCATGTTCCCAGTTTCTCCATCTCAACTCCCCCCACCCCTCCCCCCCCTCCCCCCCCCCCCCCCCCCCCCCCACCTCCTTAAGTCCAAATTTTGGAAAGTCTACTATCTATGAAGACAGTTGAGTTGTTGGCCTGCGCTTGTTTTTTCCCCCACTATTAGATTGTTCGTGTTTGTATTTGTCTGACTTTATTCAAGTTTAAAAGGCTGTGCCAGTCTTGAATAAAAGTTACTCTGTGTTAGGTTTTCTTATGGGAGCAAAAGTTACCCCACTTGTGTACTGTTTATTGTTTACTGTTCCCTGCCTCATTTCATTTCCCATTTTCTTTCCTCTGTTTGGCCTCTGTTTAAAGCATTACTTCACAAAGAGTGTTGCTTGCTGTGTTGCAGCGAATGAGGAGTTCAGCACTATTGACATCATCCTTGTTCTGAGAGTGCTTCGATTGTTCAAGCTGTTCGGAAGCATCATGAGGTAATTTGGGAATATTCAGAGGTTTTTGGGATGAATAAAATGGTTTTCATCCTGATTATTTGTACCTGATATAATTGAATTAGCTCAGCATATGGAATACATTTGGAATGACGTCTGAAAACTACAAGATTGAACATTTGTTTATTCTTTGTTTATTTGACCATAAGTACAAATCAAAGGGGTTTGTCAAGTGTGTACAAGAATAGTCAGTTTTTTTGCTACTGGTGACTTGAAATCATTGATGTGTACAGACGTGTGCGTGATTTTGTTGACATGTGTTTTTATCTCGGTGCCTTCATGAAAAGTGAGATGATGAATGTTTTTTTTCACACCCTTTGTTGTCTCTTTCCAGATTTAAGGCCATCATTCAGACGATAATCAACATAGGCCCCTCAATTGCCACCTATGGAGGAGTCATATTTGTGAGTAGTTTTGATTTTTTGTTCTTTAGTTCAAGGGGTCCATATATGTCGGCAATGCCATTTACAATACCTCGTTTAACTTTTTCCGCATACTCCCAGCCTACATGCTCCGGAGTTATGCTTTGCTCTCAATGTCCCACCCAGCACTGAGCTTCACAGTCCAAACACATAGCAACACACAAAAAAAACTTTTTTTAATGAATAAAACTGATCTTAGACATCAAACATCTAATATATGTATCCCTAAACTCTGATTACCCGACTAGGGTGGTGTTCTGACACAGAAATTATAAAAGCAAGCAAGTTACTAAACAGGCTATGTAGGTTGTGCCTCAACACACAGTACATGTGCACAGAGAAAGACCGTCAGCTCTGCTGGTGTACGTATGGAAGGAGCTTGTTTGCTTTGACATTCAGTACTTGCCTGTTTTGGTGGGTTCAAACATTCCTTATTCCAGCAATTCGTGCGTTAGGAATAGTAGATGCCAGTGAATAGAATCAGTGCATAGATATCAACTCTCAGTATTCAGAAAGAAGAAGAAAAGATAGTAACTAATTACATTCTGCACATGATGCCAGTTTTATTTACACATGATTTTTTTTTTTTCATCCTAAGATTATGATCCAATTAAATGTCTTCAACCTTGCTGAATCGCATCTACGTTGCTCATATGGCTGTATCCATGTTTTCTCCTAAAAGAGAAGATAAATTTCACAAAAACGAGAGCTTTTAGTAGGTCATATTCTCTTTTCAGGGATAATTGTGGATGTAGCCACATACATTTCTAATTTTGGCATTCTGGGTTTTATATGTCCAAATGCAGAAACAAATTAACAGAAAGGGATTTCTCAGTCGCAGATATTTCCTGCAAACAACTGTGCAGTTTGATTTGTCCTGTAATCTCCCAACAGAGCTGAAAATGGGTGTTTTGTTGCCTCTTTGTTCTTTTCTTTGATACTTTGGAAAATATGATATGTACATGTTTCTTCACTATAATGACAGCCCGTATTTTGTATCTTAGGAGCAGTTGACTTCAAGGATGACAATCATTGCCAATTCTTCTGTATATATTTGAAGTACATGTATAGGCAAGGAATGTGTTGTGAATGATTTTACAGGCATAAAACATGGTGAAAACTTGGACAGTTAAAAAAAAGAAAAAAAACGTAACATCTACCCCCATACATACTTTACTCATATGTACATATACATACATAAACGCACACACATGTGCACACCTACATTTGTAAAGATATTCTTTTTCAAAATACACAGCTTAATGAGCCTTTCTAAGTACTAGTTAAGATGGAAATTTGTTAGCTGTTTAGTCATTGAACTTGTGGTTTTCTTGTCAGTGGCCAGATTAGTAAGAGATGCACATATGAATGTTTGACCAATATCCACTTGATCTATTAGAAGTAATCAGATGGTAAAGTGAGCAACATTGCTATTAGGGGTGGAAGGGTGTGTGCAAATTTGATGATTTTGTGATTTGTGCAAAATATAGCTTCATTTGTGCATAATCCGCTGAACTCTGTAAAGAGGCCTGATTTATCACTTCTCTCAATGCCCAACTTGCACCGAATTTGAGAAGCTGATCGCTTGTTCTTTGTTTCCGTTGTCCTGAATGTTGTTTATCTTGCCTGAAGAAGACCTAAGAGGCCAAAATGTTCTGTCGTATAAATTGTTTGTCCCTGTTGTTTGGCAGACTCGCTAATCTTTTTGAAATCAGTTTTAGTATGGTTACATGTACTGAGGGATCTGTTTCAGTCACTCTCCTGTTCATAGCAACATGACAAAAATCTTTACCATCCATAAATAGTTTAGCCGGATTTTAGAGTTAGTAATCATACTTTTATTTATTGTAAACTGCTGTCCTTAAAAAAAGAAAAAAAAAGGTTTGTGTTATGGATGATTTCAAGGGAGCAGGTCATATATACTTAAAATGGACACAAAAATTATTTACAAAATATGGTTGGCAATGAACACATGAGTATTCACATAGGTCTACATACATTATATTAACCCTTGTCGTTGAGAGCCAGCAAGACTTTATGCATTGATATATGATTTTTTTTTGTTTTGTTTTGTTTTTTTGCTACAGGTATTCTACTACTTCTTTGCCATCATTGGTATGGAAGTCTTCCAGTACAAGGTCAGTTTTCATGGGTACAATGAGAGTTCCACTGACACTAAGAATCTGTGGTGTGGCAATACAGCTCTACAGAACAGCACCTTCTATTACCTGCGCTACTGCAGCAACAACTTCAATAACATCATCAAGTCTTTTGTCGTTCTCTTGGAGCTGACTGTGGTGAATCAGTGGCATGATATCCTTTGGTGGTAACATACAAGATAAAGTTATTTCACATGTGTAAATCAAGTGAGTCTGTGTAAACACCTTGTTCAGATGCCTGTGTGTGTTTGTGTTTTTCCGTTTGTGTGTCTGTGGTAAATTTTAACAGCATTTTCACAGCAGTTGAAAATGCCAGCATGACCGAACTTGGCAGAGTGATGAATATTAATAAAACTTTTGCAGCCATTGGCTGCCTGATGTCACCCAATGGTAATGGCTGTAAATCTGTGATGAAATTTTAAGCAATGTTTTCGGTGTTACAGAACTGATGTGTCCTTTATTAATATGGTGATTTTTTTTTTTACAGTTACTGTTTCATATACTGAGAAAAGGACATGTTATATGGTATTGTATGCTTATATTGTAACAAATGTTAAGTTACATCTTATCCGGATTAGATCTTTTTATGCAATGAATATCAAAGGTGCATCTTGCCAGTTTCAACAATAGAAAATCTTTACAAATTTTATGGGAGTACATTGTATATTTTACATTCATGGAAAAAATTTGAAATGTGTACATCAAATACAATAAAATGCCATGTATGTTATGTGAAAATAAAACTGATGTGATGTACATTTGGGACATACAAGCGTCATGCCTAACAAGAAAAGAGGTACTGGTACCAAAGTGTTTGAACTAGTTGACTTTTCATTTAGTTTTCAGCCCGGTTAAGGAAAGTGCAGGAAAGAGGACTTTGCAGGAATGACCCATACAGCAGGTGTCTGTTGTGTAATGGCAGAGGAAGTGGATCAAGGTATGTTCACTCCACCAGCCACTGCTCGTCAGCAGATAGCTGAAGTCTTCTGTGCCTTACATCAGGGAGGATTTGGAAGGGGAGGGGGGTGGGAGGGGACGGTGAGTAAAATGAGCGTCATTGAAATAGCTCAGCGGCCAGATAGTCTAGCAGTTTTTTTTCTTTAATTCCCAGCCCTGCCCGTAGGCGATCATGTCCATGGAGAAAGTGAAACCTCTAATAAGAAAATCTATGAATTCTGAAATTAGGTCTTAAATGAATGGATTCGTAATTTGGAGAGGGAGTTGGGGGGGGGGGGGGGGGGGGGGTATTTAGCATACTCGGAGAGAAGTTTCGGTTTCATTAAGTAGGTGCCACTGTGTACAGATTAGTCCATAAACTCTGAACCTGATCTGCTAAGCCACAAAACTACAGTGTGCAGGATATACAGCTGAAATAATGAATAAGCTAATAACTGAGATGAAAGGGAGTAAGACAAGGGTCTTTTGGACGTGACTTAGTCGACACCTGACCTACACATTAGCCCAACATGCTGGTGAGATCTTGGGTACCTACTTATCATCATCTACCATACTACTATAGTTTAGTGTGTGTGTGTGTGTATGCATGCATGTGTGGGAGCATGCTTTGTGTGTGTCTCTGTGTGTGTGTGTGTGTGTGTGTGTAGGATTATAATTATGGAATGGCTGTTCAGAAGATGACACTTATTATTGATCAATAATGATAAATCATAATGATCATAATAATCACATTAATAATAACAGTTACAATAATGATGATAGTGGTAATGATAACGGTGGCAAAATATGATACTAGTGAAAATAATTCAGGGATGAAAATGCAAACTATTACACTGATTAACCCTTTCACCGCCAAAGGCGCCATTTGGCGACCAGCTAGGGTTACCTAACTCCCGATATTCTCACTCTCTAATCTGATGAGACAGAAAGCCAGAAAGAAATGTTATAGTTGGGTGATTCCCTGACCTGTGCCCACAGCCATTTTGCTTCATCAGAGCACTGTTCAGTTAAGTGTTCTTTATAAATTTATTCCGATTGTTTTTCCATTCACTATGACGTCACAACCAAGCACTTCACCTACTCAGCCTCACTGTACATTTACCACAGATCAGGTGCTGGAAATATTGAAAAGACCATCAGTTGATACTGAATAAGATAAAGAACACCCAGATTGTGAGCAGCAAACATCTGGCTACTTGAAAGGGGGGTGGGAGGGCTTGACCGAATTATCACTGTGGCTGACTTTTGGAGGCGTGCCAACTGGCTGGGCAGTGCTCAGTGCATCACGCACACACACACAAGAGGCCCTTGAACAAGCTTAGTGTTGCTGGCTCTGGGCCAACTTTTTGTGCCTATCACACAGTGAGAGAGGCCTTATAGGGGGTGAGTGGCAGCCACGAGATACTGAATAAACTGCAAGCCCAGCTGACTTGCCATGAATCGAGGTCAAAGGGGGCGTGGCTGACTGACTGACACGTGTCAAGAGGTCTGCTGCAGAGAGAGTTGGAGTGGTGAGCTGCCCTATCAGACTCGTTCGCAAGTGAATGACTGTTTTCATAGAAAATATTGCTTTGAAAAATGAGAGTGAAAGGGATGTATGTGCGTGTGTGTGTGTGTGCGCGCGCGCATGTGTGTGTGTGTGTGTGTTCCCTTTTTCTTTCTTTCATGTGTATACAAGTGGGGCATAAGAAAGTGTGTGTGTGTGTTCCCTTCTCTTTTTCTTTCTTTCATGTGTGTGCCAGTGGGGTGTAAGCAGTTTGTTATGTGTGTGTGTGTGTGTGTTGTGTCTGTGTGTGTGAGTGTGCATGTGTGTGTGTGTGTGTGTGTGTGTGTGTGTGGTTTCTTTTCTGCATAACCTCATTAGTCATATCACTAATTATTCCTCTGAATGTTGTTTCAGGAGTGCTGGTGAACAAGGATGATTTTCAACCTGTGGACTTCTTCCAGCTCTTTTTCTGCTGTTGGGGTATGTTGATTTATTGCTGTTTTTTTTTCATTTTTCTGTTGGATATTACATACTTTCTGGTCTTTATTTTGTGAGTGGAGTATTTTTCCTTCTTTGTTCAGAGTTTGCATGCTTTCTTCTTTTTTTATGTTGACACTAAAGATAGCATTCAATTTTTTATTTTGCATTTTTTTTCACTTGAAATTACCAAAAATTTGAAATTGTTGTTGTCTAACCATTACTAACATTCTATAATTTAACAAAAGTACAGTTTATTTCCTCCATTTCCCAAAAAACAGCATGAGAATTGGTTGCTTAGTTCCAGAGATATCCGCACTTCACACAAGCTGGTATGAAATAAAAGATTTTCTGAAAAATGGCTGGCGATGGGGGTTTATGCAAAATAGAATGTCTGGCGGTGAAAGGGTTAACATAAAAGACAAATGTTTGAAGAATGTTGAATGTTAGGATTTCACTACCAGGCTTCACTGAATGCATGTGTTCCTTAACAGCCTTACTGATCACATCTGGCTTTGTCTTAGTCTCTGGCAGCAAGATGGTGAGGATTTATTTCTTCCTGTTCCACCTCTGCTGTGTGGTGCTAGTTCTCAAGTGAGTTCATGTTCATTAACGTAATGGTGTACTTGACTGTCTTTCAAACGTTTGCTTCGGATGTGTTTTGGAGATGGATGCTTGCGACCAAAAATGCAAGAGTTGTCTTTCTTCTTCCCTCTTTCTCCCCCTTTGCATCTCTCTTTTTCCTTTATATGCTTTACACCCTCACTCTTTCTCCATCTTTCATTTTATCCATCATCCTCCACTTTCTCTCTCTGTGTCTCTGTCTCTCTCTCTCTCTCTCTCTCTCTCTCTCTCTCTCTCTCTCTCTTTCTCTCACTGTCTCTCTCTCTCACTCTCTTTTTCTCACTGTCTCTTTCTCTCTGTCTTTCTCACTCTCTCTCTCTTTCTCTCTCTCTGTATCTCATTCATGTCTGTGCTTGTGTTTCTGCATTCATGCTTTGAAAAAAGGACACAATGTAATCAGAAACTGTGTGAGAAAGCCCAAGATTACCTGTATGATAGCAATAATTGTCTTTTCTTCTATAATTTTTAATCATTAGCTCATGATATATTTTACTCGTTAAGTACTATCTTCAAGTTTATGTTCAGAGCTGCAGAGCAGTGTCTCCTCTGTTGGGTGGCCACATGGTGACTCAATACCAAATGCAGGTGATGTGACAGGACAAACTGGGTGTGGCTGTGCATGGGGGGGGGGGGGGAAGGAGTGGTGTGAGGATAATGCCACTACTGGAGCAGGGAAGAGAAGACGGCCTTAAAAGAAAAAAAAAAAAGTAGAATATTAACAATGAAGAAATATACTGCTCAAACAGAACAGCCTGAAATGAAAAGAACTGACCATTAACATTGAAGAAGGTAAACCCTATTGAAACAGAAAAACTAGAACCTGAATTACCCTTTGAATGTGAGAACATTACTGTTGAGTGTGTACAGTGCCTGTGTGAAAACTGGATGTTTGGCGCGTTTCAGCATCTTCACAGCCTTCATCCTGGAAGCCTTCATTCTGGAGTACTCCCTGCTCACTGCACCCAAACTGGAATCAGCCGTGGAGGCCAAAATCAAACAGCTAGGATTGGGCATTGGCATGTGAGTTCATTTTCAACTGTTGTACTTTTCTGCAAACCTTTTTTTTCTTTTCTTTTTTTTTTTTTCTCATTAAATGCTTGAAGCACATTTTTATGTTATTTTTATGTTTGTAACAGAAGTATGTAGAAAAGCAAGCATAAAGATCCGTATTGTTCATAGCTTTTGTGTGTGTGCATGTGCAACTTTTAGTCCTCATCAAAATCTATGCTTTGTGTGTTTCATATCTTTTTTTTTCAGGTTTGTTTTCTAAAGTACCCTTATTAGAGTTCAGTTTCAAGTCGACCATCTCCACAATTTGGTGAATTTCAATTTTTTTTTTTTTTACATTTGCATATCTATTGATTTTGTTTTTATTTGACTTGCTGAAAGAAAGTGACATACAGGTTAGGTGAAAGGAAAGCTTGGGTTAAAAATGATGTGATGAAAAGCTGACATTTTCATAACGAGGGTTTGGAGCATAGAACTGCTCTCTTGGCCTCTTGTTATGATCACTCACATGAGGGTCATCGCCCATATTCCATGTTGTCTGACTGTGGGGAAATGACTTGTGACCAGGATACCAAAGAAGAGAGGACCCCCAGAAATAGACGAACTGGAGCTGGTGTCGCAGGAACAGCCACCTGCCCGCTCCGAGGAGCTGGAGGAGGAAGAGTCAGAGTCTGACACCGACAGCCTGCCAGATCTGTCCAGGGAAACTGGTCTTCGTTTCCACCTCAAGAAGAGAAGTGAGTCGTCAACTGGAGTTTCCTTCTCTTTCCTGTGTCCCTCTCATCTGCATGAGTGCTACTTGCAAAGTGAGGTGACTGCAGGTGGAAATCTGAACAAATCTTAAAAAGTTAAAGTACTATATCTGCCAGACATGAACAAACGAATCAGAAGACAGAATATTTGTTCATGTTTGGCGGATGTAGTACTCGAATTTTTTAAGATGTGCATGAATGCTAAGTGAAAGAGTAATGAGTGCAGCACTGGCTCGGATTTATGTGCCTTAGTTACTATACTTTTATGTTATTTGGAGCAGTTAGGTTCAGATTTCCTGTTGCTTGATATGTTCATGGGAATGATGGGTAGTGTGTAAGCTTAAAGAAAACGCTGTGCACATTCTGCCGTGGAACACGCAGTTGTGCAGGAGGAGGCATAAATCACAACCTTTGTAAAAACCTGCACTAAAACTTCCAGGTGTTGCAAATATTATGACCAGTGTCATCCTTTGATGTTATTGTTGAGGTTTTCTTTGGGGAAACAAATGACTTTGTAAGCCAGAGTTTTTAGAAAAAAGAATTAGATAGACATTTTTTGGACTGGAAAATGAATTATTCGAGCAGAAAATGAAAGCACAGAGAGATGTCCGGATTACGTGTCAATTTTTTTTGTGTGGAATCATTTTGTTCAAAACATTTTTATTCTGTCTTGTTTTCTGTGTTGCCATGAAAGCATTACTGCTACACTACTCTTTCCCACAGTCACTCTCAAGCTTGTTCTGTAACTGTGCCAGCAACACTCGGCAAGGAGCAGTCTGTTTCAGATCATATGAGGCAACCCACCGGAAGAGACGCTGCATTGCTATTGAGTGATTGGTGGTATTCAGTAATGCCTGTTCTGATCCAATGTATGTTGGACTCCACCGATGACAGTCCTCATTCCAAATACAGAAAACAATAATATTGCACATTGTGTACATATTTTTTCCATGGTAATGGTTAAAGTTCAGAAAAGCTAATCAGCTGTTTCACTCGGCTCAAATGGTGTCATTGTAATTAATAATGTCCCAATATTGTTTTCAGCTCGAAAGAAGACTGAAGTGCTACTGCAGCAGATGTTTCAGTCGGAGATTGATGCCGAAGATATTGGACCAGAGAACTTGGATGAAGGGACGGTCCATAGCCTGCAGAAACGAAAGCTGACCCTGGATGTTGTGGCATGATAATGCACTGCTGGTGAATGACTCTGCAAGCAGATACGCTAAATAATCATTGGTTGGTCGTAAACAAACAAACAACGTGTCTGTCGTGAACGTCTTCCAAAGCTGTTCTTCAGAATTGTCATGAAACATGAGGAGGACATGTGAGTGCGTGAACAATGAAACATGAGGAGGAGTTGTGAGTGTGTGAACAACTTTGGTGTGGTGCTGTGGACTTTAATTATATGTCTGGCTGTTCAACAGAGCGAGTGGCCCTAACCTGAATACTAATCACCATGCGGTCAACGTGGAATGGCCATATGCCTAAAATGAGCAGTTTTTGAAATAGAACACTGGATTATATGTGCAAACATCCATTGACCACAGTATCAGTGATAAAGAACTGGACTGTGGATGAACAGGGTCATTACAGGTGTGTGGCCAACTGTGGTGTGAGATGCTGTGCAGGAAATACAAGTTTTGCTGTGGTGTTCAGGGTGTGCATTGTGCGGGATAAATGTGATGTTGAATGCTGTGTCAAAAGAAACCAGATTTGGTGTGCTGTTCATCTCTGGTGTTTGCCAAAAGGGGAAAGGTGGTTGGGGGGAGGGGGGGGGGGGGCAGGGCAATCTCCTGGATCAAGCTGCACGTTGATTATCATGATTGTGTCAGTGAGCACTAACAATTCTAGCTGACCTCTTAATGTCAAGGTCATTATATGATCATTGAATTTGATTTCCTAACTGGATTTTGATGTATGTGATTTCCCAGTTGGATTGATAAATTTGTTTTCCTGACCGAGGTTAATTGGGGAATCAGCTTTCTTGAGAAGATCAGTTGAAAGGTGAGTGATAAATGATCAAGGACTGATTGTGTTAGAGGTCAAAGGTGAGTGGTGAAGGAACATTTTTCATGAATGATGCTTAACCCGTTCGCTGCTTGAAGCTGCTTGAAAATGTTACAAACAAAGGCTTTCCCAGTGCCAGGGAAATCTAATGATTTGGGGGTAGTAATTAACAAAAAATTCTAGCTCAGAAACTACAAAAGATATAACAATGAAATATATATGATTTTTGAAGGAAATTGAATGAAGATTTTGAATCTGGGCTTCTTTTGTTTTAATTTTGATAATAAAAAAGTATTTAGACAATTAGATTTGGATAGATTTTTTTGCATGATCAAAAGCATATGTATTTACCACGACATCTTCACATCCAAACAAGAACACAAAGCAAAAAAGTTGAAAATAAAGTTTGTATTGTCACACTACACCTGTAAATGAAAGTAAAACAGTTTAGAAGTCTATCAAGACGCTCACACTCTATGCAGACAGGTCAGTCCACGACCACGCCCCCCTCTCCCCACCACGCCCCCTTGCTGGACTTCAACCCTCTCTTTCACTGCTCCTCTTCCCCTACCTTTCCCTCTGCCCTGTGCCGCGCCGCGAGCAGGCCGCGCTCCCCTCTCACGCTGACTACCACGTCACTGACCACTGGCACGCAGTGCAGAGTACACACTAGGCGAGCTCGTTCGACGCTGGCAAACCAGTCAGCTGAACACACATTGAGGTCACACAGCCCGACACAATAACTGACGAATACGGTTGGCAATTCCATCACTATCATCATCTCACCTTCATGCTCGAGTGAGTCGTTGAATAAAAGATTATTGTCTTTGTCAAAAATCATTAGCAGAGCCTGCTCAGCTGTGTAAATACGTTGATTTGGTCGCTGCGCTTGTCGAAGGTTGCGCCGCCATCTTTGCAAGCGAGACGAAGTGCTGGCTGGTCATCCAGTCAGTGATGAGAATAAATGGGCTTTCCCCTCACGTGTGGTCATTTACATATCATTTTAATACTACAGACATATAAGGCTTACTACGCACACTCTATTTAAGTCCGTTGATAGAAATAGTAACGAATGAAAATTCAAGAAAAATGCATGACGTCAGTGGACGGCCCATAGGCACTGGGAAAGCATTTTTAATGCGGCGTCAGCTGACGGCTTAAAGGCACTCTACGGGTTAATTAAAATGAACAAGATATTTGTACTGATTGTTATAAAAAGACATGGCGGTCAGCAAGGATATATTTTTCTTCTGTTGTGTTCTCACAAAATTGATGGTTGAAACAAAAAAAGGCATCCTCATTTGTATCGTATGTATTGTTTTTCTTATTAATTCAGCAAAAGTGTAGTTTGAAAATGACGAATCAAAGTTAAATATTGACATTTTCATTAGCAGGTTATTTATACCTAAAGTTCATCTGTCATCTCTTGTCATTGTGAATTGTGTATTTGATGAGAAAAATCACTAGCGTCCCATCTTCCTTGCTTATCATCTCTTTTTTTTTTACAGGTCTTTTTTTCCTGATACAGATCAGTATATGAAGAAAGCGTCTTCTGAGAAAAAGATCCATAAAGCAAAAAAAAAAGAAAATATAAACTGAATTGAGAACACTGAATAGATAGATGAGCTGTGGCAATTAGATCAAATTATTAATTGAAGCCATGTATACTGCCATGTACAGCTATGAGTTTTTACAGGATGTACCAACCTGGTTGTAAGATTCAGATGAAAAGACACAGAGGTGCATAGCATCGATGTTCTAAGCAAGGATTTATGCCAACCATCACCACCACCAGCTGCAGTGAAACCAAAGACCTCCAATATTTTCCTTAGTGGCAGGACAAGAAGTGTGGATATGATAGAGATGGAAAGAACAGGTGAAGGTGACTAAGCATGTTACAGTCAGTCTTGTTCACAGCAGATGAATTTAGTCACTGTCAGCTTTGGACTCCATTGCTTACGTTAGAATCCTCTGGGTCCCCCACCCCCACCCCCCCTCGCCCTCTCTCCTTTTTCACTATCCCCCTCTTCTACCCTTCCACACCCCCACTCCCCTCTCTCTCACTTCCATCCCACTCTTCCCACCTACCACTTCCACCAACCTGACCTGGTCATGGATCGAGTAGTCTCATCCCCACTCCACTACATGCTCCTCTGTTTTCCCACCGCCCTGTTCTTTGCAGGACTGCTCACTGTATACAGAAGGGGAGGGGGGGGGGGGGGGGGGCTGTCTTTTAGTGACTGTAGCTCATTTGAACTGAACATGTCCATTCTGTTCAAAATTTGTGGAGATCATGTCTCTTAAGTCACTATTTTGCATTCATGGTGGTTCCGGCATTTTCACATAGATTGGGTCTGCCATTTTAAGCAGGACCTTCCCTCTTCCTCCCCACCCCCTCTCTGACTCTTCTGCCCCTAAAAAAAAAAAAAAAAAAAAATCTCATACCTTGCAAACATGAATACAGCACATGCCTGTCCACCAAACAAGGCACTTTTTCCATAACCTTGATCTAGTTACATGATTCATATAGTCTTATACAGTCTTTGTGATGAGCTGTATTTTCTTCTTAAAAAAAAAAAAAAAAAGGCTTCAGAGCATATCCCAAATGAAGTTATTGTGCATGTGTTTCCTTTGATCCTGGACATAAATGCGCCAGACTAGCAATGATTGAACAAGTCCATACAGAGTGGAAGTCTTCATAGTGAGGTTCCACTGTACGTTGTTCCCTTCTCTTCTCTCTCGACCTGATTCAGTGTTGTAGGGGGCGAAGGAGGTGAGTTTGCTGTAACGACAACTACTAAGGCATGATGGGTAGTACAATTCATGTCGGGTTCCTTACTCATAGACTGCTCAGATTATTCCAGACTTGCGTTGTTTTCTTGGCTTATCAACGACTATGATCGTAAGTGTGAGAAGAATAGTATTACGGAATCATACATGTGACGTAATGGTGTTATTAATCAATTAATCCATTTTATGATAAACTGGCAATATTTATGGATCATACTGGTATTACTTAGTCACAACTGTTCAATTTGATATTACTTTTATGTCTGCTGCTGTGTGATAACATCCTGATACCTCAAGAATAAAACTGATTATTATTTAGAAAGAGAGGGGGTTAGTTACCACCAAGAACGTAGACAAAGTACAGAACAAACTTTGCTTGTCTGTGTCCTTGGCAGTAACTAAACCCCTCTCTGAATTTTGCTTCATTTTCCGCCCTCAGTCTCTTCGTTTTGAAACTTTACTGATTGTTATGTCTGTGGGACATTGATTTTAATTTAACATCATTGTCGAGACTGGCTTAATGAAACACGTTTGGCTTTGCTTTTACTTGTTTTGCCTTTTGTATATCATTGATCAAAATGACTGCTTATTATCAATCCTTAATGTTGGACCTGAGCATGTTTAGTACTTTGGTAAGAACTTTTTGAATTGGCATCATTATAGGCTAAGTTTATTCAGAACTAGAATGGCTGTATTCATGATTATCATGTATTCATGGTAATCATATATCCGCGTCATTCTTTATATTTATGTGGCCAGAACTGATGTTATCATCTTCAGAGATTTTCTACTTAAAATGAAAGCTTTAAGTCTTATTATCAGTCTTTTATATAATGCGTAGACCTGCATATTTCAAAAACGTTCCTGTGTCATTCCTGATATATTTGTGGCCAGAAGTGTTACAATTATGAGGTATTTTTTCAGAGAACTGTGGTTTGTGACTTTTTTTTTGTTTTTATCCTATGTTCATCTGAACAGAAACTGACAGATTTTTTTTTCCTATCCGTCTTTTATTGTATAAAGAAACTGACGTGTGATCATTTATAATCCTGCTGAATTTATTATCAAAGAATTTTTTTTCATGTTGCAGAGTTTAAGTCTGTTATGTTGATTCATGTTTTCTTTTAAACATAGATTTTTCCTCCCAAGTATTATTGAGGAAATTTTTCAGACAACCACAGTCGTATAGGGGTAATAATATTGACAAAAATGATAATAATAATGAAAAGGTGTGATTTATGTTCTGTTACAAAATAATTAACTTGTGATTGATATTTATTCTAAAACTTTGGTCGTGTGACAGAAATTGTTGGTATTGTGCATAGATCTACTGATAGTGAATATGGAGTTTTGAAAGAATTACTGTACTTACAGTTTATTTGCACTTCTTCAGTATGCAGTATGTATTTGGGGTTACTGTTGCATGTGTGTGTATGCATGAGCACTTTTTTTTTCATTTTGTTTAAATGTAGTCAATAATGAATTTCAAAAGCAGAATTAATCAGAAATAAAGAAGACGATTGCAGCTTACATTTTTAAAAACTTATTTTGTGTGCTTTGTGCAATAAGACAAAATTATATGATGGGATGTCTTTTATCATAAAAGAAACATGACATTTGTGTTTTGAGCAGTTTACAGATAATATGATTTCAGCGCAGTGATGTTTGATAGGTATATTGTAGACATATCACAAAAAGATATGACTCCAGAGCTGGCACAATTACGTTTGATAGATGTACACATAACAAGGAACATATGAACTTAAGACTAGTGCAATGGTGTTCCTTGGAACTGGATGTATCACAATACAATAGGACAATAAGTGCAATAGTGTTATGATATCTGACATAAAGTCAATGCAAAATTGTAACACAAAAGTTACAAGGAAATACTGGGGGCATGAATTATATCCAAGTCAATCAAGTCAAAGGCTATTCTAAATGCTATTCACATGTCTTTTTTTTCTTCTCTTTTTTCTTTTTTTTTTTTTTTTTTTTTTAAACAGATGAATATTCTATTCTCCTTGCTTTTTTTTTTGGTTTTGTTTAGATTTCAAGTGTGCTTACTGATTCTCTTCACAGGGTTTTATATCAGGTTCATCGTTCTACATTTATTTTTGTTTCACACGTTCATTTTGTGGGATACATTATCAATGTATGATGGTAATGTTACGTGTTATAACCAGTCATTTTGATACATAGAGTTTTTTCTTCAATTTCTTTTCTAAACCAGATTTTTTTTCCATTTAGAACTAACATTTTGTTACTATTGAGCAGTCAGTACTATTGTTGTTGTAATGTTCATGTTGGGGTTAAAGTGAATTGAATGAAGGTTGTGTTTTGTCATGTTTTTTTTCCCAGGTGAATAATCAGATTGTTATAATAACCAGATTCAACTTTTTCAGCTTGGTGTGAATTTTATTGCAACTGGCAACATAGTGCTTAGCACTGTGAGCGGATCCACAGCACATGGCCAAAAATGACTGCAGCAAACTTTCTGAAGAAAAATCTGAGCTCCATTTTGTACAGTATTCGCATACTTAAGGTTCCACGTACGCCCTCCCTCCCTCCTTTCCATGGCACATGCCATCAGTAGCAAGTACTCTGGTGATGTGCAGTTTCATTTGAAGAGAGGACAGCTGACCCATGTCTTGCTTTGGACACACTGTTTTCGCCAGGTAATGGCAGGATGGTAGGTTTTTAGTGCTACTGTGGCCAGCGAGGTTTTTGTTGGGCAAGGATGCCGAAAATGGAAGAGTCAGTCGGTCCAACGGTTGTGACAGTCTTAAAAATGAAGGTTTTACAGCTCTAGTCCCTGAAAATGACAGAAATCATTCTGTGGAAGGCGGCTGTGACACAGGATCAAGTGTCAGCAGTGAACATGTGCGACCAGCTTATGTAGTAGAGGTAAGGTTGTGAGTGAATTTAGATTATTTTGTCAGCCATCAAAATAAAGTCATCATAAACATTCTGATGTATTTAATTACACATCAGTCAATAACGATATGAGGAGTTACTCTGGGTTCATGTATAGAAACATAGCCACTTTCTTATGAATGGCGGTATGAAGAATTACTTTGGGTTCATATTTAGAAACATAGTGACTTTCTATCGAAAAAAGATTGAATCTAAATATAAAGATTGAATCTAAGAAAAATATTGGTGTTGTGTCTGCAGCATTCTTTCTGTAGAGAAAGTATGTTTTGATGTTACACCACATAAGCAGTTTTGCCAGTTCCATCTCTCTCTCTCTCTCTCTCTCTGACCCCCCCGCAACCACATGAGCAGTTTAGATTGCTCTCTCTCTCGCGCTTTCTGTGACTCTCTCAGTGTTAAACCACATGAGCATTTTGGGTTGCTCACTCTCTGTCTCTCTGTGACTGTCTCTCTTTTAAATATCAGAAATAAGGTTATTTTTTTGTAAATAGACCATTTGTACTCGCTCAATTCACTTTATCGTATCTGGATGTGTGTGGTGCGGTATCGGTTTCCACATGAGAATAAAGCTTGTTTACCAATTTGACTGTTTTCTTTTATCCCATTTTGCTCAAAGAAGCTGGTAAACATGTTTATTTGAAATATACACCTAATAGCATAGTAATAATCAGAGAGTTGTATGAATTCAGTTTAAAAAAAAACATTTTGCTTGTCTTTTTATCAAATAAGTATATGTGTGTGTGTGTGTATATATATATATATATACATGTTTTATACTAAATGACACTGTTTTATGACTATCATGTCTGGTTCTGCCTGTTATATGTACAGATGTGTACAGTTGGCTACATTAACCCCAGCATCAGTATAGTGCCATTGCATCAATGTTGATGATTTCACACAGTTAAATCAGATTTTTGTACGGTCCTTTGTCAAACATACTGCATAATTTTATCACAATTCATCGATGTTCTAAGAGGGAAAATGTAAAGCTCGGTACATACATGATCTATAGTTTAAACATAGTTTGGAAGAACTTTGCCTCACAAATTGAACAAATGTACTGTAACAGGTGCAGTGGTAAGCATAAGACTTGCTGGGTTGGAAGGTAATATGGGGTCCAGTTTGCTCCAGAGGCATTTATGAGTTTGACACTTTCTTTTTTTTTTTGCCCCACCTGCCTCGTACATAGAGCCGAGTATAGTATTCACTCAAATATGAAGACCAACAAGGCCCAGTCAAGTTTTATCCACTAAGGGACACCACTCTAACTAGTGTTCCTCAAATTTCATGACCAATACTGCTGGGGTCAGTTATCTGAGGCTGGTTGATGCCAGGATAGAGTACGACGTGAGTGTAGAGTACAGACATGTCATGCAGTCTCCGACCAGAATGGAAAACGGAACTGCATGGCAAGATCTTCATCCTCATCCTCCCCCTTATTGATCATCATTAAAAGGGGGAAAAGAACACCCCACACCCCTCAAAAAAAAAAAAGAAAAAGAATGAAGAAAAAGAAAGAAGAGACTATTTATGTAAAAACTTTACTGGCCTTATAGCCTTGAAGTTATAACTTACCGTAAGCCTTGGAGAATATGGGTTACATGTGATGTTGATTATAATTTATACATGCTCTTTTATTCCCAGAACTAGCTTTGAAGCCAAAGTGGAAAATTAAGAAAGAAAGGAGGAAACAAGAAAGGCTGTGAGGAGAGCGCAGACCTCACACCAAGGTCCAACAGGTGTATCAGCTTTACTCTTATCCTACCTCAGATTCCATCCCAAAGCCACCAAACTGGTCACAAGATCCACACCAAATTTTAACGAATTTGTCCTTGGCTTGTATTCCGTATTTTCTAAGAAGTTTTATCAGAATCGGTGCGATAGTTTTTGAATGATCTTGCTGACAGACAGAACAACCAGCAAACAGACACAGGTGGAAACACAAACCGCCTTGGTGGAGGTGAAATGTGGAAGTGGTTGGATAGTGATGTCTGTTGTGATTACGATCACCAGGGGAGAAGATTGTGGCAATTAAGTGGGGGGGGGGGGCATTGTTTACTTCGGCAATAAAAAAAAACAAGCATGAAGCTGAATTTGGGCAGTTTGTGATTGTGTCTATTGTTAAAAACAAACAGGAAGCACTTTATTGTTTGATTGTAAGATACAAACATGAGACTGAATTTGGGGGGGGGGGGGGGGGGGGGTTCTTTTCTATGACAGGATAGGGGGGCCAGTAATCAAATGGTGAGAGTATTTGCCTGCGATGACAGTCATAAGTTCGAATCACATTTGGGGTTAAATTTTTTTTCGGCTTGAAAACCCTTGCTGTCCACTCAGCAGCAAACGGGTTCCTGATTCAATTCAGGGAAGGTAAAAGGCGGTAGAAGGAGAGGGATGGGCTTTGCTTGCCATCACGCAACGTTCTAGACATGACGAACCTCTGACAGTTCACTGGTCCTACAACCAGTAGGCTACAGGAACATTAACCTTAACCTTTAACCTAGGTATACAGTTGGAGCAACATGGAAGACTTGTAGGCAGTCCAAGATCACCACATTCCTCCCTTGATCATGTGCCACAGGTCAGAAGTCTTGTAGCCAGTATAGTCTTGTGTGTTGCCTATCCAGGATGTCTTTGGTCTGAATCTGGGATTTCCACCCTGCAGAATGGCTGTGGACAGGGTGTCATGGCCAAGTCCATGCGTGTTCTAGGCAAGCTTACAATGCCAGGTAACTGACTGTAAGAAAATTTTAAAAAGTAATTATAATGACCGAATAACATGGACAAACAAATCATAAGACAACACGACATGTTTTGACCTCGTAGGACTTCTTCAGGCAAGATAAACAACACTCAGAATGACGAAAATGAAGAACAAACAATTGCTTATCTTTGTCAAATTCGATATCTTTATCTTGCCTGATGAAGAACTAAGAGGTCAAAACATGTTGTGTTTTGTCTTGTGATTCGTTTGTCCATGTTGTTCGGTGGAGTCATTATAATTACTTTTTAAAATTTGTTTAGATCTCTGTCTGCAGTCACCTCACTTTGCAGCTAACTGTAAGATGTTAATGTGCGCATTAAGACTATGGAATGATCCTTACCAAGCGGATGGAAGGATACTCCACTTAATTATGTTAAGCCAGTAGTATGGTGCACACAAATAGTGCACAGATTAACTGATTCAGGATAGTGTCATTGTCTTTTCATGAGTTCCTAGCAAATTGTTAACTTATCGACACAATAGTCAAAGTAAGCATGTCTTTCATGTTTGGATGTTGCAGGAGTCACATAAGTACAAGTCTTTTGAATCCGAATGGAAATGGCATGGTCTTTTTGCCAGTGTCTGAGTGTGTATTTCTTTATTAGAAACTGTCAGTGGAGCATATTCATTGTTGGCACAGACTGTGTATTCATAAAGAATCACTGTGTGTGTGCAAAAGAATCCAAGTTTAAACTACAATATAATGGTATCTAATCTAAATTAAGATGTGGTCATATTTAACTGTGTTGAAAGGTCTTAAGTCATTAGAATATCTGCATTAAGTGTTGGTCAGGACCCAAATCATTAATCAAATCACATAATGATGATAATAATGATATTAGTTGAAACTTTCTTTTGACATTTTTGTCTCATTCTCTGTCACAGCGACATCTTGTCTCCTCTTATATCTGCTCCATCTCTCACCTACTGATGAATGACATTTTCATCTTTGCATGTCAGAATTTTATATAGCAGTATGTCTTGTTCGCTAACCAATCATGTTTTATTTGTTCATTACTGCATGAATCACTACTTTTACAAAAAAACACATTTCAGTGTTTGCCTTTTCCTTGCCTTTTTTGTGCTACTGCGTGAGTAACTTTCATAAATCAGATATTAAGTTTCCATTCAGTGAAAGACCATCGATTTTTTCATATATGTCATTTTTTCCTTGGTGATTTGAAGGCAGTGTTCTCTACCTTTCATGATGGTAAGCATACATGTTTTAAAAGATTACACATTCCAGGATACCATTGATTTAACTGGGAAGCCGATGCTAGTCTGGACAAGGCCAGGATGGATATTAAAAAGAAAAAAAAGGGATAAAATGTGTTATGGACCACTGTAACTTTTAAACTTTAAGCAAGTCTACGGTTGTATGCATGTCTGTGCAAGTTGCTGGTTTTTAGATTGGTGTTGGAGATGTTGTGTCTGGGATGTGAGCAGGCATGCTATTTTTTTTTCTTTTTTTTTTTTTTGTCAATGTGTATTTTCTGTTACAAAGCTGAAATTTTGGTAAATCATTTGTACTCTGTGCATGCTTTATTGGTGGGCAAGGTTCATACCAGTCACCAAATATTGCCAGCAATGACAGTGCCTTTCTAAACAAGGGATTATTTCGCATGTTACTAAGATGTCAGTGCTTACAGTCTGGATCTTCATTGTCAGTGTTATGTTCTCATTAAAAAATTTTTAAGTACAGATTATGGTTTGTTTCCCAACAAAAGACGCACATTATGTCTGATTGTTTTACATGAGACTTGAACAAGGTGTATACATGAAATTTACCAAATGTGTCCCTACAAAAGACGCACATTGTGTCTGATTGTTTTACATGAGACTTGAATAAGGTGTAGACACGAAGAGATACGCAAAGTATACTTTTTTTTTTCAAAAATAGATTTTTCTCACTTTTGAAAATGCTGATTGTACATTTACTAACACTGTACATGGCTTTATGTTGATATTCAATCATAGATAAATTGTGGAAATTTTTCTAATAGCTTTTAACATTTTCTTGTTTTTAATTATAGTTTTGTTGTTGTTGTTGTGTGTGTGTGTGTGTGTGTGTGTGTGTGTGTGTGTGTATTCCCTCAGCCTTGGCATTGTGTCAGTCACAGGAAAGAGAGCAGACTTTGCAATTTTATGGTCAGTTATATACATTCCAATATCCTTGCAATATCGTTCATGCTACTCATATACTTTGTACATTTAGTGTATCAAGCTTAAGATTGGTTTTCTTACTATATCACTTTTTAGAATTTTAAATACCCAATATACATACACGTATTTTTAAACTGACGTTTTACTTGTTGCACATAATTCTTTATCGAGTAGAATTTTGTGTAGCGCGCCTGTATTGTTTTCATTTCCTTGTTTATGATGTATTTTGCTTGGCAAGGATGGTTTATTTTGGGAGGATATTTTACCTGATATGGATCACCTGCTACAATAAATGCACTGCTGGAAGAATGCATATCTTGATGCCTATTTCTGTGAGTTTTACTCTGTGTGTGTGTGTGTGTGTGTGTGTGTGTGTGTGTGTGTGTGTGTGCACGCGCTAACATATGTAAGATATATATGTTCATCTCAATCTAATCATAGTATTGACTGAAAACAGCAAATGTAAAACGTTCGAACACACTGCAACTTCTCTTCATTTTTTGCTGCCTGATCTCCCATACCCTCTTGCATACAATGCCACCATGCACAGCTGCATCCGGAGCACCCTATGGCATTCCCAACACCACAAGTCCACAGGGAGCTACCAACATCAGGTTATCCAAAGGCAACCCACTGCTGCTGTCATGGTCGTCATTGGTGCCTGTTCTGATTCAGCCGCAGACCCAGTATGACTGTGGGAGTGGCGCTGCCGCTCAAAAGTTCACATGAATTTGTACATTCATCAAAGCAGTCGAGATATGGAGGCAAAGCAAATGTCAGGTCTCGTGAGAAAAAAGTTTCACAAAAGATTTTTCCTTTTTATAATGACAACAAAAATTAGCATTTAGAATGGGGCAGTATTGTTTCCCACCTGTACCTAAAAAAACCAAAAAAAACCCAAAAACAACAACAAAAATACGAAGATGCACAAAAATATTTCTAAGGAAATACATGATGCATAACTGAATGTTCATTCACATATTGTTTTGGGTGGATTACAGCTTCATTACATTTAAAGATTTTCAAAAGATAGTCAAGACATCACAGAAAACAAGAAAATCTGGTGGACGGATGTTTATTGACTTATTGTAAACATAGCAAACAAGTTTCCATTCACAAGAGTTGCTGGAACCCCCTTTCTAATGATAAAAGTTGTCACCGTCAGCTAATTGAATCAAAATCTCAAACTTGACAACCACTGAGAATACTGAATTCATAATCCATGATTGAAGCCATGGATAGTCTTTTTTTTTTTTTTTATAACTGACAACTAAACCATGCCAAAGAGCATGACCAATGCCTGATCAAGTCACCACAGGCCTTGATACTGAACAGACAAAACTCATTCCTCCACTACCACCCCCTCCCCCAACCCTGCTACTCTTGCCACTTGCTGAATAAGTCCTTGAAGCAGTTGCCAAGGTGCTAGAATAGCTGGTAACTTGGCACATATACAATAATCATTTATTTCCTTCGAACATCTATTGTTTTACTGTCGCCAACACTGGTACACTATACTTTCATGATCATGTGGATTCGTGTACCAACATTTCTTACTGTGTGCTTTTTTTTGTTCTTGTTTGAAAATCCAGTCACTTTGTTTCAACACAATAATGATAACAATACTCCAAACTGCGCGATATATATGATCCAATCTGTTTTGTAATCCAATTGTGCAACGGGCCAAACTAGCACACATCAGCATAAAATACATGATCAAATAGAATGTGCATCTAACACATAAACAAATAAATTGTGTATCTGAAAACATTGCACATTACTATAAACTGACAATCGGCTAGGTCTCAACCATATGCCCCTCCTCCCAACTTTTTCCCATGTATCCTTTTTTCATTTAGTTGTTGCCCCTTCACACTGTGGTCATATGGCTTAGGAGATATAGTGCAGCATCTATGGACTGTGTCCACATGCTTCCTCAATGAAAACTGAAAGAGCACCACACCTGATGGTTGCACACGCTCTCAGATCATCAACACTGTGAACAGTGACACTATCTCTTTCAATGCAAGTGTCCTTGCTCTGTGTGTATGACACTGAATTCATTCAAGATGAAAGCAGAACAAGAAACTAGCAACTTAAAAGATGTTTTGTGGATGGAAAAGATTACACCAGCAGGTCAGCAGTGGAGAAAGAAAGAAGATGCCGCTAACCTCTCCCAAAGGCAGCAGACAAGATGGCAACAGCTTGAGAGGGAGTCTGAAACTTGGGGTTTGTATGTATCAAAATTAGTCTAACCTGAATTTTTAAGCACATCGTTTGAAGATTATCAAGGGCTGCTACTAATAATGATTGTAGTCACAAAATTATGGTATGGATCTATTCCATTTGTGATATTTTAAGATCAAAGTATGACACAAATGATCCAGTCAATCATCATCTTCTTATAATATACAAAATGCACACAAACATAACTCCCAAAACCATACACCACTGTGACAACTTCACCTCATTCCACAAATTGGTGCCACGTAATATACCATGTCAAACTTGGGCAGGCTATACCTTGTTAGCTAGCTCAAGCCAATTTCTTTTTTTTCCATGGCAAATAAAAAGAAGATAGGCAGACCACCTCACCCTTCCAATCTACCCCACAAAGCTGCAACCATTTTACTCGTTCCCTGTGTTTTATCATTTCATCAGTATACTTTTGATGACTTCTCTTCATTAACAGTAATGTGAGTATGTCAGGGGAGACCCAGTTTGTGGCGAGCACTTTGTGCTTCAATATCACTTCCCACAAACTGTGGCTCCAATCACTGGTAAATCAAGAAACATACAGGTAAACTATGTACATATCACACGTGATTGTAAAAATAAAAAATAAAGGAATTTTCCTACTAAAAGTAGTTTTTACGATATACTTTCCTGTCTAAACACATGCCATGTCTCCTACTACATGAAACACAATAACATCAGGAATGTATGTGATAAAGGCTGCGCCAAACCATCAATAAATACATAAACTTGCATCTCTTCAATAGCACAGCTAACATTTCTTCAAAAGAAAAACTGACATTCAGCACAAATTGCGTCCCTTGAATGACACCTCAGACATTCCATCAAAACAACTTCCACAATGGACTTCTCTTCTATAAAAGATGGAATAGGATTTAACATGCATGCCATTTCTTCTGGGGTTTTTTTTTCATGCAGACATACATGAAACCTCACTGCAAAGTTTCAGCTGATGAACTTTGAGGGAGTTTGTGTCTATACAAATGTTGATTCCGAACAGAAAACCTTTTATCTGGCCCTCAAGAAGGAACTGAAACCACAACCCGTGGAGAAAGAGAACAACATACAATAAGCAAACAAGGCCACAAAATACAAAAGATCAACATTTTCCTTTAAAAACAGCACAAAAAACAACAGATTTTTAAAAGCTCCAAATCCTTTTCTGATCACAGAAGCATTTACACATGAATCCACTCAAGTCTGAATTTACAGAGAACAAAAATGAGCCTTGAAACAATTCAAAATCTTTTTGCATAACAAAGTCCCTTTGTCTCTCTCTCTTCACACACACACACACACACACACACACACACACACACACACACACACACTCACACAACCACACATACACACATACATGCACACCCACACCCACACACACACACAACCACACACACACATGCACTCACACACACACACACACACACACACAACCACACACACACATGCACTCACACACACACACACACACATGCTAATAAAACAAAGGAAGGCATCAAGAAAGGCTTTGACGACAGTGATGAGGATTTCAGATTCTGAACTCGTACCAGCAGCACTGTTAGCCGAGTCGAGTGATGGTGAGAGTTAGGAGCGTGGTGATTATAATGATGACGCAGCACAAGCCAAGCAGTGAGGAAGGCATGTGCCGGGCATGACAAAGGATGTTTTTGCAGTTCATGATGCAAGACTGGCACTAAGATTTTCGATTTGTTCATGGACTTGGAGAGAAAATCACTATGAGATCACTACTTGAACAGAACATGAGGGAGATCATGCGAAAGCTTTCGTAGCTATCCTGATGAAGTTCACTCGCTGTGTGACGGCTTGCATAACAGGAACATTGGAATGTGGTCATTGTAAAAGACAAATGATAAACAAATCAACTTGTTAACACTCCAAAACCACTACTTCAGTCTGAGTGCTTTTCCATCAAGTGCTGAGCTCGAAATGTCTGGTCCAAGAACCAAACAATCTGATGTCATATTTCGAATCTAGAAATGTCGGTTATGCTGCTAGTCGTAGAAATCAAAATCATCCTTGTCCTCTTCAGCTGCAGGTTTCTTGCTGCTCCCCAATATGGCTGGCTCCATTTCAGAGTCTGTCTCAAAGTCCGAGCCCAGACGCAGACCTGAAAAATTAATCATTAAGAATAGAGAAATGATTCTCGACTTTTCATTAAAATTTGTTCGAATGTTTAGCCAACTTGCTGGTCATGTTATGGCATAGTTGCAATGAAAAGAGAGTGGTGGTGTTCTTCAACAGCATTATGTGTGAGGTTTTCATGCTGCATTGAGAGTAAGATTTTTACACAACATTGTGGGTGAGGTTTTTACACAATATTGTGGATGAGGGTTCTGTGCAGCAGTATGTGTGGTTTTCACTCAGGATTACATGCGAGATCGTTTTTGAACACGATAATGTGCTAACTCTGTTCAACATCATAAACTTCCTCATTTCAATGCACGTTTTTTGTCTCTAACACTTCCTGTCATATGAGCTGCATAGTCTTACAGCTAAAATGGCATGTCCATTGCATTTTCATAACAACAAAGTATCCTGAACAGTTAAGGGGAACTTTGTAATTCAGAATAATTTATAGAGATAGATAGATAGATAGACAGATAGACAGACAGACAGAACAGATAGATAGATACATAGACAGATGTATACACACACATAACACACACGCACACACGCATGCACACATGCACGCGCATCTTGCACATACACTCCATTCATACTTACATATTCATGTCTATAAATCTCTGTTATCTATATCTATCTATCTATCTGTCTTTCTGTCTGTCTGTCTATCTATCCATCTATCTATTTATATATATACATGTATACATATACATGTGTGTGTGTGTGTGTGTGTGTGTGTGTGTGTGTGTGTGTGTGTATGTGCGTGTGTGTGTTCATGTGCATGTGTGTGTACCCTCCACAGTTCTGCTTGGCACCACACCTGCCAAACACATGCATGGGACACAACGTCAATAAAATATAAAACCACAATGGTGTATCACCTCACATATATTCACTCCTCTGAACTTTCTCCGGCTGTCACACAGAGTGAAAACCACACACGGATCCCTTTACGAACAGACGGGCTGCTCACACACTAGTTCACACAACAGCCTTACAAATCATGCGCATGGTAGATCAATCATTTTTCTTCTGACCTGCCAATGGGAGCTGGTTGACAAATTTTTACCTGCCCATGCAAAACCACTTGCCCATCAACTGGCGATAACTTTAAAATCTGTGAAGTACCAAGTAACAGGGAAACAGGAAAACGCAATTCATCTGTGTCTGCCATTTCATCAGCAGGAGGACAAAACTAGACAACCGGTCTGCTCCATTCTGACTGGACAATGCCTCCTGACTCAGCCAGTCACCTGGCAAAATAGATGTTAATGTCAACGTCATTGACAGCAACTTACTAGGATTGTTTCAAACAGCAACGTTTCCTGCTTCACTATGATTATTTTATATCAGCAAAATGATGCTGAACTTCTATTTCTCCACAGCATATGACTGAAAAATACCACTCTCGCTCACTGGGGCAAGTCATAGCATTCACCAGACGCCCAATGCCCTGGGCAATCGGGCAGCCATTATTGTCCTACCATGATGTGAGAATCGCACAGAGGTGATGTAAAGTTCTTGTGTCCATCATCCATTTCCCATCCTGTACACTCTCTCAAAACACACACACACTCGCACGTCTTCCTCTCTTGCACATATGTTGACCAGTGGAGAAATCAGAAAAATGCGCCCTATGCTTTTACCCTGTAGGTGCCGACCAGGACTGCAATCCACAAATACAGAGACACAAGTAGGGAATGCTACTTATCAAATTGTTCAACTCACCTGTTCGCCGCTGAGCTTGACTGGAAGCAGTAGAACCGAACACTGACCTGCAATAAAGATATTCAATGTCTTTCAATTCCATCATTTCGGGGCAGCTGTGAACTGAAAAGTGTTGCGCTGCACATTTTCTATGTCTGTCATTTGTGACACATAAAGAAGTCAAGCATATAAATTCACTTGTCTGTTTCGTATTATGTAGTAAACAAGCATTACTTTGCACTCTAATTTTTAAGTTAATTTATTCTGGCCTTTAACGCTGGTGATGATGCTGACCTCAGAAATAAAATCACATGCTTAAAGCTCAGCACCCAATGCTCAAAATCGAATCTGTAGAAGTGACGGAATTGAACCTCATCATCTTACAACACAGCATGCGCTGAAGGTAAAAATTGATAAATATACCAATTAAACTAACATCCTAGCGCTGTGTGAAACACCAGTACTTTTCTTTCTTTCTTTGTTCCTTGGCAAGAACACTGAGGTTTGCAATTGGTCAGATTTTTGCATACATGAATATCTATCATCTCACCATTCACATAGCCACATTCCATCTTCACATATAACGGCAAACACTCCATGTTGTCATTATTGAGCTAAGCATTAAATAAAACATCCATTACATCATGTCAACTTACACACACACACACACACACACACACACACACACACACACACACTAAAACAGGGGGAAACAGAACAAATATTTACAGGAACATCATGTAACAAAATTTTACTGGATTCAAACATCTCATGTGATTGATTCACCTGTAATTTTTTCAGTTTCAGTTTCATCACGATGAACCATGAGGCACGATATGCCAGGGCTTACAGCTGAATAAATAATAGGTACAAATGATTTTGTGATGCATTTCACATAATTAGCCTCTGATGATAATGATCACATCCCAGAAACTAGTGCATGGCTGGTTTCAGAATGACCTACATTTCTATACTTTATGTTATCACTTATCTTCATATACTTCACATTGCCATTCAGCTTTATATACTTCATGTTATGACTTATCTTTACATAGTTCTCTTTATACATTTAATGTTATCACTCTTCTTTATGTACTTCACATTACCTTCATAAACTTCACACAATCACTTACCATTAATATTTTTATACTACGTGTTATCACTTATATTCATCCACTTAATGTTATCATTTACCTTCATATGCTTCACAATTATCACTTATCTTTTTTTTCTCTTATTTTTTGTGCTACCTCAGGGGCATTGCACCCACGCTGTTCATTCTGGTTTACAAGCCACAGCCATTGCTTGGCTTGTCCCGCCACAGCTGTGTACCTAGGACTTACTTCTGGTCCACAGCTGTGGGTACTTACAGGACTTACTTCTGGTCCATAACTATGGGTACTTAGAGAACTTACTTCTGGTCTATAGCAATGGGTACTTAGATTGAGGACTTCTGGTCCACAGCAGTGTAGGACTTACTCCTGGTCCATAGCTGTGGGCACACAGAGGACTTACTTCTGTTCCATAGCTGTGGGCACACACAGGACTTACTTCTGATCCATAGCAGTGGGCACATAGACAGAGGACTTACTTCTGGTCCATAGCAGTGGGCACACAGACAGAGGATTTACTTATGTTCCATAGCAGTGGGCACATAGACAGAGGACTTACTTCTGGTCCATAGCAGTGGGCACACAGACAGAGGATTTACTTATGTTCCATAGCAGTGGGCACATAGACAGAGGACTTATTTCTGGTCCATAGCAGAGGGCACACAGAGGACTTACTTCTGGTCCATAGCTGTGGGCACACAGACAGAGGACTTATTTCTGGTCTATAGCAATAGGTACATAGACAGAGGACTTACTTCTGTTCAATAGAGGACTTACTTCTGGTCCATAGCAGTGGGCACACAGACAGAGGACTTACTTCTTCTGGTCCATAGCAATAGGCACATAGACAGAGGACTTACTTCTGGTCCATAGCAGTGGGCACACAGACAGAGGACTTACTTCTGGTCCATAGCAATAGGCACATAGACAGAGGACTTACTTCTGGTCCATAGCTGTGGGCACATAGACTGGAGATTTGGGTCCAGGGAGACTGGGTTCAGCGTCAGATGGACTCTCTGGATCTGATGTTGGTTGGGGCACCACTTTGGGTGATGGCTGCTTGGCTCTGTTTACCCAAATCAAGAAAGTCATTTTAAAACAGTTTACCTACTATGTTTTTGGTTTATTTACAACGCAGACTTCTTGTCCTTCCTTCAATATATTCTGCCAGATGCATTTCAAGGTTGTGTGGTGTGTGTGTGTGTGTGTGTGTGTGTGTGTGTGTGTGTGTGTGTGTGTGTGTGAGTGTAAGTTAAACAACCAAGGTGAGAATACATAGAAAAAGATGTAAGGAAATATTTTTTCCTCACAATTTAAGACTCACATGGAATTCTCTCTAAAAGCAAATCCAGCGATTAAAACTGATCTATTTCAAAACAAGAATTAGGAAAACTCACTCATTTCTTTCATGCACCACAGAACCTATGATCAACTCAAGACCTGAAAAAAAAACCAAAAAAGGGAAAAAGGGGTCAGCCAACTAACAAACACACTGACTACATCAAAAGAAAAATGCAAACAATATGATTACATAATGATGAGAAAGATACTCACGGGACAGTTTTGGGGGAAAGGACATTGGCAAACTCTTTCTCCACATCATCATCAGTGTCGTCTGAAGTAACTGGTGCTCTCTGCTGACTGCGGGAAAAGGTTCCGGACAGCATCTGCTTGTACGCTGACGTTTCTGCAAAACACATGAAACATTCCATCACCGCAACATGATATGGCCCTTTGCAGTCGGCTGGGCTATAAGAAACATTACCATTACCATCACCACAATTACATCTACAACATATACACAAGTGAACATCAATCATTCAAATTATTGACAGAATATGAAACTGGTGTCCCTGAAATTCCCTGCTGGTGTCTTTCTCATCAAAGCTTAGGAGTTACCTTCTGCAGACTTGGTGCATTTTTTGAAAATTCTTTCGTTCTCAGTAGTTTCATCTTAAACCTAATGGTTCCCTAGCAAAGTGTTTTGCATCTCTGCATAATGAATTGTACACATTACCTTAATTCTCTGAATGCATCAGTGCAGAAGTCTGCTGACATCTTCAGTCAATGGTGCAGTAGGAGTCAATACCAACTACAACATTATCTCCTATTCCACACAGCCTTGAAAACCAATCTTGCTATACGAACAAGAATATTGAATTAGACAATTCCACACAGCCTTGAAAACCAATCTTGCTATATGAACAAGAATATTGAATTAGACTATATGCAGGTATACTTGAACATGACTGCCTCATGAATCAAAGTTCATTCCTCCTCGGGCCATGCTGATGGTACCATAATAGTTTGGTGACTGATGCTTCTAAATCCTCTTTCAGTATAGGAATAGTATATGCTACATAGTTGTGTATGTGTGTGTGTGTGTGTGTGTGTGCGTGTGTGTGTGCATGCGTGTGTGTGTGCGTACGTGCGTGCGTGCGTGCGTACGCACGCGCGCGTGTGTGCATGCATGCGTGTGTGTGTCCCTCTGTGTGTGTGTGTGTATGACAGATACTTTTAGTGTTTATTTGTTTTTCTTCAATGCTAATAGGTATAAACACCATGCTTGTCATGATAAATTCTACATTGTGTAATATCATGCTATGTTGATATCCTTAGTGCCTGAACTGGGACAAGGGCCAGATGGAAAAAAAGCATCTTCCTGGGTATCTGTTACCCTTGTGAATGAAGATTATCAATCAATAAATCAATCAATCAATTAATGTCTCTTTCCCACCCTTGGGAGTAAAGATTAACAGTCAATGAACTGATCTCTCCTTCCCTCTCTCGCTCCACACTCCCTCTCTCTCCATACCATTAAGAGGCACAGCAGGTTCCTTGGGCATGCTCTGGTCAAAGAAGCTGGACTCTTCGTCACTGAGAGGTTTGTCCACCAGGCTGCCAAACTTCAGAGGGGGCACTGCAACACAACAGTACGTTTTGTCACAGGGATAAATGTGGATATGATAGAGCTGTATCATGACCATTCTGATTTCTTCTTTCTCCTCCTCTTCTTCTTTGTTTTCTCCTTCTTCTTTTTTGTTTTCTCCTTCTTCTTCTTCTTCCTCTTCTTTGCTCTCTTCTTCTTCTTCTTTGTTCTTGTTCTTCTTCTGTTTCTTCTTCTTTGTTTTATAATGTGTTTACCTTTGGTCAGCTAAAGGAAAGAATCTGTCAGGACTGATCAATCAATCTGATCATGCCACCTAAAATTACAACGGTTCCATTTTCAGATGAAATACATGACTGTAAAAGTCACCCTCTTATCCTATGAAATGCACCCAATGACTTGCCACGGATTATATCAAGGTGCATGATACAGACAGTGTTTAGCCAGGTAACACAGGCAAAGAACCAGAATCATCCACCAAAACTCCCACCTCTGCCATCCTCCATCAGGCTGTTGGAGTTGCCCAGGTGACTGGCTTGTTGCCGTGGTGACACAATGCTCGAGGCGTCAGTGGCATCATCCCCTTCCAGTAAGTTGGCCAGCAGTGTGAAGGCCTGTCACAGTCACAGACAAGATGCTGTTGTAGTTGTCAGAATTTTCTGTGTGAAGATTCAAACTTTAAAAGAAGAAGTACGCTTTGTTAATTCAAGTTTTAAAAGGTTGACTATTTCTTTTTCCATGCCTCTGCAGCAAATTAAGTATGAGAGAATGATTGCATCAAAATAAGCAAACAGATGCAGTATGTTAAACGTTATCATAACAACAAATGTCTTTCAACAACAAGCTGGCCTTTGGGCAAGAACGCTATATGCTCACTTGTCTTTTTTTTTTTAATTGTATTAGACGTAATTCTAAGATTCACTCAATATTGCTGTTGTGTCCCACTTTAACTGTTTCTATGCAGGGTGCAAATCACATTCAGATCTAGCGTAACTGCATACTTCTATTACACATGTTTGGCATATCATGTCAATTTTGTGGACTTGAATCATCAACATCAACGTCCCTTTTGCACCCAATTTCAGGGGATAAGTGACTGTTCGTGCTTTGTTTTCATTGTCTTGAACAAGATCAAAGAGGTTGAAATGTGTTGTGTTTGTCTTCTAATTTGTTTGTTTTCTTCGTTCAGCGGCACAGTAATTTTTCCTTTATGTTTGCATCAGGATCAATAACTGAAAGACGTGCTTCTACTTCATATCATTATTTTTTTATCATATGCTTGTTTCAGTGTACACGTGAGTTACACAGAGCAAGTTTAAGGTAGAAAAAGATCACTCATGTTGCAGATTTTTATCCAAGCAAGGACAAGTAATGATAAACACCTAACACAGTAACAGCAAAATTCATGCCGGACTTGTGTATGCAAGACTTTAAGTCTAGATTTTACATATGTGATATACCTTGCAAATGCTGTTAAGTACTATCAAATATCAGCCAATAAATAAAAAATCTTGGCATGCAATACAATGAAATCATGACTTTTGTCAGTTTCAAATGTTTCACATCCAAACAGATCTTTTCATACAGCTGGAGACTCGGATTTCACTGTTCATCATTTACATAACTTTGCATGTCTCTCCAGAAATGGCTGACATATATGACAACCTTCAAAAACACACACTGGATGTTTTCATTGCAATGACGATGCTCTGACCTTGTCTAAGTATGGAGACCGGTCAGCCACAAGGCAAGGCACAAACACGCCCGCTATCTCCTTCACCTCCATGACGCTGGCCTCATGCAGGCGGGTGAAGTGAGTGAAGACAGCTGTCCACAGCTTCTTGGCTTCCCCTGTCAGGCTGTTCCTGTGACACAAATCGTTTGGCATAACCAACTGGTGTCAGTGTCAAAAAAAAAATAGATGCAGAAGGAAAAAAAAAATTTTTTTAACCCGACAAGAGAAAGTCTTTCTTTATAATTACCATCACTGAGGAGGCCATGTTTCCACCAGAGTCCAGACCTGTTTACCGTAAAATTGCTGTTGGTGTACTTTTCAACAAAAACAATTCAGTGTACTGTCTACAAAGAATGTGTACTAATCTTCCAAATTTTTTTGGGTAGAAGATGGGTCTGGAGTGATGGAGTGAGGGGTGTTGGGGGGAGGGGAGAGTTGGGGGCCGAGGGTGGGGTTAGGTAGGGTGGGAAAGAGGGGGGATGTCTATCATCCAAATTTTTGTAAAAAGAGTTGGGGAAGGTGGGGGGGAGCATTTTCAACTGCTATCATGCACTAGAGGGTAGAGGGATGGGAATACCTGATCTTGGCACCTACAGCAAAAACAGATCCTTCCAATACTGATTACTTTCAAACCTGAGTCATAAGCATACTCTGGCACAAATTCATGCTCTCTTGCCATTTTCTTTTTTAATGTTTTTTCCTTTTTTTTTTAACATATCAGGGCCTGTAGTTGCTGCTTAAGGTTCCCTCGAAGTCGGAGTGTGGCTGCACATGTGGCGGGGTAATCAAAAACGGTCATACAATTAATGTTCTCATCCCCAGCTGATGCATTTGTACCATAGTGTTCAAGTACTTCGGCTGTTTGGATGATCCCTGGAGTCTTTTAGCCAGGGTACGACAACAACAACAACAACAGCTGCTTAAGGTTCCTATGTCTCAGCATGTTGTTGAAGAAGCATACACAGCCAGATGTGATTCTGCACACAAGAGTCAGCAAGAGTCATCGTTCTTAGTCCAAACAGGCCAAGGCAACACCATGGTTAAGTTCTGCAAGTGCAATCACCACTCAAGAACTTTGTCTCTAGATCTTTCCTTTTTCAATGTATTCTCTTCTAGTTCATATCAATCATCTATTTTTTGCCAAACATTTGTGCAGAATACCATGAAATAATACGGGTAGACAAATGTGCGTGTTTGTTGGTTTGTCTGTCTGTCTGTCAGCCAGAGCACAGAAGAAACCAACTGAAATGAATTCCGACAACACTAATCATGGAAGGCAGAACACAGTCCAAGGATGAATGTGTGGAGTCTCTGGAGGTTCCTATGCGCAGATCCAGATCAAACCATGGATCCAGGATCTGTCAGCAAGATTAAGGAAGGGATTTTAACAAAAGCTTGTTGGAAATATGGAATGTGTCCCGAGGATGAAAGTCATGCATTTTGGTGTGGATCAGTGGTGAGGACCCAGATCAAACCATGGATCCAGGATCTGTTCAACCTTGGCGGAGGTCTGTGGTCTCCTGAGTCACCTTCCAGTTACTGCTGCTAGTGTCGTTTCCATAATCAGTCCCAGTAATGACGCTTATGATGTTTGTCTTTATCAACACAACACAGACGCACACCACACAACACAGACACACACATGCATATACAAAAACATGCATGCAAGCGCCACACACACACACACACACACACACACACACACACATACACATACCCATACACACACACACACACACATGCGCACACGCACATACGCAAGCACACACGCCCCCACATGCGCACATGCACGCACGCATGCACACATGCACACACGCACGCACACACACACTGAAAGAGACCACACGAACATTCCCACTCACGCAATGCTGCTAACTGTAATGTTTGCCCGGGACTGTGTAAGCAGCTGTTCCCCAATGAGGCACTCTTCGGGGAGGTTGCGCACCACATGGGACATCTGTTCCAGGACCAGGTGACTGGCTGTCATGCCTGACACCCCTTGCAGGGCCCCTCCAGCATTGGCACGCCTGAGATGGTAGAATGGTGTGTGTGAGTGTGTGTGTGTGTTTGTGTGTGTGTGTGTGTGTGTGTGTGTGTGTGTGTGTGTGTGTGTGTGTGTGTGTGTGTGAGGGTGTGTGTGTGTGTGTGTGTGTGTGTGTGTGTTTGACTGATTTTCAGTAGACTAGATTAAACGATTGTAATCATTATTCTGTAGTATATGCTTTTTTTTTTTTTCTTTCACAGGATGATTCAAAGTGATCTCAATGATATCAACATTTACAAACCATGTAAATAAAACAAACAAAAAGCATTACGCATTTCAGTCATCACAAAACGTGTGTAATATTCCAAACATGGTCTTGATAAGAGCTGGCAACAGTAGCATTACATACAAGACTGACATACAATACATTAGTATTAGAGAACAATGTTTGATAGTTTGCACACGTTTCTTGCAATGGCCAATTTCTGCGTGTTATGTGTGTGTGTGTGTTTGTGTGTGTGTGTGTGTGTCTGTCTGTGCCTGTGTGTTTCTTTTCTTCTTTCTGTGTGTGTGTGTGTGTGTGTGTGTGTGTGTGTGTGTGTGTGTGTGTGTGTGTGTGTGTTTGTATGTATGTGTGTCCCTTGCACAGAAAGTCAAATCCGCATTTACAAGTACACCAACAAATTTAGTATTATATGGGCATAACTGCACTGTCCAATATAGATCTTCTACCTATTGTATCAATATACTGAAAACAGATCATAATTTTTGTTCTCCAGTTCTGCTTCTTCAGATGCCATGAAAATGATCTCCCCTTTCTGATTCTGATGGCTCACCAAAAATCAGATGTTAGACTTCGTTTTCCCTCAATACCTTCCGTTTTTCTTTTCTTGCTTTCATTCATTCTTCCTTTTCTCTTTTTCTTTCTCTTTTTTTCACAATTCTGAAGAACAAGTTGTAGGGACAGCACAAAAAAAGAAAAAGAAAATACAAGGATTGGCTGGAACACTGTAACCATAACTACAAAACTACTTTTTGGAGGGACCTTAGCACTCTGACCAGCAATTAATGTCTCATGGAAATGGAAGGAAGAAAGAAAAAGAGAAAGAAAAACCTGTCAGATGCAGGACTTGAACCCCAGATCAGGGATCACCTTATCTCTCTCACAAGTGCAATATCCTGTGGGCCACCACTCCACAGAGTAACACTGTATGATAAATTTATTGTCTCTACAATCAGAGGGTGCCAGCACAGATCCCAACTATTCATCATGGACACCCCCCCCTGTCTTTTGTCAACAAAAGTAACTATAATACTAAGTGAGAATCCATAGAGTGCCGCCAAACAGACAGAGCAGTTCAAGGGATGTCAACATGTACAGAAAAAAAAATCACACCCTGAGAAAGGGGACGAAAAAAAAGGTTGCATGATAAAACAGTAACAAACAACATACATACGATGCACATGTAATTAATAACAAGGGAGCTAATTAATTGATATCCTGACAGTGGATGATACCAAGTCATGCTGAGAACACCAGCCATTCAGCTTAATTTATCACTGTCAGATGAAGAACAATGGAGATGTAATAAAAACAAAACATAACAAAACAAAACAAAATCCAGAAAGTATACACTTACTGTATGAAATCAATCTTTTCATCAACATTGAGGATTGGAGTACCGTAATACTCCACACCTTGTTTGCCACTGCTGATGTCAACCTCTATGTGGTGCAGAAGACGGATCAGTCCATCGACAGTCAGCTCAGGCAGCAAAGAACTGGAACAGAGCAATAAAAACAGCTCTCAGTGCGGGGTGGATGGTGGAAGAGTCCATATGCAGATAGCTCAGGCAGCAGAGAACAGAAAGAAAACATAAAAACAAACCTCAATATGTGTGTAGGTGATGGATGATTCCATCAACAGTCAGCTCTGACAACTAAAGCACTGTGAGAGTGACCTGAATCCTGTGCACTGATAGCTTTCCACACAAATATGAAGACAAACTACGGTGTCAGGCATGACTCTGTTCTTTGGCATGTTGTCAGTGTTGAACCAACAGATCCTGCCACTGTCGAAGAGAGATCACAGGATGGTGTAAATCTGTGACAACTAGAATTACAAGCTACTACGACAAAACTTCTCTGAAAGATGTTGTTTCTGCATGCAACCTTGTACAGCTTGGTAAAGATCTGGGCTGAGGGTCGATATTGTGCTGCTAGAGGATGTACTTTGAACTTTCCACGAAATCCCATAGTTTCACCATCTGCATGTGCAGATGGCAGGCTGTGAATCTGCTATTAGCTTGAAATGAAACCTGTCCCACCGTCTGTTACTGAGTTATCTTTCAGAAGACAGATACACAAACAATGCCCATAGCTCTACCAACTCTGTTATTGACTTATCTTTCAGAAGACAGGTACACAAACAATGCCCATAGCTCTACCAACTCTGTTATTGAGTTATCTTTCAGAAGACAGGTACACAAACAATGCCCATAGCTCTACCAACTCTGTTATTGACTTATCTTTCAGAAGACAGATACACAAACAATGCCCATAGCTCTACCAACTCTGTTATTGACTTATCTTTCAGAAGACAGATACACAAACAATGCCCATAGCTCTACCAACTGCTCTTGCCAAGTCGTCTTGTCATGAATCTAATATCAGCTTGAAATAAAACCTCCCATCCTAAAGGTTTTGCGTTATCTTGCTGATACACAAACAATAGGCAGGTACACGAGCAATAGACAGATACACAAACAGTAGACAATTACACAAACAAATGACGATAAATAAACAGATACACAAACACACAAACAATAGACTGAAACACAAACATCAGAGAATCAAAATACACAAACAACAGAGAGACGCACAAACAATAGACAGATACACAAACAACAGACTGATGCACAAACAAAAGACAGATACACAAGCAAACACAGAAACAGGTTTAAAAAGATATTCTACTGCACAGTGTAATACAGAATGTATCATCTCTCTGAGCAACATGCAAAATATCACACACACGTGCACACGCAGGCAGGCAGGCACGCACACACACGTACACCCACCTCCACCCATACACAAACACACACACTCATATACACACACACACACACACACACACATATTCACACTTACACACATCACTGTCTTTAATAATGTCAGATGTTTCTTGCTCTTTGCATATGTATGCATATATGAGTAACAAATAGTCTGAGCAATCTGACATATTATGCTTCTAACATATCAAACAACACACGCGCACACACACACACACACACACACACACACACACACACAAACAAACACACACACACACACACACACACACACACACACACACACACACACACACACACACACACACATCAGAAATGAAGGAAAGACCATTTACACACCCTGAGCTACGCAACGAACGCACACTGTCTTGGCGAGATCGTACTCCCTCTTCTCGTAGAGACGGGGCTTTCACAGGAGAGGCGTCGCCGTCACTCAAAGGGAGGTCATTGTCAGTGCCAAAGTCACTGTCCTCTGCATCCATGGGGCTCCTGGAAGGCTGATCGCCTCGTCCTGGGCAAAGACTGACTTGGTCTGAGTCAGTTTACAACATATTACCCTTAAGTGATTACCCCAAATCCAAGTCAATTTATAACATATTACCCCTAAATGGTTATGCAAAATCTTTTGTTAATAAAAACGCATTGTTTGGCAAACTTAGAATCTGATTAAATAAGTACCTGAATTTTTTGGTCACCATGAAAAAAAATGTCTCTTCAGTTTCAGGCAAAGGATAATCTGTTATAGTGAATTTATACAATGCAAGCAACAAAGGTCAGAACAAGGCAAACAAAAACAGACTGAAAAAAGAAAACTGAAATGCCGCAGAAAAAAAGAGCTGTTTGTTTCTCCTGACAGTTTGCCTCACGACGACACGCTGTTCTTTTACAAGAATCTTCCTCAAAGACTGAAAAATAATACCATACTCTAACAATATATCAATCAAAGGTGCAAAACTCATGACTAACGCTGTTTGTGGTGCAATTCATCTCGCACACAAACAGAAGCTTGGAAAGCCATTTATGGGAGAAGATCCCCTTTTCATGATGTGTGCCTCTTGTCTCTATGTGCGGTAGATTAATGGGGTCCCCTAACGGATCTGAGTTGGAGTCACATAGTACGTTTGTTTTCTTTGGGACTGATAGAGAAAGTTCTCTCCTTGTTTCATACAAACTTTTTACATCTTCCAGCCACAATTAACATCATTTTCCTTGCTAAGTCTAAACACACAAACTTTTTACATCTTCCAGCCACAATCAACATTGTTTTCCTTGCTAAGCCTTAACACACATTGTAGTACAACAAACAGATCACCTGAATGAGGACCAATTGCATTCTTGTTGGAGAACTGGCTGATGTTCATATATTCAGACTTAGGAGAGTCAAGGTCGACGTTCTGAATCTCTGGCTGTTTGGCAGATGACAAAGCTTGCTTCTGCGGAAGTTGTGGTGGACCCGTATCGCGGACAGAAGTTTTGGCAGCCCCACTCGGGGTCATGGCCGGCTTTCCTGCTCCGAAGTCAGTGACATCCCCCCTGTTGACGGAAGGTGGTACTCGCTGAACGCTAACTCTTTGGATAGGCTGTGACATTGGTGCTCTTGCTCCTGAGCTGTCGTCTGCGGCGCTGCTCTCATCCCGATATGGCTGTGCCACGCCCTGCTGTAGCTGCCTGGATTGATACTGCTGTGGATGTTGCTGAGGTTGATAGTGCTGCTGGTGTTGTTGTTGATGTTGCTGCTGTTGTTGCTGATGGGTCCGACGGGTAGAATCTTCTCTTTCTGCCTCTGTCCATTCCTGAGATCGTCTGACACCTGAGGTATCCCTGCTGTGTCCAGTCTGTTGGTCCTGCAGGTGTTAACAATGTTTGTGTTTTGAAATGTCAATGTCTTGGGGTTATGTGTGGTTTGTCTTACTTCTGTTGTTGTTGTTGTTGTTGTTGTTGGTTGTATTTTGATCAGTTTATTTGCTATGGTTAGGACTAATATGTGATGAAAATAAAAGGAAGAAAAGATATTAAGATACACACGCTGTTGGACTTTGAGTGTATTCTAATGATTGTGCAGTATTGTTTGTATTGTCTTGCACTGGACTGTACCAAATTGTACTCTCCTGTATTGTATTCTATTGTATGAGTAAATGTGTCATGTTATTCTGTCTTCTATTCACCACATCATATTGGATTGTACTGTACTGTATAAGTACATTGCACTGTATTGTTTCACATCATATTATATTATGTTGTATTCTATTTTATCGTATTGTTGTGCAGATTTATCTGTGTGACAATCAACCTGCTCTTCCAAGAACACCACAAAGCCAAAGTATGTCAGAGTGTAACACTTTCTCCAATACCTCTTCCATTTTTCATTAGTTCAACAAGCCAACATTTCCTTCCTTTTATCTATCCATAAAAGGGCATTTGAAACATTCAAATGACATATTTACAGCACACATCTGTTTCATTACCACCTGTCTCACCTGTTGGGGTTCTCCTCTCATTTTCTGCTCCACGGTTCTGGTCCACTGTGGATAGGTGCGGGCCACATAGTCCGCATACTGTTGCTACAGAAACACAGAAATTGCACTGCTATTGCAAGTGTGTTATTATAAAATAACGCTAGAACATGTTTATCTGAAATAACTAGGAACACATTTGTTGAACAGTGCATACTATACATGCAGAGTTTACAATCAAAAAAGGGCGCGTAAATATTTCTGTTTTGGAAACTCAGTAAAAATATTCTGGGTGTATTACAAACACACACAAAATTTCCAGTTTTCAACTAATGTAGGAAAAATTATCAGGCCAGCAGTGGTCAAACTTTAAATCAAATGCATGTATCTGTCAACAGTAAGAAAACACCAAACAAACAAGAGAACAACAAAGCATGAAAACAAACAAACAAAAATGTTTGAACCAACTGACAAAACTGTTAAAACCATACCTTCAAGAAGTGTAAACGCTGAGTGCGGGCAGTCATGGCAGACAGATGAGAATCAATTCTCTCAAATTCACGCACCAACATGGCATTTCTTTGCTGAGCACGTTGCTCATCAGCACAGATTTTCTTCCAGTAAGTATGCAGTTTGCTAGCTTTCAACTGGGAACTGGAACATGGAAACAAGGGTTGTGGCGTTTTATCTCTCTGCGTACAGACTGGCACACTCAAATGTTAATCTATGTGATTATTCATTTCTAAAGCAAGAACTGTTTATTTTAAAAGCAACAATATGGATTCACTTGTAAGTACAAATATTCTTGCATGTGCAAACACAGATAAGCATACACATGCAGACATCTATGCAAGTATCTGTGAATGAATGGCATTATCCATACAAAGCATGATGCTTTTATAAAACAAACAATATACAAATCTATATTCCACCATTATCAACCATTTCATGTATTATTATCTGGTATGGAAATTTGTACAGGTATCTTAGCAGCACCTAAATATCAAATTAATAGTGTGCACCAGTATACCAATTGCTGCTAGTCTGCTGGTCACACTGAAAAATCTTGGTCAACATTCCGCCTATACATATGCATGCAGGTGTGCGGAAACATTGTGATGTCTGTTATTACTCTCAGTTTTAAGAAAATAGTACCTTCTGACGACTGTCTGTCTGCCTAAAGCAAAGTAATTTAGCAGTTTTCAATGGATGACACCATTCAGCTCCATTGCCTCTATGCCTGACACCATTTTGACAGAAAAACATTCTCTAGAAAGACTGTTTTTTACAAAGCAAGAGAGTCTGGAAATGAACAATACTGGAACAACAGCAGCTGTCCTGTGACATAAAATTGTATGTAATCTTTTAAAGTGACAGCTGCACAGAGACATCCTCTAAGTCAATTATCACAAAGAAACCAGCATCAACTGATTTCAGAAATAAAAATCTCTTCCTCTTTGACAAAATAAAACAAAGTAGAGTTAGAAAATATGCAATACTTTAACAGCGTCACCTTCACTTACTCAACTGCCTAGTGTCTGCAACAAAACTGTCTTTTTCTTCTCTCCCCAACTTCCCAAATATTAGTGGCTCTGACCTGCTCATTTCTTGCTTGAATCACATGCTCTCTCTCTCTCTCTCTCTCTCTCTCTCTCTTTCTGAAATTTTCTTCACACAGTTCAATCGCTTGATTCTCTATCCATTCTGGAACAATCAGATGTGCACCATTAAACCATATATTTAAAAACTGTATCAGTATTTATGGTTTTACTGATTCACACTGCCAGGATCAATGGTTGCTTTATTATCATTATCGTAACTGCTGCTGTTCATTTCTTGCAATTGACTTTTTTTTCTCAATAATTTTACCAGCAATTTATTTTTCATGCCTTTCTTAACAAAAGCCAAAGACTAAAGCAATGTGTCTTAGTGTACAGAGAGTTGAACATACTTTCATTTATTTACTGTTGCTTGTACAATATAAAAAAAATGGAGAAAGTGCTACAAAAAAAGACTAAGCTGACTGAATGGATGCCTGACTTAAATGTTAAAAAAAATTGCTAACACCGGGAAAGGAAACTGATTATCTAGCACTGCCACTGACAGAATACGAATCAACACTTTGAGTAGCAAAATTTCCATCCCTCTTTCCACTTCAAAGCTCACAAGATTGACTCAATTTCTTGTTTTGCTAATTGTTCGAACTCAAAGCTCCCCAGATTAACTCATTTTTTTTTGTTTTGCTAATTTGCCTCTTGTCAACAAAATTTTGTCTAACGATATCAGGTTCCAACATGCACAGCATAATTTTTGCCAAACATCAATATATTACATGTATATATACACATTATGATCTGGCCTCAAGTCTCCTGTCAATTGATTCCATGAATAAATGTCCACCTAGAACTACCAAAAACAACTGAATAAACATCAGTTGAGACCTGTTTTGGTCAGACTGCATCAGCAGTGTGAACTGCTTCTCAAGCTGCATCCTCTCTCGTTCACTGAAAACAAACAAAAGCAATGTAATCGTTAGAAACGAACAATCTCTTAGGAAAAAAAAACAAACAAATAAAACAGGTCTGAGTAAACACAATGCAGGGCACTTTGAAAGACATATGTACAAGTCAATCTGAAAGAAAATCTCCCACACATGCACAGCTTTTAAATCAGTATTAGATCCATACTGAGAGAAAAGTACACCCACACAAACTTTGGAAGTAAACAGAAAATAATACAATGTGCAATGAGTGTGACCAGCTCAGTCAAGCAGCTTCAGGACCATTGAATATGTACATACATGTACTTCTGCAGTGAAAGCAGCCAGTTCTGATCTGATAAGGGATTTGGTACTTCTATATCCCAAAGGCAGAATCAGTGAGTAGAGAATGTTCAGAGAAGGAAACCAAATACAGAAGAACTGCATGCAGAAGAAAGCACCACTGCGTGTGTTGCAGATGTCCGCTGTCATTTTGAACCCTCAGACTGAGAGCCTAGGAGAGCCCCAGACACATCCTGAGCTCATATAAACCCCTGTTAATTGCTACAATCTATTCATGATGAGAGAAAAAAGCATGACTTATGATCAAGTGTATCCACATCCTCCTTCCCAATCCACCCTACAGTACACAGGGGGAGGGACCCGTAGCCAGAAGGCTGCCAGGAACAGTGAGATAGTTCTACAAAGGAGCTCTTCAGCTTGTAGAAGGTTCTGTTAAATGTCATTTTGTGACAGTGGATGTGACCAGAGAGCACTGTACTTTTGGCGAGCAGAGGCTGGAACAAACTTCTCAACAGATTTCAGGCTGTGATGGTACTTGATGTTCAAAGTGTAACATCAATGAGCTAATGCAAATTCTGAAATATCTCCTTTCTTTTAACTTTCTATGGATTTCATAGTTATCCTCAACGATATTGTGGTGATGGTCATGTAGACAACTATGAAGTTCCAGCAGTGGAAGAACGTTTTCTTGAAGTGTTTACAGATGACAATTTTACCCTGGTTTTCGTTGAAACCCTGAAATTTGTCAGTAATGCATGCTGTGTTAGCAGAGAACAGCATGACAATGAATTTATAAAGCATTTCTACAGATGGAAAAAAAAGTTATAGTGCTGTTCCCAGGTAGCAAATATGCCCAGGTTTTTCCACAGACACCGAGAGAAAATGTTCTGCGTGCAATCAGCCAGCAGAGGGACACCAAAGACAGATAGTTGTAGCTACTGCAAATGCAATAGAAAACATCCTGTAGGCAAGAAATATTGTCCAGCAGCAAAGATGCATACAGAAAATGTAAACAAATTGGTCACTTTGCTATTGTATGTAGAACTTCATTGGCAGTCAGGGAGATTCAGGAAGATAGAGAGCATAAAGCAGAAGAGTAGTTTGTTGGAGGTATGCAGTCAAAGACACCTTTAGATTCAGGATTCAAACTGAAGATGGCATCACTGGAATTCACCCAGTGTATTGACGCTGAAGCTCTAGTTTCAGTGATGTCACACCACACCTTCACGTTCAAGCCACCTTTTGGGAAATTACACCAGCCCGACCACCAACTTCTTGGACCTGGAGATCCACATCTTATGATCACGGATTTCACTTTCATCAAGCTTTCTTCTTCCTCCATTAATGTTCAGCAGTCATAACTTTGACCATTACTAACATTTATGTATGTATGACCGTTTTTTTTATCCTGCCATTAAGGCAGCCATACTCCAACTTCGGGGAAGGTGCATGCTATGTGTAACGTGTCATCCATACCAACGGCCAAACTGGCCTTCTCTTCAAAAGTTGGTGATGGGATTTTACGTGTGTGCAAGATGTTGTGCATGCGTTCACACACAGAACCTCGGTTTATAGTCTCATTCAAAGGACTGTATGGGGAATGGAGTCAGAACCACTGTTAACTCTGAGGGAAAAATCCCCCTGTACCAAAATTTGAACCCGTAACCTCAGGATCACAAGTCCGGCGCTCTACCAACTGAGCTATTCCGGCTTTCTCGCTGGATGACCTCTATCAATCAAAAAATCTACATTTGACAAACTTCCAAACTACTGCTTGGTATACTTGCTGTCCAGAAGGTGGAACTGATCCATGACTTCCCATGAACGGGTTCACTGCACATGATACCCGGGTATGTCAGACAAAGCAGACCAACAGACAAACCGAAGTGGGAACCGATCCTGTCTGAAGTTTTTATCAAAAGAAGATGTTAAGACATAGTACCCACTACTCGTAGTACTCATCATAATGAAATGTTTAATTCAGTACAAGCTAATAGTCTAAACTTGGCACCAACAGGTTTTCACTTTGGTCCCATTTCTACTGAGTTTAATGAAAACGATGATCGTGTTCATGGATAAAAAGCAAACTCTTAGACATCCCATTCATCAATATTGTAATCATTCTTTTTATGCAAAGCACCTTTTAGACATTTGATCCTGTAAATCCTTTTGCCGTTGATAAAATTCAACATTTGGAGATGCCATTTTGACGCTCTTCAAGAATCTAAGCGATTCTCTCCCTTGTACCTCTGTCGACTAACTGATATTCATCCAAATCGGCAACCGACTCTCTCTCTCTCTCTCTCTCTCTCTCTCTCTCTCTCTCTCTCACACACACACACACACACACACACACACACACACTCCCATGCGCGCGCACATGCACGCACGCATAAGCGCACGCAAGCACGCACGCGCGTGCGCGCGTACACACACACACACACACACACGCGCGCGCGCGCACACACACACATTCACGCACGCACGCACGTTTGCACGCACGTAAGCTCATGCACGCTCGCGCCCGCGCGCGCGCGCGCGCACACGCACGCACACACACACACACACACACACACACACACACACACACACACACACACACACACGCACACACACAAAGAGTGTTGCAGAATTATGCTGTTGATTTTTGCGAATTGGCTGTTTCACAACCAAGAAAGGCATGCACGCACTAAACTGAGGTTAATAAGAGAATATCTCGCCTGTCAGCTCGGCACACTAATGTCTTGTGCAGCGTATGATGGAAAAACAACAACAACAATAACAACAACAACAACAACAACAACAATACACACATACATACATGCGCATCTCTCTCTTTCTTTCTCTCATGCATGCGCATCTCTCTCCTCTCTCTCTCTCTCTCTCTCTCTCTCCTCTCTCTCTCTCTCTCTCTCTCTCTCTCTCTCTTTGTACTCCCAGTTCTTATAGAACAGGAAGTACTTTAGAATGGGAACGAAGAATGCTTTCTGTGTGTGTGTGTCTGTCTGTCTATCTGTCTGTCCGTCCGTGGTCAAAATGTGTTCCACTCGCTCCAGACAAAACTACTGGGCCGATCTTTCTGAAAATTTGTAGGTATGTTCATTACGGGTCACGGATGATGCCCAATGTTTTTATTTACCGTTATAGCCGTTACTAACGGCTGTAACGGCCTGTAACGGTTTTTCTTCTTCATGGAATATCTCAGAAAGTACTTGGCCGATCTTTGTGAAAATTAGCAGGTATGTTCATTATGGGTCACGGATGATGCCCGATGTTTTAGTTTACCCCGTTATAACCGTTACTAACGGCTGTAACGGCCTGTAACGGTTTTTCTTCTTTATGGAATATCTCAGAAAGTACTTGGCCGATCTTTCTGAAAATTTGTAGGTATGTTCATTATGGGTCATGAATAATGCTCGATGTTTTAGTTTACCGTTATAGCCGTTACAAAGGCTGTAACGGCCTGTAACGGTTTTTCTTCTTTATGGAATATCTAAGAAAGTACTTGGCTGATCTTTGTGAAAATTAGCAGGTGTGTTCATTACGGGTCACGGATGATGCCCGATGTTTTAGTTTACCCCGTTATAACCGTTACTAACAGCTGTAACGGCCTGTAACGGTTTTTCTTCTTTATGGAATATCACAGGAAGTACTTGGCCGATCTTTCTGAGAATTTGTAGGTATGTTCATTATGGGTCACGAATAATGCCCGATGTTTTAGTTTACCGTTATAACCGTTACTAACGGCTGTAACGGCCCTAACTGTTTTTCTTCTTCATGGAATATCTCAGAAAGTACTTGGCCGATCTTTGTGAAGATTAGCAGGTATGTTCATTATAGGTCACGAATAATGCTCGATGTTTTAGTTTACCGCTATAGCCGTTACTAACGGCTGTAACGGCCTGTAACGGTTTTTCTTCTTTATGGAATATCTCAGAAAGTACTTGGTCGATCTTTGTGAAAATTAGCAGGTATGTTCATTGAGTCACGGATGATGCCCGACGTTTTAGTCTACTGTTATAGCCGTTACTAACGGCTATAACGGCCCATAACGGTTTTTCTTTTTTATGACATATCTCAGAAAGTACTTGGCCGATCTTTCTGAAAATTTGTAGGTATGTTCATTATGGGTCATGGATAATGCCTGATGTTTTAGTTTACCGTTATAGCTGTTACTAACGGCTGTAACGGCCTGTAACGGTTTTTCTTCTTCATGGAATATCTCAGAAAGTACTTGGCCGATCTTTCTGAAAAATTGTAGGTATGTTCATTATGGGTCACGGATGATGCCCAATATTTAAGTTTACCGTTATAGCCGTTACTAACGGTCCATAATGGTTTTCTTCTTTATGGAAAATCTCAGAAAGTTCTTGGCCGATCTTTCTGAACATTTGTAAGTATGTTCATTATAGGTCACAGATGATTTCCGATGTTTACCAGAATAGCCATTACTAACGATTACACCAGCCCAAGACGGTTTTTCCTCTTCATGGAATATCTCACACATATTCAGGATAAACTGGGAGTACGTTTATATGCTTTGCATCTTTTTTTTTTCTTTTTTTTTTCATTTCTCTTCTATTTTCATTTGATATTCCATTATGATTCTATGACCGCTTTGTTTGCTTGTTTGCTTTCTTACATTATTTCATTTCACTGCATATTGTAGTCCCTACACTTTATCTGTTATCCTCCTAAATAAAGAATTTTGTCTTGTCTTGTCTTGTCTCTCTCTCTCTCTCTCTCTCTCTCTCTCTCTCTCTCTCTCTCTTTCTCTCTCTTCTTCTTCTTCTTCTTCTTCTTCTTCTTCTTCTTCTTCTTCTTCTTCTTCTTCTTCTTCTTCTTTTTCTTCTTCTTCTTCCATAGAGCGACCGCAATCAACATTCTGATTCTCTCTCTCTCTCTCTCTCTCTCTCTCTCTCTCTCTCTCTCTCTCTCCACACACACACACACACACACACACACACACACACACACACACACACACACACACACACACACACACACACACGGAGTGTTATTGCTGTTGTCGTCGTCGTCGTCGTTGTTGTTGATGTTGTCGTTGTCGTCTTGGTCGTCGTCGTGGTCGTCGTTGTTGTTCTTGTTGTTGTTCTTGTTCTTGTTGTTATTGTTGTTGTTGTTGTGCTGTGTTTCGTTTTAACATAAAATTGGGTGTGAATGGGAGAAGAATTGGATGGAAGGGGGAGAGGAGGGAGGGGAGGGGAAAAAAAAGGACGACGGCAAAGTATATTTGGTGAAATTCCTGCAAATATACTGCTTCCCCCGATCAACCAAGCCATAACAATCGGCAAAAGCAGACATCGGTCGAAGCTATACGATGTATTATTTTGAAGAATTTCAAGGTCCGGGACATTCGGAACCACAGCATTCTATGAGAGGTGAGGACATTTAACAGTATGATTCGTTGTGGAGGTTTTCTTTATGTCGCTGAATGCTCTCCATCTTGCAGTCTGGCGTTGTGAATGACGCCGACTTGATCGTGTTCAAACGCATCCCGTCTTCTGCGTGCTCTTCGCCGTTACACATCTTCTTCTTCCGCAGTTCAAAAGGCCAACATTACTGAGCTGATGAGATACACCATTTACAAGTGTAGGATGTACCGAGCGAAAAGATGGACGCCTCACACCCATTTTCCCTCCTCAAAAGAAAAAATAAAAGAAGAAGTGTGGGTGGGTGGGTGTGTTTGCCCATGTCTGTATTTTCACATCTCCAGCTAAGATTCTCAAGCAAATCGTACGATGCACACACCTTATGGGCACAGCCCCATCGTTCTCTGACTCAGCTTGCCTGTGAACGGGAGCCAAACTGAAATACATATATTTGTTGAGGCGTGAAGGCAACTGTTCCAAAGAAAGAGCATAAGAGAAATTGTGCAGGGCAGGAATGTTTCCGATAGTAGAGGGACCTATAAGAAAAGACATCTGAAGTGTAAGGGAGAGATTGCTGTAAGTTTGTTTCTTCTGTGCAGATGGGTGGTTAGGGGGTTCTTGCAATTTAACATTGGTCAAGTGTGTGCGTGTGCGTGCGTGAGCGCGTGTGCGCGCGCGTGCGTGTGTGTGTGTGTGTGTGTGTGTGTGTGTGTGTGTGTGTGTGTGTGTGTGGCATCTTTGGCATGCACACACAAACTCTCACACATAATATGACGTATGCACACAGAAATGCGCCCCCACACACACACACACACACACACACACACGCACACACACACACATGCACACACACACACACACACACACACATTCGTGCATGCACATGTACACACACACAGACACACACACACAGACACACACACACAGACACACAGACACACACACACTCGCGCATGTACACACACACACACACACACACACACACACACACACACACAAACACATGTACTCACATGCTTTTCTTGTTGTGTACGATCCACATATTTATATTATTCCACAGGCACCTATTTCCATATTTATCCCCATGTGATTGGAAAAGAAAATATTGGGGGCGAAGTATCTCAAGAAGAAAAAAATCTCATAAAGCCTTTTTCTGTTTGTGAATTATCTTCTCATAATGGGGCATAGAGATACCTATATACATGAGTGCAGTGTACATGATTGCTAGTATTCAGTCTTCAATATCAGGTGTCAAAATTGATATTTCTCAGCATAGTGTGTGCACTGTTGTGAGGGAATGAAAAAAAGGATTATTTTACCAGTTTTCATGCCTCAGTCTAGGTCTGTCCAGTTACCATAGTGATTCCGGTGACGTGACTAACTGGCACAGCCTTTGATTTCATCAGCCATGCTTAGGTTAAACCTGGGACACTTAGCATTAAAATGCTATATATTTTTTCAGCTCCTACTTGAAGGATACCAGGATGGAAGCCTCTGTTGTTTTTGCTGGCAGGGACTTAGGGTTGAGATTCCTTTTGGATGGAAACCAGTGTGTGTTAGTTTTGGTTGAAAATGGCTTAAACTTTTTAGAATGCCTGGAACTTATTCTGGAATAGCCAGGGGTGAGTTAGGGATCAGGAGTCTAGAGAGATGTTGTGTTGGTTACTCTTTTAATGCAGAAATAAGAAGTTTTGACTATAATTAAACTGTTGCAATGTTACCTGCTTAGATGACTTTTTAATGATAATTGCAATGTGAGAACAAGTAGTTTTCCTCCTGTTTTCTCATTTCTTTCTATCCCCCCTTTGACTCCTCTTCCCATCCCCCTCACCCACTTTGAGTGTGAACTAAAATCTCTTGGTCTGTAACTTTCAGACCGAGCCAGTCAGAGCTATGATGCGCTGCGGGAAACACTTTCAGCACCACCTCCACCCCCACCTGCTGCAGGTGCAACTCCAGAAATAAAGCAGCGTCTGGCATCGTCAGTGCATCCCAGGATACTGACATGGCGGGAGGGTCAGCCACATCTGTCCTCCTCATTGGGACCACCTCAGCCACCATCCGCTTCAGCTGCTCACACCTTGAAATTGCTCTTAGACAGAACTCAGGTATGCAAGACATCCTCAGAAGACAGTGTTTGTTTGGCTAGAGAGTTTCACATAAAGTACAAACGGGGGCAAATCACTTATCAAATCCTCACAGGGAAAAAGTTAAAGGATGAGAATGTGTAGCAAAAATAAATCAAAGTGTATTCATCATGAACACGTTCTGATTTTGCAAAAGAGATCTCATTACATACAATGATTTCAGTCAAAGAAGTGAAAGGGATGGTCAAGTCTTTGTTTAAACGCATGGCAGAACTTTTAACTTGTGAACCCCAGTGGTATGATAGAAAACCTTCAAAACCTTAACTTGAAAGTGAAAATCCTTATATACTGTTATTTTGAAATCAACTCAATTACAGGGCTGCAAGTCTTTTTGAAGAAATGAGAAGTTCAGTGTTCACTTCCCCCAAAATGTGGTTTGGTTGTCTCCAGGTTAGCTGAATTCAGGTGGTTGTTTGTTTGTTGTTGTTTTATTCTTTTTTTTTTTTTTTTTTTCAGGATCTGCAAAATTTTGTTAGGGTACTTTCTACGTTCTGGTTCTCAGACAGAAAAAAATGCTTTGCAGTTTGTTTGTTTATTTTTCTTTTTATAATTAATAGTGTTTGAAAATGAAATAAACATCTTTAAAAGCAAATTGTTAGTGTTTTTTTCTGTCTTTTGATTAATTTTTTGTTGTGCAGTATATTAAAAAGCTCTGACACGATGACCAGAAATTATCTTCGGTTAGAATCTTACAAGAAATTTCATTTTGTCAAGCCATGTGTCTGCCCTGCTTGCAACAATGAGGGGGGGGGGGGGGGGGGGGGGGGGGGGTTAGGCGAGAATGAAAAAAAGATGATGAAATGCTGCTTCTCAAAAATTGATGTCAATGCTTTCAAACGAAATGTCAAAAACTCAAGTGTAAAATGGCTGGAAATGGAAATGGCTGGACAATCTAAATGCTGATGGACTGGAGCACACACTGTGGTGCCAAAATATGGATGCAGGCAGTGCATGTTATAGCATGCAGTGTGGTTGAACTTTGAAGTACTTCTTCAGCAGAGAAAAGATCCTCAACTTTTGAAGCTAATAACCTAGTATACATGAAAGCATGTGATCATCTATAACTCTTAAGCTTAATTGAGTCTCATCACAGCTTCTGCCATTACAAAACAAAGAGTGACTGAATTGGTAAGATCCAGAACATGAATTCTTTCTTTTTTTCTCAGCTCACAACTGTTTATCTTGCTGTCATATCATTTTGTAATGATATTTGAGCTTGTGACTTTGATGTCATTGAAGGTCAACAGTGGATTGGAAAAAAATGTTTTAATGATTTTTTTCCTTCAGTATATAATGATACTGAAAGGAAAAAAAATCATTAAAACATTTTTTTCCAATATATATATATATATATATATATATATATTTTTTTTTTACTTTTTAAAAGCAGTTTACACATCTATGAAATAAGTTTGAGATCTTTAGAATTTATTATAGTTAGACAGAAATTGAGAAAATAGTTTCAGGTTTGCATCTTGTTTCATGATATTGATAGTTTTCGGATTACCAGGATGGCCACTGTTTGATTTTTGGATTGCTGGTATGACCAGATTTCAGTTTTAGGGTTAGGAACTCTTCCCCACTTGTGCCCCCAAGTTTAGAAATAGTGAGAAATCACTTGAATATTTTCACCTTTTTTTGTAACATTTTGAATTATTATGTAGTTTGTTTTCATTTTATTTCTATTAAACTGAAAACAAAATATGTATGGCTCACATTTTGGCGCATGATAAACACACCTTTAAATCCAATGTTAAAGAAGGGGAAAAAAACCCAGTAATGCTGCAGGATTGATAATGCTGTGATCTGATTTTTAAAGTCTGATAATAATAGATTAATTAACTTTTTTTCTGCGGGGAAGGAAAGTGGAGAACAGTGAAGTTTTGGGGCCGGGGGTTGGGGGTGGGTGGGGGGTATATATTTTCAGAAATTGCATTGTGGATATATCGTTTCATATTGGAAGTTGAAATACTGATGTTTTGTTCAGGGGGTATCTGGCCAAGGGAGCAGGACAGAGCCTGAGATGGGGCCCATTCCCTCACAGCCCAAGCCACCACGAGAGGCGCCAAGTGCAGAGGAAGTCAGCACTCTGCTACAGCAGCACACTGCCTACGCACAGCAGTTGGAATCTGAAAACAGATACGTCAAGGTCTGTGCGACAGAATAATCATCGTGTACATTGTGGCCATTGCATTAGTCTGGTCAGGTCAAGTCCCCATGGAGAGTGTGTGCTTTCCAAGTTTCTAGTGAATGTAGTGAGGATTCATAGTCACCTAGCAGGTCTTTCTTCATTGTAAATTAATTAAAGATTTATGTCCGTGGTCCTTTATTGTAAATGAATTAAAGATTTATTTTACCTTGTAAGTGTCTTCTAAGTATGGGTACAGCATGGGCTAGCTGGTGTTTCTTGTACTTGATAAGTAAAGCAAAGGTGTATGTGACTGAGTGCGTGTTTCTTTGAAGTATGGGGTGAATAAAACACTTGTGTGACCTGGTGGGTGTTCCTGTGTATGGAGTGAATGACATGAGGCTAATGTTGGGTGTTACAGGAAGAACTGGCTGTGCTACGTCTGAAGCTGTCCGAACTGGTGGATGAGAACAAGCGACTCCATGGGGAACTGAAGACCACTGTTGTGCATGAAATCTTACGTGAAGGAGGGGATACCGTCAAGGTGACTTGAGGCTTTTAATGTTGTGTCCCTAAGTAAAAGGACAGAGCTGGGAAGATCCTTAACAGGTTGACAACCTATTAACTGTTGACTCTTTATGGAGAATGCAGTGAATTGAAAGTAACTGTTTTCGTGGCAATTGGAATGCTTTTCTTTTCACATAGAGAGAGATAGAGAAGGGAGGGGGTGGGGAGGAAGAAAAAGAGAGAGAAAGAAAGTAGTATTTCTGTGAGTGTATAGATTTGAGAGAGAAAGAGAGAATGTGTGTGTGTGTGTGTGTGTGTATGTGTGTGTGTGTGTGTGTGTGTGTGTGTGTGTGCGTGTACTAGAGAGAGGGCGAGTATTTCTTATAGTCAATCTCTGCATTGGCATCTCGCTGGGAACATATTTAAATCAAACCTCATAAGCTACAGCTATGAGTACTTGTTGCTGTTCACAGCATCACCAGCAAAGAAAGATTGTACATTAAAATGGTCAGAAAATTACTTTGTGACCAGTGCAACATCAGTTAACTTGTGAAATTAAGATGTGGGTTTATATTAAACAGAGAAGAAAGCCTGTTGATGATAGACCACCAGCCCAAATCAAAAGTTAACTTGGACACCCACTTTGGAAACAGTTGGTGTCCCACATGGTCTCACTGATGTAACAATTGACTATGGCTAAAGAAAGCTGAAACTACCTTCTAAATCAATCTGTTGGGAGTACAGAGTTGGAAAAGCAAACGTCACTGATCTTGCTTCAGGACTGTGGAGACAAGGCTACGAGATCAGACCAGCCCAAGCTTGCTGAGGGCTGGCAGGACACGGAAAGTTCAGGAGGTAGTGAGTGTTGCAAAGGAAAACATGATCAGGGAAGTAACAGAACTCACACCAACCAACAGGTCGGGACCAGAATCGATAGCAGTGAAGTGGTGGTCAAAGGCAAGAGGGAAAGCAAAGAGAGAAAGGATATTTAAAAAAAAGAAAAGAAGAGGATGCCAAGAGAATCCAGAGGCAGTCCAGCAAGGCCGGGGGGTAATGGGCTATGTGGAAAAATACACTCTACTGCTAGAATGAAATACGGCACATATGTGGAAAAATACACTCTACTGCTAGAATGAAATTCGGCACATCACACCTTTTAGGATCAGCTTCATCTTGAGATCTGTGTATGACTTCAAATCTAAACCTGGTGAAATGTGGGAAATCTGTCTGTTCTGGTAGAGCGAAAACAAACAGTGGAACATATCCTGAGTTCTTGGAAAGCAGTGCTAACCCAGGGAAGGTATATACGAAGACACAATTAAGTGCTTAAGGAAACTGTACAAATGGTTAGCATTATCAGAGGAAACACTGTGCCACCAAAAGCTCCAGCAACAATATTCTACATTTCAGGAAGAAGCAAATCAGAATCTGGAACAGCTATGATAGCTGGAACATGGAGGCGGGTATACTGGATGGAGTGGGTGACTGAGGGTGCAGACCAGACCTTCCAGAATGGGGAAATCGTCCAGAGATCATCCGGAAGAGCGACATGAGACCAGATATTGCACACCATTTGGGTTCATCAAAACAAATGATTCTGATTGCTCACTGTGCATTATGAAAGCAGAATGGTGGAAGTTCACTCTACAAGACTAAGACATATGCTAGTCTAGCCAGCGGCTTGAGGGAATCTTGCTTCCAAGCCAAAGTTCTTACCATACAGGTTGGAGTAGTGGGCTTTGTAAGGTTTTCAACCATTGATGATCTGAAACAGCTCTCAGTTTCTGGTAAGAAGATGATCGGAACCCTGACACAGGAAATGGCAGAGCATTGGGCAGCAGAAAAGAGTTCCAGCTGGATCTGATCAAGGAGGAATGAAAGTAAACTTCATTAAGCTGAAATTTCCCGGCTGTCTGATAGCTGTGTAAGACACCTGTCAAAAGGCAGCACCTTGAGATGCCTATCTATCTCAGAGGTGCAGGTTGGAATCCTGGCAGTGCCAAAAATGTTTCTGACAGCAGAAGAGCATTGAGGATTGATGACCTGGAAGTGGTATGGCACCCTCGGGACGTAAGGAATTCAGGGCCGGAACATTTCCCTGAAGAGGGCTTCTTTGAAGACCTGCTGTCAAGCTCTCCCAAGAGTTTTTTCCTGCCTTCCTGCTAAAACCACTTTTTTTTTTTAAACAATAGTGTGGCAGTCCCACTACAAACCTGAACTGGATGAGTGTTAAGCATGATGAGCACTTGTAATTATTAACAGAAGTCTGTTTATGTTTTTGATGAGTGTTTGTAATCATTAACAGAAGTCTATTTTATGCTCTGCGACAGTTCATGGGATCGCTGGAAGAGGGTCTGTCAGAGTCTTTGACTTCTGCTATGAACAGGCACGACTATAAGCGCTGGCAAGTTGAACTGGTAATGGAACCTCTCTCTGACTTTTCTCTCACTGTTTCTCATACGCCTTCATGTTCGCTTCAGCATTTTCTGGCTCTCTGTCTTCTGTGTGTGCTTATGTGTGTGCTGCTTGGTTTGTTCCCATCTCTCACTTTTTTCCAACTTTCTCTCTATCTTCTTCAGTGTGTGTGTGTGTGTGTGTGTGTGTGTGTGTGTGTGTGTGTGTGTGTGTGTGTACATCATCAAGGAATAGGTTCTGAAGGACAAATAAGAAAAATGGTGCGTTGCCTAAAATCTTTTTCCTAGGGTAATACAGTTTTGAGTCTATAACACTCATTCATGCTCTCTCTCTCTCTCCCCCTCTCTCTCTCTCTTTCCCTCTCTCACTCTTCTAGATCACCATTGTAGAATAGCAAGGACACATTGGAAGACAAAGCTCTGCCTAGAATCTTTTTCCATGAGTTATACCGTTTTTGAATCACTCATTCTCTGTCTGTCTGTCTGTCTGTCTCTCTCTCTCTCTCTTTCTCTTTCTCTCTTACTGATTCTCTCTGTCTGTCTGTTCTTCTCTCTGTCTTTCTCTCACTTGCTGTCTCTGTCACTGTCTCTCTCACTTTGTCTCTCTGTGTGTCTCTCTGTCTCTGTCTCTGTCACTCTCTCTCTCTCACACACACTCTTTCCAGAGTTTGTTGATGTGTTTGCTTGTCTGACTTAGTGTTTAGTGGTTTTTTTTTTGTTCTTTTCTTGTTTCTTTAATTTTTTAAAAGAAATTGAAAATGGAATGAGGCAGGGAACAGTAAACAATGAACAGTAAACAAGTAGGGTAATTTTTGTTCCCATAAGAAAACCTAACAGAGTAACTTTCATTCAAGACTGGCACCTCAAGCGTAGGCTCAAAGATTGTCCCATACATTTTATACTGTTTGCATAATGTCTTTAGTTTTTCAGCAACTTTTTTCCTCCCCACACTTTCGTTTTGTTTCATTTACTACCCTTCACTGGCTGCTTTGGGGGCGCTGTTGGATTCTTTTTTGCACCCTTGGTGGTGAGAACACCACGGTATTATGGACTGTGGTGTGTCTCTATTTGATGCCAGGAGCTCAGACACAACCAGCCGTATCTCCCTGATGAGTTCCAATCCAGCGGATGAAAGGCCTCGGAGCAGGCAATACAAATAGATCTGCCTTCAAAAGGGATTGCAATGGTTCCCTCATGCAGCTAGTGAAGAATTTTCATATCTATAATATATTTTCTTAATTTCATGTTTCCGGTTTCACCATCTTCAACCTCGCCTTCTTCCCCCCTTAAGTCCAAATCTTTGCCAAATCATTACTATGAAGACAGTTGAGTTGATGAACTGTGCTTGTTTTTTCCCCCAACTATTAGATTGTTCGTCTTTGTATTTGTCTGACTTTATTCAAGTTTAAAAGGCTGTGCCAGTCTTGAATGAAAGTTACTCTGTGTTAGGTTTTCTTATGGGAGCAAAAATTACCCTACTTGTTTACTGTTCATTTTTTTAAAGAATTTCTCTTTTGTGTCTTGCTTAATACAAGCTTGTGACTTCTTACAGTGTAAATATGAGGACACTGTAATGGATGTGAAAGTCTTAAAGCCCTTGCCTGGGCTGTGTTGGTAATTATTGCAGTATATACATATATGTATTTCAAATTTGCAGGAACGATTGTCTCGTCTTCATTCCACCAAGAGCAATCGGCTTGAAACACAGCTGGAATATTCCAAGTAAGCTGGAGTGATGTTAATTCTCTGTGTTGCTGAATTTCCTCGCTGAACAGGTTTTTGCATACTGTGTCAGTGAGCAGAGTTATTTTTGTATCTGTATACATAAGGTAAAATATAACATTACATGTACATGCGCTTCTCTGTCTCTCTTTGTGTCCCTGTGTGTGTGTGTGTGTGTGTGTGTGTGTGGTCTCTCTCTCTCTCTGTCTCCCTCTCTCACCCTTTCGCTCTCTCTCTCTCTCTCTCTCTCTCTCTATATATATATATATGTGTCTATGCCTCTCTCCCTGTCTCTCACTCTTCTGTCCAGTCTTTTTTTTTTTGTCTCATACCATTTAGATTGTATGTGACTTCTGTTTCACCTTTAATTATACCAACACATCAGTTCCGGTATTCTTCAACGAAGCATTTCATGTGATTGATGTCAAGTCAGCATACGTATGTGAAGCAATCACAAGCTGTTCTGAATCCACTGAAATTGACAGACATTAAATATGTTGAGTGAAAAAAATTCTTAGTTGCGAATTTTTGTAGGAAAATCCTCCGATAGACTAATTCCATATAAATTTGGAGAAAAAATAAGATGGGTAATGTTACATTGATGCTACCTCCTTGTTTGTGGGCTGAAACCCTCACATTCACATGACCAGCTTTTGACCTGCCATTGATGCAGTCATAAACCATTTTCACTGGGAAGCAGGGAAGCCATGACAATGGGAGATGTGGTGGTGAAATGCTGGATAATTTCTTTTTCATCTCTATAACTCTCCAAGTGCTGACACAGATGACAAGAATGCGTGTTTAATCTGCAGGACTATTGTAGACACACAAACGTTGAAGGCACAGACTGCTAAATAGTTCGACAGCAGCTTTGACAGTCATTTGCGTGAGTGCAGTTCACTCCCATTTTTGTTGTCGTTGAAATTTTTGAGGCAAATCAAAATGCTTCGCAAACAGAGCCAGTTTCACAACCACAAACAGAACGTTACAACACTTTCAGCTTCCCATATGCCCAGTATGGGAACAAAACAAGGTGTAGAGTGGATCAGTGAAATAGTGGTGGTACGGCAGATTGGGGGTAAAGGGTGGAACGAGATAAAAGGATATTGTACTTTTCTTTGTAGTGATGAGTCACGCGCTCTGCATAGCAATCAGTCACAGACAAAAACCTTGACGTTTCACTGTTACATGACATTGACTGCTTTCCAGGTCGGAAGTGACACGGTTGGAGCAGGTGGTGGAGGATCTGAAATCTCAGCTGCGCATGCAGGATTCGATCCCGACGCATGACAATGGTATGGCTGGCGGAGACTTTGTCTTCTCAGCCTCTGCTAGGACCAGTCTGCAGAATGCCATTGATAAAGTCAGCAAGTAGGTGTCAGGTTTTTGTACTGATTTCTGTGAACTGTAGCCAGGTTTTGTGTGTGTTGGTGCATAAGGAAGAGTTGTGAGAGATACAGGTGGGGCCTGAAAGTGTTGCAAAGTCATGAAGCATGAGCTACAGGTTTTGAGATCAGACTTTGAGTGTGTTGCCAATATTTTCCCTGAAGTTCATAACCTTTTTATCACCCTCCATCTTGATGCATCTGAACACATACACTCGTGTACACACACACATACATATATACATGCATGTATGTGTGTGCGCACACATACAATCACACACACACACACAGACATACACACATACACACACGCATGCACGCATGCATGCACACACACACGCAGACTCTTATAATCATACACACGCGCGCGTGCTTGCCTTCACACAAGCATGTCCATGTGCACATTCATATGTATGAACATGTACACATCATTCATATGTATACACATGTATGTGCACACACACACACACACACACACACACACACACACACACATATATAAAACCCTTCTTAAAAGGGTGATAAGATATTGCAGAAGAAAGTGAAAAGGATGTTCTGTGAGTGTCATCAGTTGTATATAGTAGCACATCATTCATGTTTTTTGTTGTTGTTTTTTAGCCTCATGTTCCAAAGGCAGAGGTCCCTTCCATAGTGTGGCGACTGAATTCTGACTCCAAAAGGTTGGCAGGCATTCAGAGTGAGTGGGGGGGCTGACATCAGAGTTGGGAAAATGGACATCTCTGCTGGTCATACTGTTAATATTGCTGTGCTATCGGTAAGGGTCAGTCAGCAAGATTTGTAAAGGTTGTTAACACTTTTGGAACGATAACATTTTTCCAAATCCTCTGTGGCAGAGAGAGAGACGAGATGTGTGAGAGAGTGGCGGGGCTGACGGCGCAGAACCAGGTGCTGTCACAGAGGGAGGAGGAGCTGTACCAACAGGTGAAGCGCAGCATTGCTCTGGTCGAACAGGCCCAGCTGGAACAGACTGAGGTAGGTTCATGTATATATCTCTGTGTGTGTGTGTGTGTGTGTGTATGTGTGTGTGCGTGCGTGTGTGTGTGTGTGTGTGTGTGCGTGTGTGTGTGTGTGTGTGTGTGTGTGTAGTCTTTTTTTGTTTTCTAACGAAACAAAAAAAGTGTTGAATGCAGTTAGCTGATTTATTGGACGTCGGAAATACCCAGCATCCAAGCTCTAAATCATAATTTCACTGTTTTTTGTCATATTGCATGACATTCCTCCTCCGAAAGTCTTTTTCTTCAGTTTAGTGCCTTTTATATATCTTGGCGATGGTGCAGCTAATTTGATGCTCTAGTGTTGTCACTTCTGCTGTATGTCTGCAGGCCATGGTGCAGAAAGAGCAGCTGGGAGATGAGCTGGCTCGCATGAGGGAGAGGTTTGAGCAGCATGTGCTTGCCTCCCAGGCCAAGACCCAGCAGGAGAGGGAAGCCGCTCGCCAGGAGAATCTCTTCCTGATTGAGGACTTGAACAAGAAAGTAGGCAGATGTGTTTGTGTTGGATGGGCAGAGGGGTGGGAGAGGAGGGAGCAGGGGTGGGGAGGGGCAGGTCAAGGAGAGAGAGGAGAGAGAGAGAGAGAGTCATTTCCTATTAATATTCTGCAGCGAATTAGTAACACTTCATATATTAAGGGATTAGTCTCAAAGGACAAGCGATATCTTCTTCATTTTCCAGCCTCACTGTAAGCAATAACTTCAGTAGGGCATAGACCAACCAGAAATGTAGAATGGATGGATGAACGAAGAATATACAGGAGAATGTTTGGGTGAGGATGGGTCATTAGGGGGAAAGACAGACAGATGGAGATTGACTAGATAAGGTATTTTTCAATCTTAGACAGACAAATGGATCTGTATTTTTTTTTCTTCTTCTTCTCCCCAACAGCTTACAGAGCAGACCTCCCAGTTTGCTGTGGTATCTGAGAAACTGGAGAAAGAAGTGCGAGAAAAGGCAGAGTTGTCCGCCCAGCTGTTGGAACTGAAAGGTCAACTACGGGCATGTGACAGAGAGGTCACCATCGTGAGTATGAACCCTTACACTTTTTTTTTTTTGTTAATTACATAACCTATCTGACCTACAGCAAGTGTTCAGCAGTTCTGAATGTCTAGAAATTTTCCTCCCTCACTTAGTCAACATGAACAGAAAAGCAATATTTTGTAGAATTTTGTTCATTTTAGTTCATTTTTGTTGAATTTTCAGATTTTTTTCCATCCTCCATGCTCTCTTGGTGGCTTTACTCATTTGCCACTCATGTTGGCTTTCCTCTGTACAGCCAAACCCAGGATCAGTCTGCAATAATCACAGCATTGGCAGTCTACAGGAACCTTCAGCATCAGACTGCTGTGAGGCAACCTACCAGAGAAGACACCGCATTACTCTGTGTCACCTTGACAGTGTTCAGTCATGCCCATTCTTATCCAGCAAACCTAGGACTGCACCCACCATGACCCCCCCCCCCCCCCCCCCCTGCCCACATCACCTAGCTCCTCATCCCTGTAACTGATTAACTATCTTCATGATGATATCTGAAATTTTTTTTTCTTCTGATTTTAAGTCTGAAATCATCGGCATTGATAATTAGATCTTAAGTAAGTGACCCTGCCAGCCGACTGTATTGTGTGCGCAGGCGGCAGAGAACTACAGAGCGCACTCCACCAATGCCACATTGCAGAGGAGCTCCGCTACTCAAGAGGCTGACAGGCTGAGGGGGGAGTACCAGCAGCTGCACAGAGAGAGGGACCAGGTGGGAAATACCTGCCTGTTCTCACTGTCTCTAGCCTACACACAGGCTGGTGGTCAAGGCGCAGAACAGGATTCTTCATACAGAAAGAGTGCATTTTAGAGACATCCACAGAAATATCAAGTGGCGTGATTCTTGCATTCAAACATAATTTTACATGAGAAAAGGGATCCTTGAGTGCAAGGAGAGTTTTTTTTTGTGGTTTGTTTGTTTTTGATTTATTGATTGTCTTGACTTGATTCTCTGGTAATTTTTCAAAGGTAAATCAAATTAAACTGTAAGAAAAGCACCTATACATTGTTTTGACAGATCTGAACCATAATTACAGCTGAAGCAGTCTTTGTTGTTGTTCTTGTTTTTACCACATGTGAGATGGAGAAAGAGAGAGAGAGAGACCATGTTGTGATGAAAACTTGACAAATGTCTGTGTAGTGTTTTCTCATTAGTTATTGTCTTTAGCTAATACATATTTTGCTGCTTCATTTATTTAGGTGTTTTAACATTACATGCACATTTACTGAGTGAATGAGGCAGTGGTATCTCACAGTGCAAGACAAGTGACCCCTCTGTTTTCAGGAGCGTAAAATTCTGCAGACTGAGGCAGCTGAATTGAAAAGACGGCTGCAGAAGGCTGAGCATGACCTGCTGAACGCTAAAGAGGAGTGCTTACACCTTACAAACAACTCAACTGCGCTGGAAAGAGAAGTATGTACTGTTTGGCAGGGAGATCTGTTTAGTGTCTTCTTTTACCATTGAAATATTTCTCTGAAAAAAAAAATGCATCAAGTGCACTGAATACAGACTTCATTTTTAATGAAACATTGTGGCTCTGAAGACATTGACTTTTGGTCTCGGCATGTAAAATTATAGGAAACACTTTCAACTTCACAAATAAAAGGTGAGCACTATATTGCCCAGAGCAGATTAAGCTTGGCAACATTGAAATTTTGCAAATTAATGCCTGCATAATTTTCTATGAATTGCTTCTATTTCCCAATCATTGGAGATAATAGCTTTAGATATCAGCATAGAGTGTCATTTTTAAGCAGATTACAAGCATTTTCATTTTGTTATTTTGCATTGTACTTCCAGACTCAGTAAATTCATAGTTGTATACAGACTGTTATCATTATATCTGTATGACAGCATGGGAATGTAAATAGCTGCCAGCATTTACGCTCTAAATTTTAAAGGGGAAAAAGTGGAAATAAGAGAATGAGAAAGCTTCACAAAAAATGATAAAGAAACTAAAACTGCACTACTTCATTTTGTGAAAAGGTTTATGTATTATCGACTTTTTATTGCTGCGGATGTTTGATATAGTTTGCATATCTACTGGAAGAGATGTATACCATTTGTTAATGTTTTAAAGCAGCAGTTCGTTAGTGTAAAGCTACTTAGTTTCTAAAATCCAGTTTATTGACGCAGATTTTGTTTGTTTAGTTGATGTGCCCATTTTTACTTCTCTGCGGCCTCACGTGGCGTGAAAGGAAGGGAAGTGGGAATACGGGAGGAGTTAGAGTAAGAATGGTAGCCAGGATCTGATCTGTTCTGGATAGTTATATCAATGCAGCATTTGTTTTCACTAGCTTTTATCCAGTCACACATTTGATCACTACGAGATGAGAGAGTCTTCAGTGTTAAACTCTCTGAAGGTATGGATCAGAGTAGACACATTGTTGTGACTACGTATGACGGAGCATTCTTGTTTCCTGCTCTGCTTAAGATGTGTTCCAAACATGGCAGGTTGCCATGGCCGCTGTTGTCAGATAGACATCAGTGTCATGAATTACTAACACTTGATTGTCCGTTCATTCATTAGTATTTGTGCTGCTGAGAAGCTCATTCTCAACTTGCCCACACCTTTGGGAGAGGTGCAGAGACTCAGTAGAAAGACACTGGGAGAAACGTCCGACGTTCAAAGTCAATAACCCAGTGACTGCATTTTAGAAAGGGTTTGAACATGAGCTCACAACAGATGTTTGCACTCACAACAGGTGTGAAAAGCCAGGATGTTTGAATGGAGCTCACTCTGATGGAAGAGTGGATTAATTTTTCTGTCCTATTTTTTTTTTCTTTGTTGTGCTTCTTTATAGGCCACCGTTCTTATAGTGATGTGAGGCACACAGTGGGGTCAAGTCGGAAAGCAAACAAGTTAACATAACATTGCCATGTCTTCAGCTTCACCTGGCCAAACTAGCAAGAGAGGGCGTAGAAAGAGGACGTGAGGAGGACCTGAAAGCCGTGACTCGCCAGGCCCGTGAGAGGGAGGAGAAACTCAGGACGGCCATTGACGATGCTGACGACAAACACTGTGAGCATGGCGCATGCAGGCTGCTATTGTTGTGTTTATTCAGGCACAGAGGTAGCTTCATAATGTTTGATGACAAAAAGTCCTGTGTCAAGTCAAATGATGATTGATATTCTTGACTGTGTTTTGACTGTTCATGTGATCAAAGTCAAGGCAAGAAATTCGTCCTGGGCAACTTGACTGTAGTACTTTAAATAAGAAAGGTCTAGATTCTGTTTATAGAAACTCTGGATGACTGAAATAGAAATAAATTACAACAATGCTTCAATATTTTTTTTTTATGTAGTATGGAAAAAATGGCTTTGATAATCAGTGGAACATGCAGAGGAAATTGGCAAGTTTGTGAAACTGGGAATTAACATATCTTAAGACATTCGTAATTTAATTTCCAAAGTGGTGTTTAAATGAATGAAGTGAGCTCTAACTACACGTTCATGCAGATGGTTTTGTTTGTTTTGCGGAAAGCTCAAGCTTATTTCTGAAGGTTATGTTAAACAATTTGTATTCCTTAAGTTGCCTTCTTGTAGCGATTCATATGTGTGCACACAAACACACAAACACATGCATGCATGACTATGCATGCATAAGCACATACGCACACACACACACACACTCACACACACGCACACACACACACACACACACACACACACACACAGAGTTCTTTTTCTGGAACAATGTTTCAACTCAATGCGTGTGTTTGTCTTAAAGCCCCAAAGAATAAACATTGTAGGTGTTTGCTGAATTGAACTGTGTTTGGGTACAAAGTCAGTCATTCACTCAGTATGTTTCTTAGGTGATGCAACTGTGCAACACAAAACTTTTCAAGTTTGTTGCTTCAGCACTCAGTACTTTTTTCAATGCATTCTGTTAAGTTGACTACTTTTGTTTCATGGTCCTCTTCTCTTGTTCATTCAAGTTTTAAATGGTCTCTGGTTTGGTCAAGAGCAAATAACTCTTGCAAACCGGAATGCTTCGGCAACCAAGTGATCAGGAGTAGGTGACTGTCTTCGTTTTGGGCTTGTGGAAAAGGCCCATACAGTCACAGTGACAGTACATAGCAATTCATGCATGTCATTAAATGAGCCGATGAAATATAAAGCAACTGTCTGTCATATCTGTTTGTGTGTGTGACTCACAGCTCAGCAAGTTCATGAGATGGACTCCATGCTGCATCGTCAGAACAAGCTGATAATGAAGCTACGGGAAGAATGCAAACGACAAGCTGTGCAGCTTGACAAAATTACCAAAAAATACAGGTATGATCATGATTACAACATCTTGCAGTTGTTGAGCATTGTTGTTTGTGTTGTTGATTCACCTTTAACCGTGTTAGTGTTAAGCCTGGGATACTCTGGAATCCCCCTTCCCTTCTGTCCCAAGAGTGTAGAGCTGTTTCGAGAATATTGCTGGAGGAACACAATGTATGCATTTGGCCAAAATAATGGCCGAGGGATGCTTGTCTTTCAAGCTCAGTGAGGCAATTGGGTATCTGAAAACATATTAACTGAAGATATTCAGGTTTTTCCATTCGTTTAAAACAAATTTTGGCTTCGATCCGATATGAGTGACAGTCATTTTGTTCACCTCAGCACTGGCCATGGTGTTCCTTTCAAGCTTAAAGAACTGATTGCTGTTTGCTTCAGGCAGCCAAGATGAACATGAAGTATTGGACCTTGAAGATCTGATTCCAGATGATCATCAACCACATTATAGTGATTTCAGTGCTGATACTTTAGCTCAGTCCAATCATGATGGACACACTTATGTTCCGTACTTCAAACTGGGTTAAAGATGGTAATGCTCTGAGATGTTCTTTTCATGAGCATGAAAAAAATTATCAAAATAATACTGTTTGAGTCGGGCAACAGAAATGAAGTTAAAGAATTTGATCATGAAAATCTAACTTAAGACAAATCTTTCAGTCTGTGAAAGACAGCTGCAGAGGTGCAAGGAAACTAGTTCAGCCTCACCTTTAAAGTGAATGCCATAGTTTGAATTGCATTTGAAAATGTAATAGTAAAAGAACTAAGAAGTGAATGCCTCAAGTTTGACATGCACACAGCATGCAGACACAGAAATGTAGAGGAAAAGCATTCGTTTTTTCAAGCATTTCAACATAGCCGTCAGCAGTTCATGTATATTTCATGTACAGGGCTCAGAATACCAAGCTGAAGAATGAGGCTGACTCCATGAAGCAGCGTCTGGAGAGGACGTTGATGCGGCTGACCCTGTTGGAAGAACAGGCTGAGCAGCACGGGCATGTCCACAACAAGATGGCGGCAAGGGTCAAGGCCATGGACGATCATGCACAGAACCAGGCCACGCAGGTAGGAGCGATTTTCTGTTTTGAAATGAAAAAAAATGAAAAGCAGAAACGCTGGGGAGCAAGCATGAAAGTATGTGTGTGTGTGTGTTGTGTGTGTGTGTGTGTGTGTGTGTGTGTGTGTGTGTGTGTTGTGTGTGTGTGTGTGTACTTGCACATGCATATGTTTCTCTGTCTGATAATTTTAATGTTCATTTTAATTTTAATGCTTCAGATAGCTTTTTTCACAAATTTCTCAAAATGGCATTTCATTTACATTCTTTATTAACACAGGGTGTAATGAAAATAGCAGTGGAGAAAGAGAGGTGATGTTTATTATTCGCTGCCATCAAAATAATATGGCAGAGGGGAATATCGTCCCAGGAGAGTAGTGGAGGTAGGGGCATAACTAACACTGCATTGCTGCCACCACAACAACAACACATCAAAAGTACTGAAAGGCACTTTTTTATGTTGGGTGTAGCAGGATTCAGACTCCCTAGGTCTTGCTGTGAACGCCGCTTTAGTCACTGAGCCAAAGGAAGAGAGGCAACTCCTGCATGCTAAAGTCGTTTTTCTGCTCAAAAGAAAGTTGGCTTCCCTTTAGGACATGTTTCCAATTTTTTTTTTTCCTTTGGTATATTATTAGTTCTGCACTTGGAGATCTCCGAGTTTAAACCCATTGAAAATATTGACTCTATTATTCCTTTTCCTGCTAATGGAATTTGCAAGTTGTGTCCTGACAAAATTGACGTAAAAACCAATATTGTTCTACTTTTTCCTTTTCTGACCATGTGTACTGCTGTTGAAAATAGTCCAATAAAAGTACAAATAGTGCAAAGAAACACAATCGAAAAGGACACAAAAGAAGGCTCATTGAGGCCTATTGTACACATCTTACCATTCATAATGTTATTCCTTTTCTGAAGGCTAAAGAAATGGGAAAAGTCATAAATCACTGTGAAGGCAGAGTATGACAGTAGTATGCATGGTCTACAATGCCATTAACTTCATGAAACCAAAGGGGGCACAGTATGTGCACAAGAAATTAAAAAAGAAGAAAATAACAACAAGTAAATAACAAACAAAAGAACTCAGCATCCAACATGTAGATGCTGGCGTATGGATTAAACTTCTTTTTTTTTTGAGGTCCAGGTCAAAAGGTCAATCTGCTTCCATTTCCAATATCCATTCAAGTCACAGAAAAAGGAAGATGCAAGGGAAATGACATATCACCTTGAGTAGCCCAGAAACCACTTCAGCACAGATCTGAGTGAAAGTGAAATGGTGTGTTTATAGGATGTATGGTGTTTGTCCACAGAGCATTGTACCAGAGCAATGATGGACATACAGTGTACGTCCAGATAGCAGTAAAGGGGTTAATAATCCAGTAATATTTGATGAAGATCTCAGTTTTGTGCTTAAGTAACGTTGTAAACAGAGACACATGATAAAAAGAAAAAGTACCTCGCTCAGCAGCATTTTGCTTGTGTTCAAGATAACAAGAAAAAGAATTAAAAAAAATAAGATGTCAGGAGAGATAATAGCTACCTGTTCTATAGCAAGAACTGTGTAACTTTAACCATCCTTATCCACACCATTTGCTTATGAAGGACACTTTCTGTTGCAGCTCATTGAAATCCTGGCTGTCAACAGCCGCATGACACGCGATCGACAGCTATTGGCAAAGGAAGTTGAGTTTCTACGCAACCAACTCAGCCGCATCAACACGGCGGAAGTTATTCGACTTAACTCATCGTCTAAACCCTTGGTGGATGATATTCTCAACGCACTCACCAAAGAAGAGAGAGATGGGAATCCACTAAACCCTGCTTTGAAGCTGAGTGATCTGGCGAAAACAGCCGCTGAGTTTGAGGATGACACTGAGGCTTAAGAAGACTTGGAAGTGGATGCATGAAAAGTGACTGGAAGACTGCTGTGTGTGGCAGATGAATGAGGGGAGTTGGACAGTTTTTCCACACTATGTTACTGAACACACAAAAAAAGACTTTGGTAACTTGTACCAACTTCTGCAAAACTGTAGAGTACACTTGGGCCAGTCTGCACACATCTGGTAATGGTTACTTCATTTGGAGAAGAAAATGGTGGAAAAGTGCACCCACCAGGGTTTGAGTATGGTGATTGGGGGAACAGGAAGGAAACCAAGCAAGCTTTCTGCTCATAGAGCTGTCATCAGGCTTCATTTGTTACTTCATTTGTTTTGTGATCATAGTCTTTGAGAATTAAATGTTTGTGTACTAGGTCACATCAAAGATTGTCAGGATCCCATTTCCCTCATTTGGGCCGGGTTCCTGGAAGCGCGGCCTTCTGTTTGCACCCAGTGCTATGAAGTCGATTCTCCGTATCTTCCCAGTTCCCCTGGAGAAAATCCTGCTTCTGAGGACCAGAAACTCAGCTAGAACAGGGGGGCAAATTTTCAACAAAGTTTGACTGTGGTGAGTGTAGTGGCCAGACTGGAAGTATGAAAAAAAAAACTCCACATACTTGTTTGGATTAAAAGTCGCAGAACAAAGAATGCCTTCTCAGTTACTTTTTGTGTTGAATACGTGATGAAAGAATTTCGAGTGTTGACACTGGACAGCTGTGTCAAGATAAAAAGTGAGCAAATTTTTAGTGTTGACACTGAACACTGTGTGGAAAGTAAGCCAATTGTTTTTTTTCTTTTTGAACTAACATTTAGAACTGGCATTTAGGTATTAGCATGAATTCTTCTGTTCAGAAAGCCAGTTGTAAACAGTGCAGTTCTAAGGATACTGTTTCCTTACATCAGGAAAGAAATCAAGATGCTTGCAAGTATGAGGAAATGAAACGGTTTTGCAAGTTTAAACTTCACTGTGATAAAACACTCATTTTGCCTGTGATCTGATGCATTTCTATCATTTTTAAGTGTTTCTACGTTGTACTTTTTGTCTTGAAATTATTTGTACATCTTGTTTGACTCGAGCGACACGTGCATTTCA
>CM065717.1:39701230-39708730 GCA_033310375.1 Conus canariensis
AAGGCGCGTGAGAAATGTGTGCCACAAAATTGCAGTTGCCGCATTCACTATCAATTTGTGCGTGTGGTTCAATTTGTTTGGACCACAAAGGTGGTACAATTGAATTTTTGTGAATTTTTAAAAGTTTTTGTGCATTCTCAATGTTGGTCCTTAACTTTTTTTGAACAGTATAGTTGTCCGTCTATCTATTTGTCTGTCTATCTATCTATCTATCTATCTGTCCGTCTGTCTGTCTTTCGATCTATCTAAGGATCTATTTATCTGTCTGCCTATCTATCAATCTGTCTGTCTATCTATCTGTCTGTCTATCTCTGCCTGTCTGTCTGTCTATCTGTCTGTCTGTCTATCCAGATCGGGCTAGATCTATCTCACAGCCTACGTCATGCGCCAGTGCTGTAAAGTTTCGTGCAATCGACAGGAAGAACTGTCAGAGTTCATGGTTCACGGGTCCGGATCTTCCTACACAAACGTGTCATCGAATGTGTAACTCACAAGAGGCAATGGTTACGCAAGCGTCACCGAGGGGGAAAGGATGTGCACAGCTCTTTGTATGGATTTGAACTTGTGCCGTCTGACTGCCAACTTGTAGCTCTATAGTTGAGCTAGGTAAGCGTCATGCGGCTATGTACCCGCCAGAAACAAAGAGAGGGCACAGAAAGTATTCACCTATGAGGACGAGTTTTACGGTAGTCCACCTACCCTGTGGCTGGACAGGCAGATGGTGGCTGATACACTCGTTGACCATTCTCCCTGACGTCATGGAATCGGTGGAGTGCCATGGTTTCAGTGTCAGTGGTGACTTAGCCGACCCATTCAACCCTGTCGACTCACAGTGAAAAGGACAGATAGACAAATGAACGTCACAACACTCAAAACTGCCCAGGGGGGCAAAACGACTGTAGAGCATACATCAATCAATGACACCGGTTTACTTCTATTCTCCCTCGTCTGTCCGGGAAAAAAAAAACAAAAAAAAAAACACTTTGATGCTGTGTGTGTGCGTGCGTGCGTGCGTGCGTGCGTGTGTGTGTGTGTGTGTGTGTGTGTGTGTGTGTGTGTGTGTGTGTGTGTGTGTGTGTGTGTAATGGCCCCTCGTTGGCTGTGAAATAAATAACATGAATTATTCGACCTTATGACCCCCCACGCAGCTCTCTTTCATACCTCATTCACATTGAATATAAACATCAAAATCAAATTCATGTCTCTTACGTTGGCATTAACATGTTTTACATGCCATGCAGAAGCCTTCAAGCGAATTTTTGGCCAGAAAAGGAATAAATGGAGAATTCGAAGAAGAGTTTTGTTTTATTTTGAAAGAATTATGTTTGAATGTGAAAGTCTTGGAAGACTTTTTAAAATCCAGTCAGAACAAATCTAGAAGAAGAGGCGCTAAAAGTGCAGGACCTATTTTATTTCTCTCTCTCTCTCTCTCTCTCTCTCTCTCTCTCTCTCTCACACACACACACACACACACACACACACACACACACACACACACACACACACACACACACACACACGTGGACCTGGATGTTTATGTTCCGGTATAACCCTCAGCCGTTCTTTGGAACTTTGTACATGTGAAGTTTTCCTCCGTTGACAAAAAGCTAAACAATTTATCAATTATTTGGAAGATTTGCCATTAAATGGAAAGTTATATCCACAGCTCATCCAGATTTGCAGAAACTTGTTGGAGTTAGAATCTATAGAACATTAACGTTCAGTCAGTTTAAGCCTCATCAACATTCACACCAAACCCAGATTGACCTTTGCTTCCAGACTTGTAGAATTGTGACAAATCAGAAACATTGAATGAGTTTATTCGATGATTTAATTGTAAGGGAAAAACAAAAACAGAACGTGTGTATATAGTGCCTTAAGACCCCTCTCAGAGGTCAGATGCCTTTCAGCTCTTTTATCCTGTGTTTGTAGTGTTGATATGGTGATATAATCTGCCCTTGGTTCGAGAGGCGAGTCAGTAGGCAGGTGCTTTGTCAACAAGTGTCCTTCGGTGGGAATGCAGCCCTGTCTTTGAGGTACAGAGTCAGCCACAGACGTTGCTGGAGGAAAGAGTCCAGCAAGATGGGGCCATGCGTTCTTCTGTTGCGCCGTAAGAGAGAGAGAGAGAGAGAGAGAGAGAGAGAGAGAGAGAGAGAGAGAGAGAGAATGTTGCTAATAACCCAGCCGAGCGGTTTCGCCGTGAGTGTGGTTATGTAGTAGGTTTAAAAGGTTAAAGTTCCCATGGCCTATTAGCCGTAGGGGCAGTTAACTGTCAGAGGTTCATTGTGTCTGAGCACGGCATAATGAAAGGGGGCGTCCATTCCTCTCCTTCCATCTACTTTAACCTTCCCTGAACTGAATTAGGTACCTATGTACCGCTGGGTGGACAGAAATGGATTTCGATCGGAAAAATATCCGACCTCACGAGTGATTCGAACTTACGACATTCAGCTCCGCAGGCAAACGGTCTAACTATCTGACTACACGCCCCTTTGTGGCAATGTATACCATGTTTCATACCCGCGTATTCTTTGGTCGTAAAGCTCAGCATAATACGTTTAAAAGTAGAACTCTATTTTCATCACTCTGATAGACTTAATTACCAATATTCTTAGCATCGGTGATGCAGTTAACCAAATAGAAGAAGCATCAGCGTGCACGCCATAAAGGACACCCCATGATCATCACTGTGGCAGGTAAAGCCCACAAACATCGCCATTTTTGATTCCTATTTTTAAAAAAATGACAACAAAAATGCTTGTGCAGTCCATTATCTAAACGTCAGACAGGCAATGGGGTGTGGAAAAGGAAAACCTGATTTCCCTAATCTGAAGAAGAACGAAAAGCATCGAAAAATGAGAATGTCTTGCGGTATTTGGTTTGACACATGCTCGTTGCTGCTCTATTCTGGGAGATGTTATGGCCGTTGCTTTGAAAATGATCATATTTAATGATTCCATCAAGGAGGAACGGCAAAGCAGAGATATTTTGATTCTAATTGAGAATGTAAAAAAACAAAAAAAAAAAAAACAAAACAAACGACCGATGCACAGAAACAAAGGCAGCCAAACATGTTGTGCAGTGGTTAGCGCAGCAGATTTTCGAATTGAGGGGTTGCCGGTTCGATTCCCATCCCAGCCCTTTTTTTGCGCTATTTTTCTGCCCTGACAGGCTCCTGCACAGAATTGAATGCGCCATGGACTCAACTGGGAAGACTTGTACTATACTGTTGAATTGTATACAGGCAATGGATGCGTCTTTAAGTGTGTTGCTCAAAATTCCTTACCAACACTGCAGGTACCTGTATGGCTCGGGCCTGGTTGGCACCGGGATATGTCACGAAAGGAAACGTAGAATACAGCCCTGTCATGTAGTCTCTGACCAGTAGAAAACTCAAGAGCAGTCTCTTTATTATCGTCATCGATCAGCATGAAGAAGTCTCGAATCCCATGGCCCTGCATGCCCTGTTCTTATCCTGACCCCCTTTTCAACGTGTTTGCCATTTGTGGGTTCATGTCAAGAGTTGTGGCTCCGACAGGTTCACAGGGACTGTGGTTGGATGGACATGGTGGCGTCCTCCTGAGAAGGGATTTCACTCGGGCTGGCTCCCCGACTGACCAATTTATTACTGTCGTCAGAAGGGGGCTTTATAGGTGGTGTCCTGCGTAAAAAGGGGATCAGAACGGACATGACGAAACACCACCATCGAAGTGACTCAGCAGCAGTGCAGTGTTTTCTCTGGCGGGTTGTTTCATAGCTGCTTGATACTGACTGCTCCCTGGGAACTGCCGGTGCCAACGCCGTAATGGAACAAACCACGACGCGGCTGTGCAGGGGAAGCCAGTGTGCGCTGTGGGAGAAATGCAACTGGAGTGGCACGACAGATGACCAACCAACCAACCAACCTACCAACCATCCAACCAACCAGCCACCAACCAACCAGCCAACCAACCAGCCAACCAACCAGCCAACCAACCAGCCAACCGACCAACCAACCATCCAACCAACCATCCAACCAGCCAACCGACCAACCAACCATCCAACCAACCAACCAGCCAACCAACCAGCCAACCAACCAACTAACTGACCAAGCATCCGAACAGGAAAAAAAGTGAGAAGGAAACAAAGATCGAAGGAAAAAAAAAGACAGAAGAAAAGAAGGAAAGAAAAGAAAACGTAAGGAGTGAAAGACAGAGAGAGAGAAAGGCAGAAAGAAAGAAAGAGTGAATGATAAGAATCAGATGGATAAAAGAAGAAAAGAAGGTGAATAAATACAGACAGAGGGAATGAAGGAATGAGAAAAGGACAGAAATACAAAAACAAAACAAAAAAAAAAAAAAAAAAAAAACCTAAGAAAGACAGAAGGAAAGAAAGACAGAAAAGTGGGAGGAAGGTAAGAAAAAAAAAAGACAGGTCAAAAGGAAGAATGCAAGAAATACAAAAATAAGAAAGAAAGACAGAAGGTAAAAAGAAAGAAAGGCAGGAAAAGACAAATGGGAAGAAAGGAGAAAAAAAAACCCCAGAAAGAACAAAAGACAGAAGAGAAGAAAGAAAGACAGACCGAACGAAAGCAAAAATCGGAGGGAAACGGAAAATACAAAAGAGAGAAACGACACAAAAGTAAAATGAGACAGAAAGATGGAAAGAAAGACGGAAAGAGAGAAAGACAAAAAGAACAGACAGACAGACAGACAGTCAACAACAACAAAAAGACAAGGAAACAAAAAGAAGTACAATCAAGGTAAGAAACAAAAACAACAGGGAAAAAACCCCCACAGAAGACAGATAGGAAGGGCGAGAGAAAGAAAGACGGAAAGAAAATGAAAAGGAAAAAGACAAGAAAAAGACTGACGGAGGAAAGACAAAAAAAAGCGAAAGAAGACAACTGAATGAAGGGAAGGAAGAAAGGAAGAAGGCAGAAGAAAAGATGCGAAGGTAAAACCAGAAGGAACCAAAGCGAAAATGAAAAAAAAAAAAAAAAAAAAAGACAAAAAAAGACAGATAGACAGAAGGTGAAAGGGGACCAAAGAGACAACAGGAAGGAGAGACAGAAGGATGAAGGAAAAAGAAAGGCTAGAAGACAGGCAGACAGAAAAGGAAAACAGATGGAAATGAAACCAGAAGGAAAGGCAGAAAGACACACACACACACACACACACACACACACACACACACACACACACACACACACGCACGCACACACACACACACACACACACACCACACACACACACACACACACACAAGAGAGAGAGAGAGAGAGAGGAGAGAGAGAGAGAGAGAGAGAGAGAGAGAGAGAGAGAAGCACAGATTTACTACAAAGAAAAAAGCTCACAGAAGGAAAGCAAAGAAACATTGAAAGATTGGAGGGGGGGGGGGGGGGGAACAGACAGACACAGAGAGAGAGAGAGAGAGAGAGAGAGAGAGAGAGAGAGAGAGACAGACAGACAGACAGAGACAGAGACAGAGAGAATTAGAAGGGAACACAGAGAAGGAACGAAAGGAGAAAGGAAAGAGCATTAAAGGAAACAAGAGAGACAGAAGAGAAAATTAACAATGACAAAAAAAAAAAACACGCACGCACGCACGCGCGCACACACACACACACACACACACACACACAAGCACGCGCGCGCGCGGCGCGCGTGCTCGTGTGTGTGTGCATGTGAAAATAAGACTATTAGAAAGGAAAGAAACAATCCACTCTTTTGGTCACAATACGTTCCAGCTTTATTCATGCCGTTATTCCCTTGTCGATTCCATCTTGCAATAGTTTAAGAAGTCTTTGAACTTTACATTGTTTGTTTGTTTATTCTCCCTTTCGCAGGAAACAGAAGAATCGTTTCTGACATTACATTTCACAGCGAACGCTTCAGGCGAAGATAAGTGGAAAGGTTATCCCGCACATGATTACTCCCCTTTCTTGCCATATATCTTTCTTTCCTTCTTTAGTTGTTTCCCTTTCTTCCTATTTTTTTTTCTTCCTATTTTCGTTCGTTCTTTATTCAGTTTCATTCTTTGGTTCTGTTTTTCTCTTCCTCCTCCCCCCCCCCCCCCCCCCTTTTCGATTTTTACTACAGTACTTTAAATTCTTCCTCCATTCCTTTTCTTTTTTTCCTTTCTTGTTCATACCTTTTTTCCTCCATTTTTTGTCTTCCTCTCTTTTTTCAGTCTCTTTTGCAATTAATTTCTTCTTCTTTTTTCCTCTGCCCTTTTTCAAATTTCCTCTTCCTTTCTCTTCCCTGTCCTTCTTTTTTCTTTTCTTTTATTCCATTTTTATGCTATTCGTTTTGTATTTCTCTTTTTCCTCCCTCCTTCCGACCATTTTTCCCTTTATGTTCCTTCAGGTGTTTTTTTTCTTTAAATCTTTTCTTTCCTCTGTGTGTCATTTCTTTTCTTCCTCTCATTCTTTCTTTCTTCTCTTTTTCTTTTCTTTCGCTTCTTTCTTAAATGCTTTCTTTCTTCCCTTCGTCATACCTTTCCTTACGTTTTCGCTTGCATTCTTTTACTTGATTTTTTTTTTTTTTTTTTTTTTTACTTTTTCTTTCATTTCTTTTCCTTCTGTCACTCTGTTTTTCTCCTCTCCTTTCATTTCCTTTCTTCTTTTCTTCCATACATCCTCGATTTCTCCCTTCCTTTTTTTCTTTCTTACTTCCCTCCTTCTGTCATTTCTGTTTTCTGTACACACTTTTGTCCCCCCCCCCCCCCCCCTCACTCCCCACCCTCATTTCTTACATTTCTTTTTCCTCCTTCTCTTACATTCTTTTTTGACTGTCCTCTTTCAATGATTTTTTTTTTTTTTTTTTTTTTTTTTGTTCATGCGCTTTTTTCTTTCCTTATTTGTTTCATTTCTATTTTCCTGACATCGTTTCGTTCTTCACCGGTTTCAGTTTCATTTCTTTATTTCTTTTCCCTCCCTCTCTTACATCTTTTGTTGTTGTTGGTTTTTTTTTCACCTCTCATTTTTTTTTTATAGTGCACTTTCTTTCTTTCTTTCCTCCGTCGTTCAGCTATTTCTTTCCATACATTTTTTTCCTCGACTTCTCATTCACTTCTTTTTCCCTTTCTTACCGTATTAATCTTCCTTCCATCCTTCCGTCCTTTTCTTTTGTTTTCTTTTCGTTTTGTCTTTGTTTTCAATTTTGTTTTTTAGTTGCAAAGTGAGACCGACTGCAGGTGGAAATCTTAAGTGATTGAAGATAAGTGATTGCTCGTTCATTTTCGTTGTCTTAATTGTTTTGTATCTTGCCCGAAGAAGACCTAAGAGGTCGAAACGCGTCGTGTTTTGTCTTGTGATTCGTTTATCCACGTTTTATTGGCGGTTTGCTAACATTTATTTAACAATTTTTTTCCCTTATGTTATTTCCCCTTCCCTCCTGTGTTCGTGGTTTTTTTTTTTTTTTTTTTTTTGGTTCCTTCTTCTTTTCCATTTCTTCGTCACTGTTTTTCCATCTTACCTTTGTTTTCTTTCTTGCATTCCCCTACTCCCACCCCATCTCC
>CM065717.1:39711230-39716230 GCA_033310375.1 Conus canariensis
ACACACACACACTGTGTGTGTGTGTGTGTGTGTGTGTGTGTGTGTGTGTGTGTGTGTGTGTTTATTCAATCATTCAAGGGAAGAAATCTAAATTTGCAGTTGTTTGAAAAAAAGAAAAAAAAAAAGAAAAAAAAAAAAGAAGCATTGTTACCACGTTTGGACTTGGGATACTCCAATTTTGTGTTCAATCCAGTGAATGCGAATGCTCCAAACTGCACATCTTAATTGTAATTCGTAATTGATTGCCACTTATCGACATGCAACCTAGGATTAACAGAACAATCTGTACACATTCAAATAGACACAAACAAACTTCAAGGAAGATCATAGGGTTGGCGAAACGATTGCCATCCCTGCTCTGTATGGACAAAACTTCGTGAAATTGTACCCCCCCCCCCCCCCCCCCGACCCCCGAGGAGGTTTTCAAGTACCTCGCTGCATGCTTTCAGAGGAAGACTTCCAAGATCTGACCAGCGGGTTGGGTTAAAGTGCAGGTCAGACGTCTGTTTAGTCATAGCCGTGAGGCCCTCCTCTTAACATTCTCTCATCTGAGTCATTGGTTCATTGAGCCATCAGCTATAAATCGTGCTTAGCGTGGACTCAAAACTGGAGAGACGTAGTGTAGCGTATATGGACTAGTTCTCACGCAGATGAAGAAACTAAAACTGAAAGGGAGACTACGCACTTCCACGCTTTTGAAGCTGTCGGACTTGCCCCCCACCCCCCACCCCATCCCCCCCAAGCCCCCTTCCTTCCCTCACTCACACCTTTTCACCGTCCGATGCCTTGGGGACAAGGCGTGGCTACCTCCCCAGTGTGTGAGTGGACCTGATCTAATGAGTAAATAGGATTGGGTATTGCCTCACCTCCTCGCGGGGATAGGCATTATGCTTGGTAACACCTATGTCTGTCTGTCTGTCTGTCTGTCTGTCTGTCCTGTCTCTCTCTCTCTCTCTCTCTCTCTCTCTCTCTCTCTCTCTCTCTTCTTCTTCTTCTTCTTTCTCTCTCTTTATCGGACCAACAGCTGGCCAGCCATAAGTGCAGAAGAATCTTCAAAGATGCGCGTGACTGCCTAACACACACACACACACACACACACACACACACACACACACACACACACACACGCACACGCACAACTAAGCTTAACATTTAACATATTTTAACTATTGAAAGAAACACGCACAATAAATGCAAAATCATATAACACACAGAGGTTTTAGTTAAAACGCGTACCCTCCAAAAACCTCCTTTTTTTTTTTGGTTTGTTTGTTTGTTTGTTTTGTTTTGTTTTGTTTTGTTTTGCATATTTCGTTATTCAGTTGTTGATTCCACTGGAGAAGCCTAGGAATTTTTTGAATGTCAGTTTCTATGTATTTGTTTGTTCGTTTGTTTGTTTATCCTCCCGTTCGCAGGAAACAGAATAATCGTTTCTGACACTAAATTTCACAGCCATCGCTTCAGGCGGAGAAGGGTTATCCGCTCACATGATTACCTTTTCCTGTCTGTCTGTCTGTCTGTCTGTCTGTCTGTCTGTCTCTCTCTCTCTCTCTCTCTCTCTCTCTCTATTTATTTCACTGTTTGAGATTTTTCCTTTTACCCTCCTAACGTTCTTTATTTTTCTCTTCGTTTTATTTCCTTTCTTCTTCTTTTTTTTAATTCCTTCTTCATCCCTCCCGCTTTTCTTCATATTTCTCTTCAGTCTCTTCATTCTTTCTTCCACCTTTCTTTTATTTCTTTTCTTCCTCTGTTCCCCTCTCCCTTTCGTTCACCTCTTTCATGCCCCCCCCCCCCCCCCCCCCCATCCTTCTTTAATTTCTTTTCTTTTTTTTTTCGTTCATCGTTTTCTTCCATCCATTCGTTCTTTTTGCTTTCTTTTACTTGGTTCCTTCCTTACGTCTATTTCTTCTTTTTCTCATTCTTTTGCTTTCTGTTTACGATTGTAGCTTTCTTTCGTCCATCTTTCATTTCTTTCCTTTCTTGCAGTATTTAATAGGTTTCTTCTTCTTTCTTTTCATGTACTTTTTTCTTACCTTATTTGTTTCTTCCATTGTTCTTTCATTTACTTTTATCTCTCACATTCTTTCATTTTTCACTTCTTTCAATTATTATCTTCCTTCCTTTCTTACAGATGGTCTTCATTCTCTCGTTTCATTTCTTTTGTACCAATCTTCCTTGCATTCTTTTTTTTTTTTTTTCTTTCATCCTTTTCAGTTATTTTCCCTTCCATTCTTATGTTGTTTTATTTCTTCTCTCCTGTCATTTTCCTTGTAATATTCCTTGCTTCTCTTAGTCTTTCCTTTTTTTTTTTAACATTTATTCGTTCTTCTCTCGTCTCTTCCTTTATCACAATCCTTATCTCTTCCCTCCTGCTTTCAATTCCCTCCTTACATTCTTTATTTCTCCTTCCTTCTTTCTTCCCTCCTTTTGAAAAAATTCTTTGCCTTTATAAAATGACTTCTTTATCCTTCCTTCCTTTCCTTGTTTTTTTTCTTGATTTATTTATAAATTTATTTCTTTCTTCATTACATTCTGACTTTCTTGCTTTCGTCTTTCATTTCTTGTTCCTTGCAATCTATGTTTCTTCCATTCTTTGCTTTCTTTCCTTATATGTTTTTTTTTTCATGCTTTCTCTCCTTCTTGCAATTTTTTTTTTTCATATCCTTTTCGTTCTTCTTTCATTCGCTTTTTTCTTCTGTTCCTGCATACTTTTCCTCTTTCCATCCTTCTTCCTTCCTTTCCATGCTTCAGTTTCTTTGTTCCAAGTTTAATCTTTCGTTTTCCTCTTCCTTCCTTTCTTCCTTCCTTCCGTCCAACCTTACTTCCTTCCTTCCTACATTTCTTCCTTCGTTCCTTCCTTCCTCCTTCCCTTCCTTCCTTCCTTCTGTCCTATCTTTCGTCCTTCCTCGCCCCCTCCCTTACTTCCTCCCTCCCTCCCTCCCTTCCTTCCTTCCTTCCTTCCTTCCTTCCGTTCGAGCTTTCTTCCTTCCTCCCTCCCTCCGTTCCTTCCTTCCTCTCTCCCTTCCTTCCTTCCTTCCTTTCTTTTATTAATTCATTTATTCTTGCACCAGGGGGACGGAGGGATTATTGTCTGCAGGGCGTTAATGGACCAGAACAAGCGACACAGGAGAATGTAATAAATCGGAACTGACATGCTATTTGACGGTTCCATTAACGCTTCAGTTTGAATTCGAGAGGGGGGAGGAGAGGGGAGGGGCGGTTAGAGGACGACAGGGTTAGAGGTGAGGGGAAGACGAGAGGCCGATAAGACTGAGGGAAAGGGAGAGGAAAAATATGGTGGTGTAGTGTGGTGTGTGTGTGTTGTGTGTGTGTGTGGGTGGTGTGTGTGTGTGTGTGTGGTGTGTGTGTGTGTGTGTGTGTGTGTGTGTGTGTGTAGTGTAGTGTGTGTGTGTGTGTGTGTGTGTGTGTGTGTGTGTGTGTGTGTAGTGTTTGTGTGTGTGTGTGTGTGTGTGTGTGTGTGTGTGTGTGTGTGTAGTGTGTGTGTGTAGTGTGTGTGTATGTGTGTGTGTGTGTGTGTGTGTGTGTGTGTGTGTACTGTAGTGTAGTGTGTGTGTGTGTGTGTGTGTGTGGTGTGTGTGTGTGTGTGTGTGTGTGTGTGTGTGTGTGTGTGTGTGTGTGTGTGTGTGTGTGTGTGTGTGTGTGTGTGTGTGTGTGTAGTGTGTGTGTGTGTGTGTGTGTCTGGGAGAGAGAGAGAGAGAGAGAGAGGAGAGAGAGAGAGAGAGAGAGAGAGAGAGAGCGATCGAAAGAGTAAACGCTTAAGAGAGAGAGAGAGAGAGAGAGAGAGAGAGAGAGGGGGGGGGTCAACTTGGAATTTATGTATAAAGGCCAAAGCCAGAACTCATAATAATATTCATAAGGGCTAAATCCCCCTGTCACGGGAGTATAATCCGAGGGGGGAAATGGTGTATTAAAAACAAAAATTACATAGTAAACACATCTCCACACATGTGATTTTTAGAACTCATAAATAATTGCTATGGTATAATAGCAGACAAAAACTATCATTGATTATGATGCATCTCTCTCTTTAAAAATACCTTCTGAAGGAAAACTGAACTTTTCTTGATAACGTCTCCATTCTTTGGATTCATTAGCAATGTATATGTAAAGTGAGTAGGATTGTTAGAATACTCAGTGGACAGAAACCGGTATCTACCATCTTTAAGGGAAGGGCAACAGAATACAAACCGAATTTCCGTTTCAACAGCATTTCTACACCATGGAAATCTTTCTATCAGATTTTGAGACAAGCACACATGCACGTGCACGCACGTACTCTTCACACACACACACACGCAAGCACACACACACATACGCACGCACACACGTATCTCCACACACACACACACAACACACACACACACACACACACACACATACACACACCACACACACACACGCACGCACGCACGCACCACGCACACACACGCACGCGCACCACACACACACACACTCACACACACACACACACACACACACACACACACACACACACACACACACTACACTACGGGACAATCTGTTTCTGGAAACACTTCGTAACTTCAAAAACCTCAGATTTTGTAGACGGTTTGAATGAAATAGAGGAAGAAGAACGTGTCATATTCAAAGAGATTTTACTCCAGACAGCTGATCTGTGAAAAACGAAAGCACGATGACCAAAAGATTGGTTCTGACGACAGAGATGCGAAAGAGCCGAATAATAAAGAAGATCTGAGCTGACGTTACATTCCCTATACACACATACAATGATAGAAAAAAGGCACAGCCAGTGTTAGGTAGGCACTCAAGGCCTGACCAGCACGTTGGGCTAATGCGTAGGTCAGACATTTGCTAAGTCGTAGCCACGAAACCCTCTTCTTAAATTCTCTCATCTTAGTCATTAATTCATTGATCCATCAGCTTAAAATCAATCGCAGTGTGCTCTCAGAACTAAGCGGATGTGGTGTAGCGTACAGGGACTAGTCCGCACGCAGTGA
>CM065717.1:39723730-39733730 GCA_033310375.1 Conus canariensis
GACAGCAGAAATAATTACAGTAGATAGCTTGCTGTCTATTCACTTAGAAATAGGGAACCGGTGGAGAGAGTGAAGAAGAGCAGAAACGTGATCTGATTTAGCAGCTCCGTGGATGAGTCTGGCAGCATTATTCTGGATTCGTTGAAGTCTGTCTGACAGACGTTTGGAAAGGCAGGCCTAAAGGGAATTATAATACCTCGCCCTAGAGATGACAAAAGCATACACGAATATTTTTGTTGCATCAGGAGAGAGAGAGAGAGAGAGAGAGAGAGAGAGAGAGAGAGAGAGAGAAGAGAGAGAGAGAGAGAAGACAGACAGACAGACAGACAGACAGACAGACAGACAGAGACAGAGAGAGAGACAGATAGAACTGATCCTATGCCACTTTATAGACGCTGAAATGTGCTGTTGAAAGGAAAGAGACTCGTCCATAGTGAAACAAACATTGTGAACAGACGCAGAAAAACAAACACATGCATTACTGATCAGAATGGTATCAGGAAGAGGAAGAAATTGGCGGCGGGGGGGGGGGGGGGGGGGGGGGGGGGGGGGGGGGGGGGCACGCTAGTATAAGTTCAGTCTTACCTTCGTTACGATTCTGCTCATTGAATATTCCAGTCCTTTAAGTCAGCAGCGCACTCCCGTTGTTCCAGACAGCGGTGAATTCATCAGCGCATCAGTTTTCAGCTATGGAGGCCGACCGATGAAACTGGGTGTCATCAGCAAAGCTCTCATGTAACGTGGCATCTCGACTGCTTCCACCAGTACGACGAGAGCGCACGATGGGCAGCGACAATGGCTGTTTGTAATGTCCGACTGCCAGCAGGGCTGGAACTCGGAACATCTGACAGTGAATCTGTGTTCTGTCACTGAGCTAACCTGGCACCATAATTGACCATCCGACGCCACCCCGCTCTCCTGCGGTCACGCACCTGCATTTTACTACGAGGGTTGAAGGGACGTGGGTGGCCAGTGCAGCTGATGTCAGTGATAACTGTTCTTGACATGCACTGCGAGAAGGGGATGACCGAGTCTGTCTGTCTGTCTATCTGTCTCCCCGTCTGTCTGTCTGTCTGTCGGTCGGTCGGTCTGCCTGCCTGCCTGTCTGTCTGTCTGTCTGTCTCTCTCTCTCTCTCCACACACACACACACACACACACACACACACACACACACACACACACACACACACAACACACACACAAGTCCTTCAAAAGGTGTGATTTGACATACGAAAAAGATTTTGCAGTCAGATTGTAAGAGCGTTTGCTCGAGTTCGAACCACACGCGCGGTTGGATTTTTACAGCTTGAAAACCCTCTGGGTTCTGTCCACCTAGCAGTAAATGGGTACCTGATTCAGATCAGGGGAAGCTAAAGGCGAAAAAGGAAATGAATGGGCTTCAAATTCCATCATGTATTGCTCCAAACATGGGGGACCTTTTATAGTTCTCTGCCCCAGCGACCATTAGGCTTTGAGACTTTAAACTTCTATCTTTTCAGACAACAACAACAAAACCCACTCAGAATGGCGCTGTCATTGACAAATTCGTCTTCTGTAGATGTCACAAAGAACACACACACACACACACACACACACACACACACACACACACACACAACACACACACCCAAAAAAAAAAACAAAAAAAAAAACAAGCTGTCAGCAACACGCCTTGTTTTGTGTCTTTCTTTGTATTTTGCCCGTCTTGGCAGAGATGCCACAGTCTGCATCACTCTCCTTAGAGCGGTTCTACCACAGAACTAACCAATCTTCCTGTTGCCGTAAGCGTTTAGGATCGTCATAAACAAGCACCCCTCCTTCAGGCAGCATGGAGGGAGTGTGGGTTGTAGTGTCCAGTTTCTTGACCTCTGCCGGTTGTCCTGCACCAGCACACTGCTTTCCCCCTTCCCCCGCCCCTCCCCGCCCCCCCCTGGGGCGGTTACACCTGGCCTCTACCTGCTTTGAAGTGCTGGTGGATGGAGTGCAGGGTGTGGTGAATGCTGATTTCTGTCGACAAGCCCCTTGGGCAGGGGAAAAGGCTGGGTGGGGGAAAGCGGGAGGTCCGTTTAGGCTTAACGTCCACGCCTATCCAACGGGATATGGCAGACTGGGTTTTTACCCATTTCAGAAGGGTGGGGTGGGGGGCGGCAGGGGGTGAGAGAACAGGTTGCAATGGGTGGGTGAGTGGGAGTGGGGATTGGATCAGGGGCTCGGGTTGGGTTGGGGCAGCCGCCTATCTGACATTACTCACTGTTACCTGAGCAACAGCAACAAATTGTTCCATGTTTTTCCTCCAGAATATGTTAAGCCTGATTTGTAGTGATAATCGCGGGACCTGGTAAAGGAAAACTTGTGTGTATGTGTGTGTGAGTGTCTATTTTCGTTGATAACAAAGTTTTGGATGATTTCTATGGAGCTGTTCCCTTCACTACATTGTGCATACATAGGCGTTTGTCGAAGCAGAGTGTATCTCTAAACGGTAAGATGTTTAGTATTTTGCACTCATTCCCTGTTAAAGTATTTGATTTCAGCTCTATTATCTTTATGGCTCTTTTATGTAGACGAGTGTGTGTGTGTGTGTGTGTGTGTGTGTGTGTGTGTGTGTGTGTGTGTGAGTGAGTGAGTGTGTGTGTGCGTGCGTGCGTGCGTGCGTGCGTGCGTGCGTGTGTGTGTGTGTGTGTGTGTGTGTGTGTGTGTGTGTGTGTGTGTGTGTGTGTGTACCTGTGCGTGTGTGTGTGCGTGTGTGTGTGTGTGTGTGTGTGTGTGTGTGTGTGTGTGTGTGTGTGCGCGCGCGCGCGCGCGTGCATGTGCGCGTGCGCGTGTTTAAGTATGTGTGTGTGTGTGTGTGTGTGTGTGTGTGTGTGTGTGTGTGTACGCGCGCGTGCACATGCGCGTGTGTACATGTGTGTGTGTGTGTGTGTGTGAGAGAGAGAGAGAGAGAGAGAGAGAGAGAGAGAGAGAGAGAGAGAGAGAGAAGAGAGAGAGAGAGAGACTCGAACATCAGCTTTTTTTCGGCAGTTGCGACTATTACACAGCCAAAGTGGGCACAACAAGAAATATTGATAAAACAATTCCAGCCATTCCCATCATGCAGATGTCACCAAATCGTTAAGGCCAGAAATCCTCAATTCATTTTTCAACAATATTTTCAATTTTTAAAACTGACCCTTTTCACTATTTGTGGTAAGCTAACAAATATACCCATAAAAGATATGCTATGGAGAGATCAACGCTGAGTATGAATAAAAGTCATAGAAACAGCTCTGTTTTAGTTTAAAACAAATACAACACAAGGTAATTGTTGAGAACACAAAAAGAAAACGGATGGTCCCGTGCACGTTTGTTTTTCGTTTGTTTGTTTGTTTTTGTTCAGATAACGATCTAATGTATGATTTTTGAGATAAGAAGATTGAGCTGCTATCAGCGTGTCAACAAATTTTGGAACAGACAGGTGTAAAATAAGAACACAAAGACGAAAATCATCCATATGGCAGAAGATAGGCACGCAAGCAGAATTTCCTACATTGAAAGCTAAATGATTACAATTGTTGAGTCTACAACTGTTTCTTGACTAGAAAAAAAAAAAATTGGGAAAAAAAATCGGCTTGCCTTATGAGTAAAAACGTGTGTGAGTCATGACAGAGTGATGCAAATCACCTAAAATGTGAATGTCCATTCTAACCCATTAAAAAAAGAAAACAAAAACAGAAACTTAACATATAGTCTGCAGCAAAATTTCGATTATGAATATTACGTTACTCCTATAGTCGAGGGAGTGGAAGACGCATTCGTAGTGGCGTCAACGGCCTACAGACGGTGACTGGCAGCGTCTTGTCTTTGCTTGTTCCATCAACTTCTCATTGACAGTTCAATCCTACTAACTGCTTCTTTCTCAGGTTTGAAAGTTGTTTTCCTCTGCATGCTGGGTTCATACAAAAGTTGTGAAAACCGCATCATCACTCAAAGCAAACGCAAAGACAAGCAAACAAAAAAGACACCAACACGAACCTTGAATTTGGTTCCACTCTGCAACATGTTGTAAGTGAAATCACTTGATCTCAAATTTGTAGAACACAAGTATAAGATCAGGTCAGTTGGCATAAAATTTGTGTTTTCCCATTATATTTATGCAACTAATTAAAGTTTTCGCGATAGGTTTTGCAACTGAATGATGGAATTGTGTGCAACATTACAAAAGGATTATCTGTTGTGAATTATGCACAGGCATCCCATTTTCACACGCAGGCTGTTTTCATTACATTTTCGGAAAGCATCGCAATAAATATCAAGTCACATTCTATCAGTATCAAACCATTTACTGCAGTCACAGGACAGATATATGAATAGATATCTTACCAAGTATGTGTCACAGACTGGTCACAGTCATTGCTTGTTACTTTGTGGCGAATCAAGCCACACGAAAGCAATACATGAATCAGCTCTCAGCTCCCTGTTTCTGCAATTAAAGTTACCAAACAAAAGGCCTACAAACACATCATTTGCTTGCTTTTCTAGGTGGAATGAATCAAAATCGAGTCGTCCAGAAAAACGTGGGGAAATACGAAAAAAAAAGTGTTCATGATATAACGTCATCAGTTCTGACGTGCAAGCTGATGACGAACATTAGAACACGTCAGGATGAACACGCGAACATGGCGAAGGAGCAGACGAGGAAGTCTGGCTTTACTTTTCTTCTTGAGGAGACCAACACTAGGCTGGAGACCACTTTCAATCCATTCTCCTCCTTCTCCCCGCTCTTGTTCGCTCTCTCCATCTTCCTCACTGCTGCTTCCTCTTTCATCACGTCGAAATGAGCCACTGCCTGTTTTGTCTGCAATAACATCATGCATCTATACTGCATTGTTGAAGAGTCTGCTATTCAAAATGAATGTTTTTGTACTCCCAGTTCTTATAGAACAGGGAGTACTTTACAATGGGAACGAAGAAATGCTGTCTGTCTGTCTGTGTGTCTGTCTGTGTGTCTGTCCGTGGTCAAAATGTGTTCCACTCGCTCCAGACAAAACTTCTCGGCCGATCTTTCTGAAAATGTGAAGGCTTACGTATGTTCATATGTGTCACGGATGATGCCTGATGTTTTAATTTACCAGAATAGCCGTTACTAACGGCTATAACGGCCCATAACGGGTTTTCTTCTTTATGGAATATCTTAGAAAGTACTTATATTCAAGAAAAACTGGGAGTACGTTGATATGTTTTGCATCTTGTTAATTGTTTATAGCCTTAAGCGATCAGTGGACTTGTCTCTTTCGGGTTTTTTGTTTTTGTTTTTTAAAATATAAACTATGAACTTTAAGTTAGTGTCTGTCATTGCTGTTGTCCCATTACGTTAATGCATAATCAGAGTGAATAAAAGTGGGCACGGGAATCCCTGTGTGTGTGTGTGTGTGTGTGTGTGTGTGTGTGTGTGTGTGTGTGTGTGTGTGTGTGTGTGTGTGTGCTCGAGTGCATGTGTGAGTGCGCAAGCAAGCGCGCACGCGCGCGCGCGCGTGTGTGTGTATGTGTGCGCGCGCACGCGCGCGCGCGCGCGTGTGTGTGCTCGCGTGCACGCGCGCGCGCGCGCGCGCGCGCGTGTGTGTGTGTGTGTGTGTGTGTGCGCGCGCGCGCGCGCGTGTGTGCGTTTGGTAACAAAACACGTAGCTAACTTCTTTTTTTGTAGGAAATTTATCTTAAAAAAAAAAGATTTTATGAAAGTTATCTTTTAAAAAAAGTATCACTCTCGGTTGAAATACGCTAAAGGTCAAAATACCATTCTGACATTTACATTTGGCCATGGTCATGGGTGATGGGGATGGGAGTGTAAGAATAGTGGGGGTGATGGAAAAGATCAGGAGGTATCCAATGTCCAGTCCGCTCTCTCGACTTTCTGTCACCAAATCAAGGAGAATTGAAAAACAGCCTTCAGTATACAGGAGACGAACGAACCGGCAAACAATCAAAACCTAATCAGTGAATGACAGAACGACCAGACAACAATGAATACTCATTTTTCAGGCTTCTTCACCGACTGGTCGGCCAAATGACAGGGCTAATCACCCGGCTCGAGAAACACTGCGACAAAGGGAAAGCAATCTGCAAAAACGGAAGTGATTCGCGCTGGCTTTCTTTGCGAGAAAACGGGTGTTGACATTGATGATGAAAAGCAAGTCCAGGAAGTCATCAGCGCCATGAAAACAATTTGAATCGTTTGCCGCTTTTTTTAAAATGTGCTTTTGTGGTGGGGTTTTTTTTTTTTTTTTTTTTTTTTTTTACTTTTGTTGATAACTGTTTTTAAGTAGTAATAATACTTTTCCCACTTTCCGTGCCCCCATCGCCCCAGTTGTATCAACCCTTTGCCGGCCAATCTAGCGCCTTCTTCCACGGCCACATCCAGGTTCGTCCAGTGGCAGCTCATGCAACACTGTCCACGTTGAGCGGTCTATTTCACTCGTCATGAGGCAACCGTCCACAGGAGACACTGCCTTGCTGCTGAGCCATGTCGATCGAGTTTAGGGCTGACTTGTCCTGATCCTGCTCATGCAGAACACTAACTACTTAAGCCCCTCACTGACGACAGTAATCGCTTTAGTTGCGGAACAGCATGAGTGAGCGTGAACCTCTGAGATTTGGTTGATACAGGAGTTTTATTTTTGTTGAGTTGTTTGTGTTTTGAAACAAACAAACAAACAAACAAACAGACGAACGAACGGATGAACGAACGAACGAACAGACAGACAAATTTCTCACGCTTTTTCGGTCGTAATTTTTGTGCAAATGCTGCTCTTTTTGACATAAGATATCATCAGGATGGCTTTTAAAGTAGTTACATTGTAGGTTTCATAGTTCCATTCTAGGTTTCATAGCCTACCATATTACTTGCGATGTATTTTTTTTTAAAGAAAAGGTAATGGTGGGCGAGAGGTGGGGTCCACAATACAGCAAATGGCAGTGTGGCCATATATCTGTTAATACACAACAAATTTTTATCTAATTTCGACATTCTTAGTTGTTTTTTTTTAATATAAATGAAGTCAGAAAATTTCTACGTTTGGACATTTTGCACTATGTTGAGTCATTTTAGATGTAACATTTTCGCAAAAATACGTTTTAAGTGCTATTTTGTCCATGTTCCTTCTCACAGTCGTGTCATATTTCAGTATGAGAAAGCCTTGGGGATGGCTTTTGAGCTACATTAATGTGGGAATATGCGCATGCTGAAGAGTTAAAGACAATTTGCCATTAACTCAGATTGCTTCTATGGCTTCCGCGGATTCAGCCACTAGCAATTCACAAGAAAATATAGACGAGTTCTAATATTTGTGTGAATATTAGGCGTGTTTGATAATCGAAAATGTTATGGTTTTTCTTATAACAAATATTTCTGGATCCATTGGTTCAACAATAAGTACTAGAAAGTACATGGTCAGTGAACGATTGGTCAGATAGACAATCATATTGGTCAGGTGTATTTTGAACTATGACGTGGAATGAATGTCTCCGCTTAAAATCTCTCTCTGTCTGTCTGTCTGTCTGTCTGTCTGTCTGTCTCTCTCTCTCTCTCTCTCTCTCTCTCTCACACACACACACACGCACCCCCCCCATCCCCCCATCCCCCCCCCCCACACACACACACTACACACACACACACCGCGCGCACGCGCACGAGAGGTAAAACGAAGGTAAATGGACTAATCAGACAGCCACACAGAACGGATCTCATGTGATTGTCGTTGCCTGACTTACAGACCAACCACACTTTAGAACAAGGCGGAGACGCACGTCGTGCTGAACGCCATAGACACGTGTGCGGAAGGGGGTGGGGGTGGGGGGGGGGGGGTGGGGGGGGGGGAGACGGGGGGGAGGGGGGGGGAAGAGGAGAGGGGTGGACGGTGGTGGGCGAGAATCAGGAACTAAGAGGCAAAGACTGTCTCAATGAATCAAGATAAAAATGTGAACATGTTTCATTCATCTCATTAAGGATGATGTCAATATATGTTTTATGTTACTGGTGCCTTCAGACTTACCATTTGCTACTATCCTTTTAAACACACACACACACACACACACACACACACACACACACACACACACACACACACACACACTTCACATGAACACACACACTCGCGCGCGCGCGCGCGCACACACACACTAACACACACACACACACACACACACACACACACACACACACACACACACACAACACACACACATGCGCGCACGCACATATATATATGTGTGTGTGTGTGTGTGTGTGTGTGTGTGTGTGTGTGTGTGTGTGTGTGTGTGTGTGTATTCTTGAATTCTACGTCATACGGCGTTTGCCTTTGTGAGACAGTTTCAGTCTTTGTCTTGATGGTACTTTGTTTCTGTTTGGTCGAGTTGTTTACAGTTTGCAGGCTTTGTTTCCACAGTTAATGTGTAGTTTGATCTTAATGTCCTCGAGTTGTTTGTTCCATCAAGGTTTCCTCTGAGCAGTCTTCATTCCTTTGACTTTCTTTCATCATGAACAGCCGGAGTAAGTGTTGCTCGGAACGCTACAGGAGAGCAAGAGAGATCCAAGTGTGTTAAGAATATCAGATTCGTCAAATGAAAATGACTTTGCAATACCCAGGAAAGAAGTTGTTGAAGCGGTGAAATAACTGAAAATGTGGTGAGGATGCAGGCATGGTCAGAATGCTTTCAGAACTTTGCAGCAAGGCGGAGAAGAAGCGAGTGATATCCTCACTGCCACTTGTCACAACATCTGGCACATTGGCAAGAGGCCCATGCCGTGGACTCAGCCACTAATCGTCACCTTTCCCCAACACCAAAATCTCCAACACTCCAACACTTTCAGTTTGATCAGCAATGCCAGCAAAGAAATGCTCAAGATCATTCTGAATAGATCACAGCCGCAGGCAGATATATCTTCATTGCTGAAGAACAGGCTTGATTTTACAAAGGCAAAGTGACATCGAACACATCGTTAACCTGTGCACCCTCTGCATTTCTTTCTTTCTTTCTTTCTTTCTTTCTTTCTGCGTACGCAGGCTGATACTCCTGCGGACACTGCCTGTATAGAAGGCAATGGAGTTTTGTATGTATGACCGTTTTTTATCCCGCCATTAAGGCAGCCATACTCCATCTTCGGGGGGAGAGCATGCAATGTGTAACGTGTCATCCATACCAACGGCCAAACTGGCCTTCTCTTCCGAAAGTTGGTGATGGGATTTTACGTGTGTGCCAGATGTTGTGCGAGCGTTCACACACGGAACCTCGGTTTATAGTCTCATTCGAAGAACTGTATGGAGAATGGAGTCAGAACCAATGTTAACTCCGAGGGAAAAATCCCCCTGTATCGAAATTCGAACCCGCAACCCCAGGATCACGAGTCCGGCGCTCTACCAACTGAGCCATTCCGGCCCCCTCCCTCTGCATAAAGCTTATCTAACACCACACAGAGTTCCACCACGTCTTTATAGATTTCAAGAAGGCGTTCGATAGGGTCTGACAGGAGGAGCTATGGGTCATGATGAAGAAATTCAATATCGGGCAAAATTTATCAACACCATCCAGCAATTTTGCTCCAAAGCGACCAGTCTGTTGGAGAGAGGGTACATACTTTAACTGGAGTTTGGCAGCGCCGCGGTCTATCTCCCACACTCTTCAACATTTTCCTAGAACGCTACATGCCTGATGCCATTGAGGATCATGTCAGCAGAGTCAGCACCGCTCCCGTCACGAACCTTCGCCCTGCAAATGATATTGATAGACAGGCAGGCAGCAACAAAAGGCTCGCTAAGCCTGTTGAAGGACTGGATGAAACACCAGCAAAGTATGGCATGGAAATCGGCGCCAAGAAAACCAAGGTAATGGCGAGCCACAACACCACTATCATCCATACTTGGCAGAAGCTAGAAACTGTTGGATATTCACTTACATGGGAATCCATTATCAGCTGTGAAGGATCCAAACCAGATCTTCTGTCAAGGGCAACAAAGGCAGACTGAAATCTGT
>CM065717.1:39736230-39756230 GCA_033310375.1 Conus canariensis
GAGAGGGGATAATAATGGTCGATGCCCACCACTCTACAGGACAAGCTGTACCGGTCTGCGGACGGTGTAAGGGAGATCACCCTTCCATTTTATCCGGTGGGTTAGTCTCGGTGTTGCGCAATGTTTGAATTCCTTTCGCAACCGTAATTGGTCATCACTATGAAGTTTTAAAGAAAATAAACAGTCACACAAATACATCGTTGAAAAGATGAAGACAATTTTCTATCCATCAAGAGATTTTATTTAATCTCATCTACAAGTAAGACTAATGAAGAATCTTGCTTATTTTTATGAACTAGGAATTCGTAGATTTTCCTACGAAGAGCTGCTTTGACACTGCCTAAAATAAAATATTGATCAAATTTTCGGACATCATTTCCGGAGAAACTGATGATGTATGTCGGTATGTTTTGGGAAATCAGTAACAAAATAGAATTCACCACGTACTTCGATCATATTCCAATCTCCACATGTTCTTTGTTCTTTAAACAATCCATATTGTCGTCCCTTTTTTTTTTTATTTCAAGCTTATGATTAGAGCGACGAAAATTTCATCAAGGCAATGACAGACTGATTTGATAGTTGCGTAATATATTTTTTCTGTACAGTAAGCAGATTTCAAGTTCAGTTAACTTCTTTCGAGAGACTCTTTCCGAGTTTGAATGAACGACTTTTTCAAACAGAATTCTACATCATTTCACACAGGAGTTACACTTATGAAAGTCTACGAATATCAAACACATTCATGGCCAGTTTCTGTTGAAACAGCTCGAATACTGTCAAGCCTCGCGATGTCATAGATGATTTATTAAGTTGCGAAGCATAACTTTATATAATTGTCACGAAAATTTGTCATCTTCTGAGGTACTTCAACTGGCCTAAGACTTGAGCATTCTCATCTTAATGTTCATAGCTATTGGAAACGTCTCTGTCAATCTATAATCAATGAAAGCAGATTACTTTGATTTTTTATAAGAAGACTTAATTCGGATATTCAATTTCAGTTTTTCAGTAAATGCTAAGTTTCCGAAACCACAAATTTTACATGCGCACAACAGAAATGGTTCAAGACGTTTATGAACAAAGAAATCTAGAAATATCACATGCGCAAGAGAGAGAGAGAGAGAGAGAGAGAGAGAGAGAGAGAGAGAGAGAGAGAGAGAGAGAGAGAGAGAAGCAGACATATTGACATTGACAGAAATATAAACAGACCAACAAACGTTCCGACCAAAAAACAGCGTGTTGAACTCTGAACACAAAACAAGGAGACTACCCAATATTATGTTCCCCCAACCAATAAACACAAGGCAAAGAAACCACGCTGGCACTGGACTTTCAGGTACCACGTCAGAACCTCGTAAACCCCAATGAGCTCAACGAGCAGATTGTACTTGGCCAATTAACCAGGGGGGAGGAGGACTTCATCACAGAAGCCCACAGCCTTTTCCACCCCCACCCCACTCTCCCCAATCCTCCACTGCACCCCGAAAGGGGAACGCGAGGAGAACACAGTGAAACTTTTCCGGTAAAGATCCAGCCTCCCCACCGCTCTCCATGTCCCCTTCCTAAGTAAGACATCTTCTCCGTCTTTTGTTTGTTTGTTCTGTTTTCTTTTGCTTCAATGGATGTGTGAGCTGGTTGTTGTTAAGCGTGGCTGTCGTATCCAAGTGGCAGCATGAAAGTTTGATCAAGTTATGCTGTGGGTGGAACAGGGTTGCGTGAAGACAGGCGGAGGAGAGATACACATTGAAATCTTTACCGACCCTCCTCATGAGAGATTCGGATTTTTTTCTTTCTCTTCTTGAACATAGGTCTGAGACATTGCACGAGACTTACCTCCCCACTAAAATCTAGTTTCCTTCAGACATCTATTTGTATGAATTTTGCATAGGCAATTGTTCAGAATTCGCAAAATACCCAAAGTGTACGTACGGCGAAAGCTGAACTGACGTTTATAGTAAATAGGTTTTTAAACATATTCCCATCTGGTTCATGCGCACATCAATACAAGGTACCTAATTACGCTGGCGATCTCTCTCTCCCCCCCCCCCCTCCCCCGTGTTGTGTGTGTGTGTGTGTGTGTGTGTGTGTGTGTGTGTGTGTGTGTGTGTGTGTGTGTGTGTGTGTGTGTGTGTGTGTGTGTGTGAGGGAGGGAGGGAGGGAGAATGACAATCACAATGATTTGTTCATTAATAGGCCATAGCCCCTCATGAAAACAAAATCCCACACTGAAGGAGAGAGAGAGAGAGAGAGGAGAGAGAGAGAGAGAGAGAGAGAGAGAGAGAGAAGAGAGAGAGAGAGAGAGAGAGGGAGAGAGAGAGAGAGAGAGAGAAACCGGGCATATTGACAGAAAGATAAAACACACGCACTGACGGACAGCGTGCAGAACTCTTGAGTACAAAACAAGGAGAGCACCCGACACTGTCTTCCCTCAACCAATAAACACAAGGCAAACAAAACCACCCTGGCACTGGACTTTGAGGTACCATGGCAGAACCTCATAAACCAAATGACCCCAACGAAGAGATTGTACTTGGCCAATTAACCAGGGGGGAAGGGACTTCATCCACCCACCTCCTCTCCCGATTCCTCCATGGTGCCCTCTCCCCTGGTCACCGTGGAGTTCAGCGGCGATAATGGAAGACAACCAGAGGCTTGTCTGATGGAGAAAATCTCCGAAGATCAACACTGCACATTGGAAACTCAGAGAGACACCAAGTCCGGGGAGGCCACCCTGCTGTGACCGCCCCTTCCTCCCCCCCCCCCCCCCCCCCCAAAAAAAAAGACAAATCGCTGAAGTTTAGTAAAACTTGTGAAAGGAGAGAGCGTGTAGGGAGAGGGGAGGGGGGTGGGGTAGGGTGGAGGGTGAGGGAGCGGGGATGCGCGAGGAGAACACGGTGAAACTTTTAAGTTCGGACCCATCCTCCCCACTGCTCTCCTCGACCTCTTCCTAAATAAGACATCTTCTGAGTCTTTTGTTCGTTCGTTTTGTTTTTTTTTCCCCCGTTCTCTCTTGCTTGCGCAGTTGATTCTTGTTTTTACTAAATTTCCCCTCCCGAATCAACGTCTAACTCTGAGACCAGTGCCCTGTTTTTCAACGGATGTCTGGACTAGATGGTGGTTGAGCGCCTGTGCCGCATGTCACTGACAGCGTAAAAGTCTGATGAAGTTATCCAGTGTGTAGAAGGAGGTGGGGTGGGGTTGAGGGCCGGGAATGGAGATATACAGTGAAACCTTTACTTACCCTCCTCATGAACTACTACTCCCCCCCCCACCCCCTCCCCCAGCCCTTCGAGCCTGTGTCTGCACGTGACGTACCTCCCCATCAAGAAGCAGCTCCTGTCGGAGACCCATTCTTACGGACTTTATGGATGTTGTTATGGAGACTGCACCGTGTCCACTTCAGGAAAGGGTACGTTAAGTGTGGTTAACAGGTTTCTGGAACACAGTTCTTTCTACTTAACATGCACGAAATGTCCAATTACATCCTACCTCTCTCTCTCTTTAAGAAGGAAAACAAAAACAGCAGCGACGACAAAAAACGAACGATTATCCCTCTCTCTCTCTCTCTCTTCTCTCTCTCTCTCTCTCTCTCTCTGTGCGTGTACGTGTGTGTTTAAGAGAGAGAGAGAGAGAGAGAGAGAGACAGAGAGAGAGACAGAGAGAGAGAGAGAGACAGAGACAGAGACAGAGACAGAGAGAGAGAGAGAGAGAGAGAGAGAGAGAGAGAGAGAATTGTCTCAAGAGAATCGGAGAAAGACAGAGAACAGCAGACATACTGACATGAAGATCAGCAGACCCAATATACTGACAGACAGCGTGTTGAACTCTGAGCACCAAAACAAGAAGAGCGCCCGATGCTTTCCTTCCCCGCTAACACATTCCATGCAAGGGAACCACTCTGGCACGCAACTTTCAGGTATCCTTTCAGAGCCTCGGAAACCCCAATGAGCTCAACGAGCAGATCGCACTTGGCCAATTAACCATGGGGAAAGGGACTTCATCCACAGATGCCCGCAGCCTCTTCCCTCCACCCACCTCCCCAATCTTCCACTGCACCCCACCCCTGGTCACCTTGGAGTTCAGGGGCGATAATGGAACAAAACCACGGGCTTGTCTGACTGGGGAACATCTCTGAAGATCAACACTGCTAATTGGTGGCAGACAGTGATATGAAGTCCAGGGAGGCTACCTTGCTGTGAATGGAAAAAAAAAAAACGCTCAAGTTTAGCAAGTTAGGGAGTGGAGGGGGTGGGGGGTGTGAGGGAGGGAAAAGAGCGAGGAGAACACAGTGAAACTTTCTAGTTAACCCGTTCTCCCCACCCCTCCCTTTGTCCTTTTCCTAAAAAGACACTTTCTCCGTCTTTTCGTACGTTTATTCTATATTCTACTAATCGCGTAATTGACTCTTTCGTTTTCATTAGATTTTCCGCCCGAATTACGTTCTAACGACGAGACGAGTGCCATGTGTTTGAATATCGAATGGATGTCTGAACTAGCGGTTGTAAAGTGCGTCTGTCTATCTAACTGGCAGCATCAAAATCTGATAAAATCATCCGGTGGGTGAAAGTGTGTGTGTGTGTGTGTGTGTGTGTGTGGGTGTGGGTGTGGGTGTGGGTGTATGTGTGTGTGCGCGCGCGCACGTGTGTGTGTGGGGGGGGGGGGGCGGAGAGAGAGAGAGAGAGAGAGAGAGAGAGAGAGAGAGAGAGAGAGAGAGAGAGAGAGGAGAGAGATGTACCGACAGAAAACATGCTGAGGTTTGAACACAAAACAAAGTGAGAATCTTTATTATCCTTCCCAAACAAACCAAAGACAGAGCAAAGACACCACGCTGGCACAGGACTTTAAGATACCACGTGAGAACCTCATGGACCCTGATGAGCTAAAGGAAACGAGCGCACTTGGTTAATAAACCAGCAGAAGGGGAACTTCATCAATAAACGCCTACAGTTCCATCAACCTACCTTCCCTTCCAACCCGCCCACCCTAACCACCTCCTACCCGCCCAGTTCACCCTGGAGTCTCGCGGTGATAATGGAACAGAACCTGAGGCTTGTCTGATGGGGAACATCTCAGAAGATCAACACTACACATTGGTGGCTCAAAGTGAGACGAAGTCCAGGGAGGTACCCTGCTGTAAAAAAAAACAACGGAAAGAAAGAAAACCGTAAAATGACAAATAGGAAGGGGAGGGTAAGGGAAGGGGGATGAGGGCAAGATCCGTACAGTGAAATTTTCCTCTACACACACACCTCTTCTGGGATGGGGAGGGGAAAATGAGCGAAAGAGAATGAGAGACAGAGAAAAACAGGCATATTAACAGAAAGACGAACAGACCAACAAATGTACCGACAGACAGCGTGTTGAACTATGAGCACAAAACAAGGAGAGCACCCAGTACTATCCTCCCCGACTAATAAACATAATGGAAAAGAAACCACGCCGCCACTGTACTTTCAGCTACTACGTCAGAACCTCGTCAAGCCCAATAAGCTCAACGAGCAGATCGTACTTAATAATAATAATAATAATGAATACTTATATAGCGCCTATTCTCGGCTAGAGACCAAGCTCTAAGCGCTTTACAATCCACACTCGTTTACACAACGGGCTGCCTACCTGGGTAGTGCCGACTGAAGAGCTGCCAGCTGGCGCTTCATGCAGTCGTTTCCCGTGTCATACAGTCAGTATTGTCCAATATCGTTCACTCAATATCCTTGCTTCCTCCATTCTCTCAATTTGTCACGCAGGGTGCATGCAATGTGTAAACGTGTCATCCATACCAACGGCCAAACTGGCCTTCTCTTCCGAAAGTTGGTGATGGGATTTTACGTGTGTGCAAGATGTTATGCGTGCGTTCACACACGGAACCTCGGTTTATAGTCTCATTCAAAGGACTGTATGGGGAATGGAGTCAGAACCAATGTTAACTCCGAGGGAAAAATCCCCCTGTACCGAAATTCGAACCCGTAACCTTGACAATTAACCAGGAAGAAAGGGAAATCTTCCACAGAAGCCCGCATTCTCCTCCATTCACCCTCCCTAATCCTCCACGATGCCCTCTCCACCGGTCACTGTGCAGATCAGGGGCGATAATAGAAGAGACCCAGGGGCTTGTCTGATGGAGAACATAATCTGAAGATCAACACTGCAAATTGGTGGCTCAGAGTGATATGAAGTCCAGGGAGGCTACTTTGCCGTGAACAACAACAGAAAAAGACTACTTTAAGTTAAGTAAGGTTATGGAGTTGAGGAGGGAGTGTTTGAGGGAAAAGGAAGCACAAGGAGAATACAGTGAAACTTTCCAGTTAACACCCGTCCTCCCCAGATCTCTAGTAGTTATCCTGTTCCTAAAAATACATTTTCTCCGTGTGTGTTGGTTAATTCTGTATTTCACCAAACAGAGTCCTTGACTCTTGCAGTTTCATTGGATTTCTCCCCGCGAATTACGCTCGAACGACGAGGCCAGCGCCATGTGTTTCAATGGATGTGTGAACTAGCGGTTGTCACGTGCTCTCTGTCATATCTAATTGGCAGCATAAAAGTCTGATAAAATTATGCGGTGGGTGGAAGAGACAGGGTGGGGATGAGGGCAGGCAAAGGGGAGATGCAGTGGAACCTTCACGGACATGAAAGACATTCGGTTGTTTCCCTTCCGGAACATATTTGCACGAGACTTATCTTCCCGTTGAAATCCAACTCACATAGGAGACCCCTTTCATACAGATTCTGTGGAGAACGTTGTTCAGAGACTGCACAGTACGCAGTTCAGCAAAGTGTGTGTAAAGTGAACGTCGTACTGACGTTTATAAAGTAATGGATTTTGAGAACATGGTTCTTTCTGGTTCACTTGCACATATCACCAAAGTGTTTAGTCATGGTAGTTTTGGATATTCCTTTCCCCTCACTCCCTAGGTAGGTGTGTGTGTGTGTGTGTGTGTGTGTGTGTGTGTGTGTGTGTGTGTGTGTGTGTGTGTGTGTGTGCGTGCGTTCGTGCGTGCGTACGTGCGTGCGTGCGTGCGTGCGTGCGCACGCGAGTGTGTGGGTGTATGTGTGTGTGTGTGTGTGCGTGTGTGTGTGCGTGCGTGTGTGTGTGTGTGTGTGTGTGTGTGTGTGTGTGTGTGTGTGTGTGAGGCACCGACAGACAGCATGCTGAGGTTTGAACACAAAACAAGGAGAGAACATTTTACTATGCTTCCCAAACAAACCAAAACAGAGCAAAGAAACCATGCTGGCACAGGACTGAGCCTAATTCGGCAAATGTACGTCCAGAAAGCGATGATGACGTTCACAGCGAAGGGTGTTCGGTACGTAGTTCGTTCTGTACCAAGTGTATATATCTGGTTTCGATGTGTGTGTGTGTGTGTGTGTGTGTGTGTGTGTGTGTGTGTGTGTGTGTGTGTGTGTGTGTGTGTGTGTGGAGGAGAGGTAGAGTGGGGCAGAAAGGTGTGTGTGTGTGTGTGGGGGGGGGGGGATGATGGAAAGAGAATAAGAGACAGAAATAAGCAGACATATTAATAGAAAGATAGACCAACAAATGTACCAACAGACAGCGCATTGAACTCTGAGCACGGAACAAGGGGAGCGCCTAATACCAGCTTCCCCAACTAATACACACAAGGCAAAAAAGCCACGCCGCTACTAGGCTTTCAGGTACCACGTCAGAACTTCATCAACCCCAATGAGCTCAACGAGCGGATCGTACTTGACTAATTAACCAGGAAGAAAGGGAAATCACCCACAGAAGCCCGCATCCTCCTCCATCTACCCTCCCTAATCCCCCCACCATGCCCTCGGCCGTGGTCACTGTGGAGTTCAAGGGCGATGATAGAAAAGAACCAGGGGCTTGTCTGATGGGGAACATCTCTGAAGATCAACACTACAAATCGGTGGCTTAGAGTGATATGAAGTCCAGGGAGGCTACTTTGCCGTGAACAACAACAGAAAAAGACTACTAAAGTTAAGTAAGGTTTTGGAGTTGAGGAGGGAGTGTTTGAGGGAAAAGGAAGCACAAGGAGAATACAGTGAAACTTTCCAGTTAACACCCGTCCTCCCCAAATTTCTATTTCACCTCTTCCTAAAAAGACATTTTCTCCGTGTGTGTTGGTTAATTCTGTATTTTACCAAATAGAGTCCTTGACACTTGCGTTTTCATTGGATTTCTCCCCGCGAATTACGCTCGAACGACGAGACCAGTGTCATGTGTTTCAATGGATGTGTGAACTAGCGGTTGTCACGTGCTCTCTGTCATATCTAACTGGCAGCATAAAAGTCTGATAAAATTATGCGGTGGGTGGAAGAGACAGGGTGGGGATGAGGGCAGGCAAAGGGGAGATGCAGTGGAACCTTCACGGACATGAAAGACATTCGGTTGTTTCCCTTCCGGTACAAATTTGCACGAGACTTATCTTCCCGTTGAATCCAACTCACATAGGAGACCCCTTTCGTACAGATTCAGTGGAGAACGTTGTTCAGAGACAGCACGGTATGCAATTCAGCAAAATGCACGTACAGTGAAAACTATTCTGACGTTTATGCTAAATAGGGTTTGGGAACACAGTTCTTTCTGGTTCACTTGCACGAAAACACCAAAGTGTTTAGCTATGGCAGTTTTGGATCTTCCTTTCCTCTCACTCCCTAGGTGTGTGTGTGTGTGTGTGTGTGTGTGCGTGTGTGTGTGTGTGTGTGTGTGTGTGTGTGTGTGTGTGTGTGTGTGTGTGTGTGTGGTGCGTAAGTGTGTGTGTGTGTGTGTGTGTGTGTGTGTGTGTGTGTGTGTGTGCGTGTGTGTGTATGGTGCGTGCGTAAGTGAGAGACAGACAGACAGACAGACAGAGACAGAGACAGGGACAGAGACAGAGAGAGGACAAAAGATCTGAAGAGAATCGGAGAGAGACAGAGAAAAACAGACATATCAACATTGAGATAAACAAACAAGTGTATCGACCGACAGCGTGTTGAGCTCTGAGCACAACACTAGGATAGCACCCGATACTATCTCCCTCAACCAATACACATAACGCAAAGAAACCACGCCGCTACTGGACTTTCAGGTACCACATCAGAATCTCATGTTCTAACCAATGAGCTCAACGAACAGATTGTACTTGGCCAGTTAACCAGGGATAAAGAGACTTCTTCTACAGAAGCCCGTACCCTCTCCCCTCCACCCCCACCCACTCCCCAATCCTCTGCCGCGCCCTCTCCCCTGGTCACCGTGGAGTTAAGGGGCGATAATGGAGCAGAACCAGGGGCTTGTCTGATGGGGAACATCTCTGAAGATCGGCACTGCAAATTGGTGGCTCAGAGTAATACAAAGTCCATGGAGGCTTCCTTGTTGTAAACGAAAAAAAAAGTAAAAAAAAAAAAGACCCGCTGAAGTCCAGCAAAGTTAGTGTGTGTGTGTGTAAGTGTGTGTGTGTGTGTGTGTGTGTGTGTGTGTGTGTGTGTGTGTGTGTGTGTTTGAGAGAGAGAGAGAGAGAGAGAGAGAGAGAGAGAGAGAGAGAGAGAGAGAGAGAGAGAGAGAGAAAGATAAACAGGCCAGCATATGTACCGACAGGCAGCGCATTGAACTCTGAGTACAAAAGAAGGAGAGCACCCGATACTGTCTTCCCCAGGCAATAAACACAAGGCAAAGATACCACGCTGGCACTGGACTTTCAGGTACTACGTCAGAACCTCACAAACCCCAATGACCCCAACGAACAGATCGTACTTGGGCAATGAACCAGGAAGAAAGAATCTTCATCTGCAGAAGCCCGCAGCCTCCTCCCCTCACTCTCCCTCATCCTCCACTGCGCCCTTTCCCCCCAACTCAACGTGGAGTTAACGGCCGTTAATTGAAGAGGACTAGGAACTTGTCAGATGGGGAACATCTCTGAAGACCAACACTAGACACTGGTCGCTGAGAGTGATATGAAGTCCAGGAAGGCTACCTTGCTGTGAACGGAAAAAAAACAACACACAAAACGCTGAAGTCCAGTAAAGTCAGGGAGTGGGGGAGGGTGGGTGGGCGCGGGAACGAGAGGCGCGCGAAGAACACAGTGAAACTTTCCAGTCAAGACCCCCTATCCTCTCCACCACCCTCTCCCTATCCTCTTCCTAAAAAGACATCTTCTCAGACTTTCGTTGGTTTATTCTGTGTTTTATTGCTTGAGTAAACGACTTTGCCTTTTCACTAGATTTCCGTCACAAATTATAGTCTAACGACGAGACAAGTGCCACTGTGTACTATCGATTGTTCAGCTCGTCTGTAGTATCAAACTGACAGTGTGAAAGTCTGATCAAATGATGCGGTGGGTGGAAGGGGTGTGGTGAGGGTGAGGGCAGGTGAAGGGGAGATACAGTAAAGTCTTCACAGACAGGAAAGGCAGACGGCTTTCCCCTTCTGGAACGTTTTTGCCTGAGACTTATCTTCCCATTAAAATCCAACTCCCATAGGAGACCCATTCGTACGGATTCTGTGGAGAACGTTGTTCAGAGAATGCATCGTGCCCAATTCAGCAAAGTGTACGTACAGCGAAAGCTATTCTAACGTTTATGCTAAATAGGTTTGGGGAACACAGTTCTTTCTGGTTCACTTGCACAAAACACCAAAGTGTTTAGTCATGGTAGTTTGGACCTTCCTTTCCTCTCACTCCCTAGGTGTGGTGTGTGTGTGTGTGTGTGTGTGTGTGTGTGTGTGTGTGTGTGTGTGTGTGTGAGAGAGAGAGAGAGAGAGAGAGAGAGGGGGGGGGGGCACCGACAGACAGCGTGTTGAGGTCTGAACACAAAACAAGGAGAAAACCTTTTACTATCCTTCCGAAACAAATCAAAAACAGAGCAAAGAAACCACGCTGGCACAGGACTTTAAGATACCACGTGAGAACCTCATGGACCCTGATGAGCTAAAGGAAACGTGCGCACTTGGTTAATAAACCAGCAGAAGGGGAACTTCATCAACAAACGCCGACAATTCCATCAACCTTCCTTCCCTTCCAACGCGCCCACCCTAACCCCCTCCTACCCCCAGTTTACCCTGGAGTCTCGCGGTGATAATGGAACTGAACCAGAGGCTTGTCTGATGGAGAACATCTCAGAAGATCAACACTACACATTGGTGGCTCAGAGTGAGACGAAGTCCAGGGAGGTACCCTGCTGTGAAAACAACGGAAAGAAAGAAAACTGTAAAATGACAAGTAGGATGAGGAAGGTAAGGGAAGGGGGATGGGGGCAAGGGCCATACAGTGAAATTTTCCTATTTTCCTCTGCAGACACCCCTCCTCTACACCCCCCCCCCTCCCCCAACCGCCTGCCATAATCTCCTCTTAGAGAAGACAACGTCTCCTGTTTTCTTCTTTTTTTTTTTTTTTTTTTTTGCTTGAGCAATATTGACTCTTGCATTTTCATTGGATTTATCTCCCGAATTACGATCTAACTCTGATTCTAGTGCCATTTATTTCAATGAATGTTCGAACGAAATGGTTGCTAAGAGGGTCTCTCAATGCATCTTGCGGCATTAAAGGCTGATAAAGCCCCTCAGTGGGTGGAAGATAGGGGGAAATAATGGGGGGACTTGTTCTTTTTCTCGGAAACTTGTTCTGTTTAAGCGAGACTTATGGAGACTTATTTACCCATAAGTATCCAGCTCCACCTGTTCAGAAAATGCACAGTGCTCAGTTCAGCAAATGGACATTCAGCGAAAGCTATATTAACGTTCGCAGCAAATGGGTATTTGGAACATGCACGCAAGAACAAAGTCTTTACGTCTGGTTTGGATATCCATGTGTGTGTGTGTGTGTGTGTGTGTGTGTGTGTGTGTGTGTGTGTGTGTGTGTGTGTGTGTGCGTGCATGCGGGCCATCCACGCAGGTGTGTGTATGTATGTTTGTAATTTTGTATACATGCACAAGTGCATGCATATGTGTGTATGTGTGTGTGTGTGTGTGTGTGTGTGTGTGTGTGTGTGTGTGTGTGTGTGTGTGTGTGGTGCGTGTGTGTTTGCGCGCGCGCGCGCCTGCGTGAGTGAGTGAGTGAGTGTGTGTGTGTGTGTGTGTGTGTGTGTGTGTGTGTGTGTGTGTTGTGTGTGTTGTGGGCTTCGTGATTTGTCGAATTCTGTAAACGTCCTTGCCATTGATACATAAAAAAATAATCGCACAGCTGAAGAGCTTATTTACATTACCGAAGGTCGCAGCCATTTTTCCATTGATCAAGTCACATGACATTTTAGCTTACGAGAAAAAATGGCATCATTTGCATATTGCTATTGCACGTTTGCACATTTGGTAGAAATGTATTGGTCCATGGCATGCTCAATGTCGGAGAGTGGAACAAGTATTGTGATCATATCAAGTACCAATCAGACGGAAGGGCACAGAAATCGGAGAACCACGTAACATGACACACATCTTGATGTGTAAAAACAAAAGACAGAGAGACGAAGAACAAAGGCGTTGAAACAACTTAGTCTCTGATTCAAATTCTTTTCGTGCAGAACGTACTTCGTCTTCAGTTTCAATTTCATCAAGGGGACGTCACTGATCCGCCACTACTAATATTCTAAAGAAACAAAGAAGTTAAACTTGCCTTTAGCGGTTAAAGGTCAGAAATGAATTACTCACTCTATATATCTATCTATCTATCTGTCTGTCTATCTATTCTATCTATCTATCTATCTACTACTATCTATCGAGAGACAGAGACAGACAGACAGAGACAGAGACAGAGGCACAAAAGGGCGGTGGAATGAGAGAGAGAGAGAGAGAGAGAGAGAGAGAGAGAGAGAGAGAGAGAGAGAGAGAGAGAGAGAGAGAGAGAGAGGAGGGAAATGAAGTGAGTAAAATAGAATAAGTGAGACAGAGAGAGACAGACAAACAGACCGACAGAGAACCTGCATACAGGGTACTGAAGTCTAAGTACAAACGCGATGACCAGTTACCACTCTTCCCAAACCAGCAAACGCAAGGCAAAGAAGCCACACCGGCGCAGGGATTTTACGTACCACGAGAGAACCTGATAGACCCGCGAGAGCTCAACGGACAGAATATGTTTGTCTGAGTAACCATGAGGAAAGGAACTTCAAGTACGCGTCCCCCCGCAACCCCACCCCCACCCCCACCCGCACCCCCTACCCACGTCCCTCTTCCCAATCTCATCCCGTCCCGACTGGGTCACCCTGGAGTCCTGGGGCGATGATGGAACAGAACCAGGGGCTTGTCTGATGGGGAACATCTCAGAAGATAGACTCTACAAATTGGTGGCGCAGGGGGATAAGAAGTACAGGGAGGCTCCCCTGCTGTGAAAAAGCGAAAAACCCGTGAAAGTCAGATAAAGCTACGGGCAAAGGGGATGGTGAGGAAAGGGAAAGAGGGTGGGGCGAGGAGAATGCAGAGAGAAATATCCTGAACTCCTTCGCTCTCTCTCTCTCTCTCTCTCTCTCTCTCTCTCTCTCTCTCTCTGTCTCTGCTATCTGTTGGCCTCCTAAATAAGACACCCCCGTTTGTCTAATGGTTCCCTCGTGGGAACATGTGAATTTTACGCGTTTTCTCTCTTCTCACGTACAGTGTGTCACCACAAAAGTCACAGCCGTTCCAAGAGAACAAACTCTCTGATTCAGACACAAGAAACACTAATGGTTACTCACAAACCGTCTCATCCAGAGGCAGATGGCTCAAAGACGTGATGCCCGATCTTCACGGAAGCCGGAGAATGCAGAGAGCAATGCCACAGCCACCAATGGTAGGGGAAAGGAAGGGTAAACAACCTTATGAACATTCTGATGCCACCCAGGCAACCACAAGTCAACACATAAACAAAGTGGCGGAACACCAGGGGTTGACGACAAACACCCACGTTTACTAGCGTCAGAACGGACCAGACTACTCACATCTGAGATACTCAGGGCTGCAAAAGCTCCACCCTAATCTGCCTAGAGACTGTGCTTGGTGTAAAGATGTAAAACATGTCGGTGAAAAAAAACCTCAGCTGCTGTCTTGGAGGTTCCACGATATTTCACGATTTAAAAAAAAAAAAGAAAAGGTTGAGAAATAAACCAAAAATTTGCACCTTGTTCATTGGGAGTTGTTTTTATTCAACAATTCTCTCTCTCTCTCTCTCTCTCTCTCTCTCTCTCTCTCTCTCTCTCTCTCTCTCTCTCTCTCTCTCTCTCTCCACGCTTGCGTGTGTAGCATGTGTGCGTGCATGATATGAGTGCGCAAGAGCGCGCCTTGTGTGTGTGTGTGTGTGTGTGTGTGTGTGTGTGTGTGTGTGTGTGTGTGTGTGTGGAAACTATCTTTCGAATCACGATCCAACTCGGATTTCAGCGCCATTTATTTCAACGGCTCTCTGAACTTGGTGGTTGTTAGAAGGTCAGCTGTATCTAATCCCAGTGTAAAAGTCGGTTGCATGCATGCGCATTGCTTGTATGTGCGTGGATGCACATTCAGTGTGTGTGTGTGTGTGTGTGTGTGTGTGTGTGTGTGTGTGTGTGTGTGTGTGTGTGTGTGTGTGCGCGTGTGTGCGCGTGTGTGTGCGTGCGTGCGCGCGCGTGTGTGTCCATAATTAACTGATCTATAGCATTTAGCTCAAGCCAGCTCCTCCCTCCATGAAATGGCGATTCAAGGTCAGAGGTCAAAGACTGAAAATGCTCTTGTTTTGGTAAAGGTATGTCAGGACGTAAAAGACCGACTGAATGGCAGACTGGAGAGGGTTAAATTGTCTCATTGCACTCTCTCTCTCCCTCTCTCTCTTTCTTTCTCTCTCTCTCTCTCTCTCTCTTCTCTCTCTCTCTCTTCTCTCTCTCTCTCTCTCTCTTCTTTTAAACGGTGACGGGCCGTTTCGGTACAGAGGGAATTTTCCCTCGGAGTTAACATTAGTTCTGACTCCATTTCCCATACAGTCCTTCGAATGAGACTATAAACCGAGGTTCCGTGTGTGAACGCACGCATAACATCTTGCACACACGTAAAATCCCATCACCAACTTTCGGAAGAGAAGGCCAGTTTGGCCGTTGGTATGGATGACACGTTACACATAGCATGCACCTTCCCCGAAGATGGAGTATGGCTGCCTTAATGGCGGGATAAAAACGGTCATGCACACAAAACTCCACTCCCTTTGTTGGGCAGATGGGATTAATACTTTCCTGTCTATACAGGGAGTGTCCGCAGGAGTATCAGCCTGCGTACGCAGAAGAAGAAGATGAAGAAGAAGAAACGGTGACAGCTGCAGCACAGCCGTCCATGCTTGTAGTGTGTCTGTTAGTTTGTGAACATTCACCCAAGAACATGAAGTTCTGTTCCCTGCGGCATGTGTCAGTGGTTCCTTAACGGACGTTTATCCGGCGGTGGTTAATCTGAATCGCATTCTGATCTCAGTAAGTGGTGTTTCGTGTCCGAAAGCCTTGTCCTGTGAAGGTGGTTGATATTTATTTTCTGAATACCCATTTTGCTCACCGTCAATCGTTTTAACCCCAGCGGCGTTACTCATTCCCGTTCTTCCATGCAAGGGAACACTGAGATTCATCCTGAAACAGTCCTAAAATCCAACAGTCTACTAAGACATATCCAGTTTGGGTCGTGACCAGGTTGCCCATGACAGAGGCACTGCATCGCTGCTATCACATTGGTGGCGTTCTGTGACGCCCTTTAATTGTACTCCCAGTTCTTATAGAACAGGGAGTACTTTACAATGGGAACGAAGAAATGCTGTGTGTGTGTCCGTCTGTCTGTGTGTCTGTCCGAGGTCAAAATGTGGTCCACTCGCTCCAGACAAAACTTCTGGGCCGATCTTTCTGAAACTTTGCAGGTGTGTTCATCATGGGTCACGGATGATGCTCGGTGTTTTATTTTACCAGAATAGTGGCTACTAAGGGCTATGAGGGCCCAAAACGGATTTTCTTCTTTATTGAATATCTCAGTGACAAAATACATTATGACGCATGTTCGATTGTGACGTTTTTTTTATTTGACAAATATCTATGAAAGTACTGTATTTGAAGGATTTTAGCATAGCTTTAGATCTAATAACTGACTGGTAGATCATGGGTATTTTCATAGTAAACATGCTCTTGACATGTACACCGGTATTCAAGATAAACTGGGAGTACGTTTATATGCTTTGCATCTTTGTTGTTGATGCTACCCAGCATCCTCTGCTCTACATTGTATCCTCTGCATGTTTGCTCAGCTCAGGACAGAAATCTGTTAGAGACTTGCAAGCCAGTGCGGGAAAAAAACCAACATGATTTGATTCACGATTTATGATTTGTGTTGACAAGCAGTCCAGATAAAGCTGTGCAGAGACGCGCATGGAAGGAGGAGAGGGGAAGAGTGCTGGGAAGAAGAAGTACGGAGAGACACAGGGGGCAAAGAGGGAGAGAAAGGGAGAGGGAGTGAATAGGATGGGAAAGAAGAAAGAGAGAGAGAAGGCGGCAAGAGAGACAGAGAAGGCGGCAAGAGAGAGAGAGAGAGAGAGAGAGAGAGAGAGAGAGAGAGAGAGAGAGAGAGAGAGACAGACAGACAGACAGACAGACATGCAGTCAGACAGACAGAGAAACAGACTGACAGACGGATGGATGGACAGACGGATGTACAGACAGACAGACAGAGACAGAGACAATGATAGAGAAACAAAGAAACAGAGGCAGAGACAGGTGCACGCAAAACCACACACACACACACACACACACACACACACACACACACACACACACAACACACAGAGAGAGAGAGAGAGAGAGAGAGAGAGAGAGAGAGAGATCTTCACGATAATTCTACAAACAATATCTGACACTTTTTGTTCTTCGTTAAAACTCGTATGTCATATGTCGAGTTCATTCAGTGTCTGTCGGCTTTATCGTGATTCTAAGGTCAAAGAGAGGACGCCTGAAACCTGCCGGTGATAACGTGTCATTTGTATATCATTCCGAGGGAAGCAGGTACAACGCAGTGATCTGTGAACCAAAGCGTTCGCAGAGAAGCGAGACCCTAACTTACTTCAGTATGAAAGCGGTGCCCATCCCCATTCCCCTTCCCTCACTGATTTACCATCAACCATACCTAACGACGTCCAGGTTCCCATTGTCTACTAGGGAGGAATGGGCGTGGGGGTGGGGTGGGTGGGTGATGAAGCCAAGGTGTGGATCTACGAAACAAGCTTGATTTTGCGGGAGGGAGTTTTGTAAGCAGTGTAACATCTTACATTCCTTTCTTAAACCCTCAAAAAAGAGATGTCTCAAACAACCAATCAAAGTAGAAGGGCTTTCAGAAAAGAAAACAAGATGCAAGGTATATAAACGTACTCCCAGTTTATCTTGAATACCCCTGTACATGTCAAGAAACGTCACAATCAAACATGCGTCATAAAGTATCGTCACAATGAAACATGTGTCATAATGTATTTTATCACTGAGATAAACTCTCTAAGTACTTTCGGAGATATTCCGTAAAGAAGAAAAACCGTTTTGGGCCGTTATAGCCGTTAGCAACGGCTCTTCTGGTAACATAAAACATCGGCATCGTCCGTGACCCATAATGAACATACCTACAAATTTTCAGAAAGATCGGTCCAGAAGTTTTGTCTGGAGCGAATGGAACACATTTTGACCATGGACAGACACACAGACAGACACACAGACAGCATTTCGTCGTTCCCATTGTAAAGTACTCCCTGTTCTATAAGAACTGGGAGTACAAAAAGACTTCCATCAAAGTTGAACGGGTTCTGGATACACCCTTTGATATGAATCTCCACTGCGGACCTCCACTACAGATCCACAACAAAATGCAAGGGTTCTGACAATGTTATTCTTTTATGCTCCCTTTCTCAGTTCTCTTTTCATTTTTGTTTGTTTGTTTTTGCTTAGAAGGAATGGAGGAAGGGGGTGTACGGTGGAGGGAACTGGTGTGTAGTTGTCTTAGCCATTTTCTCTCTTTCCCTTGTTTCTCTTTGTTCCTGTTTGTTTTCTCTTCTTGCTTTGTTTTCCTTTCCGTCCTTTGTCTGTGTTTATTTTCATTTCTGTCTTTTGTTTCCTTGCTACCTATTGTTTCCCTTTGTTTTCCTTTTTTTCTGTTTTCCCTTTTGTCTTCTTTCCTGTTCCTTGGTGTCTTTTCTTTTCTTTCTTTGTTTCGTTTTCTTTCCTTTGCTTTTCAAAAATTTCTTTTGTTTCCCTTTGTTTCGTTTTTACGCTTTTTTCGAAACTCTCTCTCTCTCTCTCTCTCTCTCTCTCTCTCTCTCTCTCTCTCTCTCTCTCTCCTTCCGAAATTTCTAATCCCTCCCTACACGTCTCGCTCTCCATCTCCCTCACTCACCACACCCACAACACAAGCACTTCACACAAGTTATCACAGGTTAATGACAGTTCTATAATGTAAATTTCTCTCTCTCTCTCTCTCTCTCTCTCTCTCTCTCTCTCTCTCTCTCTCTCTCTCTCTCTGTCCCCTGCAGCGCGTCAGTGGTCCCCCTTAATGGACGTTTGTTCACTGGAGGCAAATCTGAATCACACTCTGATCTCAGAAAGTGGCTTTTCATGTTCAAATGCGTTGTCCAATAAAGGTTGCTTGATTTTTTTTGGTTTGTTTTCAGAGACCAGACCGCATTTTGCTCACCTTCAGTGGCATTATCTCCAGTGGCATTGCTCATTCCTATTTCTTCAAACAATGGAACACTGAGATTCATCCTGTCACTATTGTAAGCTCCTGCTGTCTACAGTGACATGTTAGATTTAGGTCAGCATAAGGGAAGAGACACTGCATTGCTGCTATCACTTCGTCTGTGTTCCTAGATGCCAGGACTGTGTCTTCCACAGAGCATCCGTTGCGTGTCTGTACGGCTCAGGACCATTACATGCTAAAGACTTGGAAGTCAGTGCACAAAACCCACATTCCCCACACATCGTTGATTCATGATTTGTGTTGACAGTGATAAAAAGATAGAGCTGAGTGAGGTTCTTGGGCAGAGGCGTGTATGGCCGGGGGGGGAGAGAGAGGGGGGGGGGGGGAGAGGGGGAGGGGAGGGGGGGAAGGAGAGAGGGAGAGAGAGAGAGAGAGGCAGAGACAGAAACAGGAACAAAGAGAGAGACAGAGAGACACACACAAAGAGAGAGAGTAGGGGGGGGGGGGAGACGGAGGTTGAGAGAGAAAGAAAGAGAGACGGGGAGGGGGGGGGGGGGAGAGACAGGCAAACAGACAGACAGACACACATATGGAGAGAGAGACAGATACACAAACACACTCAGACACAGAAGATTAGACAGACAGACAGACAGTTCGACAGAAAATTATGCAGAGAGAAGAAGAAGAAGAAGAAGAAGAAGAAGAAGAAGAAGAGAAGAAGAAGAAGAAAGAGAAAGAGCAGGCGAGTTACACCAAACTGAACCCAACCCGCACACTAATTCTACCACCCGTATCTGATCAGCGACGTTCATAGTTGTAACTCTCATAGAAAATTACGCGGTCAAACGTCGAGTTCACTCCGTGTATGTCAAGCAGGACTACGGTTCTGATCTCACTGAGAGCGTGCCTGACGCCTGCCGGTGATAACGTGTTATTTACAACACCACGTATGTCATTCCAAGGGAAGCAGGTACAGTGAAGTGTTCCAGGAACCGAAGCGACCGTAGCGAAACGAGGAATCAGAGACCTCTTGTTCTCCCACGAAGCAGCATTATGAGAGCGGTGCCCATTGCCTTACCTCGCTGCATTACCCTCAGCCGTCCCTAAAGACGCCCAGGTTCCCATTGGTTGTTGGGAGAAATGAGATAGCGGGTTGTTTGAGCCGTGGTGTGGATCTTTCGGGAGCGAGTTCTATAACCACTGTACTATCTCACCCCCTGTCCACCCTCCAAAGAGAAGTGACATTACAAACAAAAACCAAGGAAAAAAACAACAACTGGAAGGGCACTTGGGAAAGCGTAGAACTCCCGTCAAGGTCGAATTTAAAGGTTTGTGTACGGGGCACAGTCCACCTGTAGGTTTGTGTACGGGGCACAGTCCACCTGCAGGTTTGTGTACGGGGTACAGTCCACCT
>CM065717.1:39758730-39768730 GCA_033310375.1 Conus canariensis
ACAACAACAAAAAAGGAAAGAGCAGGTGGCCTGTCTTGACCTGAACGCAACCCTCACAACTACTCTACCGACGGTATCTGATACAGTCTTCGTCATAGCTCTCAAAAGAAAACTGAAACGTCATATGTTGAGTTCAGTTAGTGTCTATCTCCAGGCTTAAGATGAGGTCAAAGATAGGACATTTTTTTTTTTTTTTTACAAGCCTGTCAGTGATAGCATATTGTTTATAACACCCTGAGTCATTATGGGAAGGTAGGTATGGTAGAGTGTTCTGGCAACCAAACGCGAGGAATTATAGACCTCATCTTCTTGAAGGAAACAGTATTATGAAAGCAGTGCCCACCTTCCTCTCTCTGTGCGTTGCTCTCAACCGTGTCTAAAGATGTCCAGGTTCCAACTGACTACTGGGAGGAATTGGGTGGTGGGGTATAAATCATGTAGAAGCAATTTTCCGTAACCATTGTACTCACCCTCTCTCCACCTTCCAAAGAGAAGTGACGAACAGGCAGAGAAACTGAAAGGGCACTCGCGAAAGAGTGGACCTTCTTCAACGTCGAACGGATTCTGGATGCACTCTTTCATCTGGATCTCCACCTTGGATCCGCACAAAAAATTCAAGGCGTTTGTTTCGTACATTTGTTTACTTTTCACCACGGTTGAGTAGTTTTTGTCTAATTTTTCTTACAGACAGACAAACTAAACTTTGATGCAGGTGAAAATATAAACTCTTCGGTGCATGTAGGCCTAATGAGAACACACACACACACACACACACACACACACACACACACACACACACACACACACGCACGCACGCACGCACACACACATATACACACACACGCACGCACGCACACACACACACACACACACACACACACACACACACACACACACACACACACTAAACTTTGATGCAGGTGAAAATATAAAACACACACACACACACACACACACACACAACACACACACACACACACACACTAAACTTTGATGCAGGTGAAAATATAAACACACACACACACACACACACACACACACACACACACACACACACACACACACACACACATTTTACGCATTGAAAAAAAAAAAGAAAAAGATCAAAGAAAGAAACTTCAAGAGCGAACTAATAAAATACACACACAAAGGGAATTAAAGTAAACAACAGGTTGAGAGCTAGTTTCTCTGTGGCGTGATTGTCTACAAACCAGTTTGGGCTGACACTGTTTTAAGGCTGGCAGGCAGCTGCATTTGCTTGGAAACAGAACGCGGATTCTGACAATGTTGTTCTTTGTAGTTCTCTTTCTCACCTCTCTTTTCTGTTTTCGTCTTGAGGGAAAAGAGGAAAGAGAAATGAGGTAGAGGGAATAGTGTTGTTATTTGTCTGACCCCCCCCCCCCCCCTTTCCCTCTCTTCCTTTGTGCAGTTCTGTTTGTTTTTCTCCCCTTTGTTTTCTTTTCTTGGCTTTGTTTTCCTGTCTATTCTTTGTTTATTTTTTTTTGTTTTGTTTTCTGTACTGTTTGATTTTTTCTTATGTCCTACTGTTTTCCTTTGTTTTTTGTTTTCTTTCTTTGACTTTCTCTTTGGCTTTTTTTTTTCCTGGGTTTTCTTTTGCTTTTATCTGCATTTCATTTTTTGTTTGTTTTTGTTTGTTTCCTTTTCTTTCCTTTATTTGAAAAAAAAAATGTTTAGTTTATCTTTGTTTTCTTTTCTTTACTTTGTCCCCCACCCACGTTTTTGTCCTTAACTTTTTTTTTGTCCTTTGGTTTTTCTTTTCTTTCCGTTGTTTCCGGGTTTGTTTGTTTTTTTTCTCTCTTTCCTTTCCTCCCCTTTTTTTTTCTCTTTCTTTTGCTGTCCTTCTATGTTTTTTTGCTTTTCGTTTTTTCATTTTTCATTATTCTGTTTCTTTCTTGGACAGCAAAGGACTGGTTAAGATTAAACTCCAGCAAACCCCCCATCCCCTCACCACCAATCTGTCTCTACTGCATAAACCCGTTCCAGGGAAAAAAAAACCCACACACAAGGAAAGATAACTTCTGTCCGTCAATTGCAAATAGGGTTACCGTTCCTCAGTTTATGGGTCAAGCAAATAGATCTAGACAGTTAATATTTGATTCGAAGCGCACGCAAGGATAACGATCGGAATATCGACTGTCTGCACCACAGGCACGCCGTTTCACACCCAGTTTCGGCATTTCCGCTCTCTTATTGAATTGTTAAGCTGACAGATGGGGCCAAATTGTTTTGGGCGTGCCAATCAACGGCATCTGCCCCAGGGGGCAGATCTAACGCAGATTACCTCCCTTGCAGATTTTCCAACATCGTCTTTTCTCATGCAAGGAGCTGGTGACAATATTAAACACCTTACGCAGAATACTGATCGTGTTGGAAATATCGTCATATACATAGGTCAAAACGAAGTTCCAGCCGTGGTGTTCAGAGGAATCTCCCTGGGGGTAGGGGTTGGTGGGTTGTTTGGAAATGTCTTTTGTTCTTTGTTTTTTTTTTTTTTTTTTTTTTTTAAAGGTTTGAGGTTGTGTAAGGAAGGAAAGGGTGGAGGGGGAGGGAGTGCGTCCTTTTACTATTTCTTCTTCTTTTTTTTTTTAAATTTTTTTAGTGGGATTGGTGGGAAGGATGGGTCGGTGTGGAGCGGGCGGTCTTGGTTCCCTATTTAGAAGTCTCAGTGTGTGTTCTTTTCTATGTTGCAGTCTGTGACCTTTGTTCTGTTTTCTTCTCATTTTCCGACTGCCTTGGCGTGACGTCACATTCACGTGCGGCCGCACGTACTTCAGCTGAAGCTACTGGACGGAGGAGGAGCGAGGGGGGCGTGGGGGGGCGGGGGGGGGGGGCAGATTTAGGGTTGGGTGGACTGGAGTGGGAGAGGGGAAAGACGGAAGGTGTAAGGGGGAGGGAGAGTAGAGAAGGTCATGGGGCAAAGATCTTCTTTACCTCAAATCCTGTAATTCTTCAGATCCTGCTTTTATGCTGACTTCAGTTTCCATTTGAAGCGGGGAGGCTTCACACACACACACACACACACACACACACACACACACACACACACTTTCAAGGTTTGATCAGTTTTGTAACTGATGACTTGATTTGCATTTGTATTTGAGTGTGGACGTGTTGATTTGTAATTAAATCAGTTTCTGACTTGCTTGCAGCCTTAATGCGGATCTCCTGGGCTACATAGAACATGACTTGGCATCTCTCTCACTCTCTCTCTCACTCTGTGCATGCGTGTGTGTGGTGTGCGTGCGCACAGGCGTGTGTGCGTGCGTGTGTGTGTGTGTGTGTGTGTGTGTGTGGTGTGTGTGCGCGCGCGCGCGCGCGAGCGTGTGTGTGTGTGTGTGTGTGTGTGTGTGTGCAGGACTCCCGCTTCTACGGAAAACTGAAACCGAGTTCACCATGAGAGCAGAACTTGAAGGAGTACAGGATTTGAGACCAAAAAGATCTATTTTGCACCCTGCCCTCCCTCCCTTCCCCCTCCTGCACCTTCCGTTTTCCCCCCAGCCTCCCGCACTCCACTCCACCCAACTCCAATCCTGTCCCCTCAAACCCTCGCCTCCACCTATACCACATCCCGTGAGGAAGCACTTGAGAATGATGTCACGCCAGACTGACTGCCAAAATTAGCACTGGCAGGTTCCCTTTCACGTTAGCCAGGCGCCTTACAACCATTGCGATCACTCCTCATGACACACGGCCTCGTTTCCATAAGGAAGAAGAAGAAGAGAGCAAAAGCCAACACGAAAAAGAATCTTCCGAGTAAATCAGTCATGCATTTTTGGTTTTAAGCAGAGTTAAGATTCTTTGTTGTCTCAAAGACAAAGCACTGACACATGAAAACGATTTGTTGTCTATGTGTCTGTCTGTCTGTCTGTCTATTTATATCTCTTGCTGTCTGTCTGTCTAAGCATTGAAGTGCCAGTGTCTGGGGCTGCCTTCTAACTTTCATGCTTTCTAATTTATTCCTGGAACGCTATCAGCTTATTTCAAAGTTGACAAAAGTATTCGTATTCATTTCCGTATTCTGTCTTTGTCCCCTTTCTGTTTTTTCTCCCCCCCCCCCCCCTCTCTCTCTCTCTCTATCTCTGTTCCTTATGAAAAGACGCCTCTAGCTCTCCTCCTCCCTCCCTCCCCACACCCTCAGCAGAAGCACGTCACACGAACTATCACAGACTAGTGATGGTTCCACGTCCAAGGCAGTTGCTCTGTGACCACACTGAAACAGACGCCCACACTTGTGCAACCACGCCAAGACGGGAAGGAGGGGATACAGAGGGAAAAGAGAGGGGGCAGAGAATGGTAGACCGATGGACAAAAACACACGGATACATCACCACGCCATTTGGAAAACGAGATGAAAACAGAACAAAGGTCACGGACATCACACAGAAATGAACACACACTGAGATGTCTAAACAGGAACGGAAGACCACTCGCTCTTCGCTTACCCATCCACCCCACGACTTCCATTAGAAAAGAAAAAAAAAAGGCAAAAACACAAAAAGGGCACCACCTCCCTTCCCCTTCACCCTTCGCTACACAATCCCAGTTCTTAACAAAAGTTGCAAAAGACAAATGTCTGCTCCCCCAGAGAGTTTCTACAGGACACGAAGGGTGGAACTTCGGTTTGACCAATCTCTATGACAAAATGTGAAATAATGATGTCACGTTCAGCATTTTGCGTAGGCTGTTTACGAGTGTCTCCAGGTCGTTCCGCGAGAAGAGACAAGGTTCGGAAATCTGCAAGGGAGATCATCTGCGTTAGAGCGTGCGTTCAGTGAAAGTGACCCCCGCATGTGACAGATACTACTGGTTGGCACATCCAAAACAATTCGGCCTCAGCAGTCAGCTTGATTCAATAAAGGAGCGAAAATGCCGAAACGTGGGTGTGAAACGGTGTGCCTGTAATGCAGACAGTCGATATTGCAATCGCTGTTCTGGCATACGATTCAAATCAAATATCTGACTGTCTGGATCTATTTGCTTGACCCATAAGCTGAGAAAAGGTGACTCTGTTTGCAACTGACAAACAGGCGTTGTCTTCCCCTGATTTTTTTTTTTCTGGAACAGGGTCTGTTGTGCAGAGAAGGGAGGGGAGGTAGTATTCTGTTGGAGCCGAATCTTCACTGATTCTATTCAGCCCAAGAAAGAAACAGAGATACAAAAAAAAAAAAAAAAAAAAAAAAAAAGGTAAAAAAACAAAGGAAAGAAAATACAAAAAGGACAACAACAGAAAGAGGAGACAAACATAGAAAGAAAAGAAAGAAAAGAACGAAGGAAAGAAAACGGAAAAAGCAAAAAACAAAACAAAAGGACAACAAAGAAAAAAAAATAGGGTGAGGGGAGGGGTGTAGAACAAAGGGAAGACAAGAAAAACACAAAGGAAACAAAAGAAATTGAAAAGAGAGCGTAAGAAAGAAAAGGAAAGCATGAAAGACATGAAGAGAAAGGAACGAAAGAACAAACAAACAATCAACACACACAAAAAAAAAAAAAAGGGGGGGGGGGGTAAGGGGGGGGGGGAAACAAAGAAAAAGTAAGAAAAACAAAAGGAATCAGTAGGAAGCAAGAAAACAACAGAAAACTAAAAGAAACAAAGTGTAGAAAACAGAGCAAAGCCCAGAAGACAAAACAAAGGGAAACAAAGGACAACAGGGAAAAGAGAGAGAAGGGGTCCGACCACTAAACCCCAATTTGCTCCACGTCACATTGCCTTCCTCCATTCCCTCAAAACAGTAGCAGAAAAAGAAGAATGAGAAAGGGAGATAAAAAGAACCGCATTGTCAGAATCCCCGTTCTGGCTGAAAGCAAACGCTTTAGGGACCCGCCTGCCAGGCTTAAAACAGCATCAACCCAAACCGGCTTGTTTACATTCACGTCTCACAAAACCAGCGCTGTCACCAGTGTTGTATACTTTAATTTGCCACTGTGTTCGTGGCTTTATTTATGCGCTCTTGAAGTTTTTTTCTTTGGTGGTTTATTTATTGTGCAGTGTGTGTGTGTGTGTGTGTGTGTGTGGTGTGTGTGGTGTGTGTGTGTGTGTGTGTGTGTGCATTCGTGTATGCGCGCGTGCGTGTGTGTTCATGCGTGTATGCATGCGCGTGAGTGTATGTGTATGTGTGAGTGCGTGCGCGCGTGTGTGTGTGTGTGTTGTTGTGTGTGCGCGCGTGCGTGTGTGTGTGTGTGTGTGCGTGTGTGTGTTGTGTGTGTGTGTGTGTGTGTGTGTTCATCACCTGCCTCAAAAATGTTTTCTTGTCATTCTGTCAGCAGGATTACACAAGAACTACTGAACTGATTTTTCGGAAATCAAACTGAAAAGTGGACTGTGTCCGTGTGCAAACCCTTAAATTGCTGTGAGGATCCGTGGGTAACCGGATCGAACGGCGAATCCAGGATTCGTTCGAGCGTGGCGGAGGTCTAAGCTCTCCCCAACGCCCTTCCACTTTGTTCGTTTTGTCACTTCCCTTTGTGGGTGGGGGGGGGGGGGGGGGGGGGGGGGAGGAGAGAGAGGCCGATAAGATAGCGCAGCGCTTACAGAACTCACCTCACACGATCCCAAATGGGGTTTGTAGATCAACGCCTTTCTTCCAACACCCCATTCCTCCCAACAATAAATGGGAACCTGGACGTCTTCAGGAACCATTGATGGTATTGGAGCGAGTGGCAGAGGATGGGCACAGCTCTCATAATGCTGTTTCCTGTGAACATTTGAGATCTCTCATTCCTTGCTTTCCTGCAATCGCTTTGGTTTTCAGAGGATGGGCACAGCTCTCATAATGCTGTTTCCTGTGAACATTTGAGATCTCTCATTCCTTGCTTTCCTGCAATCGCTTTGGTTTTCAGAGGATGGGCACAGCTCTCATAATGCTGTTTCCTGTGAACATTTGAGATCTCTCATTCCTTGCTTTCCTGCAATCGCTTTGGTTTTCAGAGGATGGGCACAGCTCTCATAATGCTGTTTCCTGTGAACATTTGAGATCTCTCATTCCTTGCTTTCCTGCAATCGCTTTGGTTTTCAGAGGATGGGCGCAGCTCTCATAATGCTGTTTCCTGTGAACATTTGAGATCTCTCATTCCTTGCTTTCCTGCAATCGCTTTGGTTTTCAGAGGATGGGCACAGCTCTCATAATGCTGTTTCCTGTGAACATTTGAGATCTCTCATTCCTTGCTTTCCTGCAATCGCTTTGGTTTTCAGAGGATGGGCGCAGCTCTCATAATGCTGTTTCCTGTGAACATTTGAGATCTCTCATTCCTTGCTTTCCTGCAATCGCTTTGGTTTTCACAGGATGGGCACAGCTCTCATAATGCTGTTTCCTGTGAACATTTGAGATCTCTCATTCCTTGCTTTCCTGCAATCGCTTTGGTTTTCAGAGGATGGGCACAGCTCTCATAATGCTGTTTCCTGTGAACATTTGAGATCTCTCATTCCTTGCTTTCCTGCAATCGCTTTGGTTTTCAGAGGATGGGCACAGCTCTCATAATGCTGTTTCCTGTGAACATTTGAGATCTCTCATTCCTTGCTTTCCTGCAATCGCTTTGGTTTTCAGAGGATGGGCACAGCTCTCATAATGCTGTTTCCTGTGAACATTTGAGATCTCTCATTCCTTGCTTTCCTGCAATCGCTTTGGTTTTCAGAGGATGGGCACAGCTCTCATAATACTGTTTCCTGTGAACATTTGAGATCTCTCATTCCTTGCTTTCCTGCAATCGCTTTGGTTTTCAGAGGATGGGCACAGCTCTCATAATGCTGTTTCCTGTGAACATTTGAGATCTCTCATTCCTTGCTTTCCTGCAATCGCTTTGGTTTTCAGAGGATGGGCACAGCTCTCATAATGCTGTTTCCTGTGAACATTTGAGATCTCTCATTCCTTGCTTTCCTGCAATCGCTTTGGTTTTCAGAGGATGGGCACAGCTCTCATAATGCTGTTTCCTGTGAACATTTGAGATCTCTCATTCCTTGCTTTCCTGCAATCGCTTTGGTTTTCAGAGGATGGGCACAGCTCTCATAATGCTGTTTCCTGTGAACATTTGAGATCTCTCATTCCTTGCTTTCCTGCAATCGCTTTGGTTTTCAGAGGATGGGCACAGCTCTCATAATGCTGTTTCCTGTGAACATTTGAGATCTCTCATTCCTTGCTTTCCTACAATCGCTTTGGTTTTCAGAGGATGGGCACAGCTCTCATAATGCTGTTTCCTGTGAAATTTTGAGATCTCTCATTCCTTGCTTTCCTACAATCGCTTTGGTTTTCACAGGATGGGCACAGCTCTCATAATGCTGTTTCCTGTGAAAATTCGAGGTCTCTCATGCCTTGCTTTCCTACAATCGCTTTGGTTCACGGACCACTTCGCTGTACCCGCTTCCCTCAGAATGATAGACATGGTGTTGTAAATGACGCCGTTAACTCCGGCAGATTTCAGGCGTCCTCTCTTTGATCTTAGAATCGTAGTCCAGTTGATGGGACAGACGTGGAGTGAACTCGACATATGACGGTTTTGATTTTCTTCGGGAGAGTGATTACGAAGAACGTAACTTATCTGCTACTGTTCGGGTTCTTTCTTCGTCATCATCATCATCATCATCATCATCATCATCATCATCATCTTCTTCTTCTTCTTCTTCTCACAATGTCTTTCCGTGTGTGTGTGTGTGTGTGTGTGTGTGTGTGTGTGTGTGTGTGTGTGTGTGTGTGTGTGTGTGTGTTGTCTGTCTGTCTGTCTGTCTGTCAGACTGGTTGTCTCTCTTTCTGTCTTGTTTTTCTGTCGGTCCATTTATCAGTTCCCCTCCCCCCCCCCTCTCTCTCTCTCTCTCTCTTTCTCTATCTATCTGTGTGCGTCTCTCTGTCTTTCTGTCTCTCTGTCTTTGTGTGTGTGAGTCTCTGTATGTGTCTCCATGTCTCTGTCTGTCTGTCTGTCTGTCCGTCCGTCTGTCTGTCTGTCTGTCTGTCTGTCTGTCTGTCTCTCTCTCTCTCTCTCTCTCTCTCTCTCTCTCTCTCTCTCTCTCTCTCTCTCTCTCTCTGTTCTTCCATTTTTTTGGCCCCCCTTTCTCCCCATACATTTTCTACCTTCCTCTTTCTCCCCCTCATGTCCTCCCACTCTCTCTCTCTCTCTTACCCCTTTGTCTCGCCCAGTGCCTTCCTCCTACTCTCTTTTTCACGATCTGTCTGTCTGTCTGTCTGTTTGTCTGCCTGTCTGTCTGTCTGTCTGTCTGTCTGTCTCTCTCTCTCTCTCTCTCTCTCTCTCTCTCTCTCTCTCTCTCTCTCTCTCTCTCTCTTACCTGTGCACGCTCTGCCCGGAAACCTTATAACACTTTATCTTTACCGCTGTCAACACAAATAATTAATATCCAACAATGTGTGTGGGGAAAGAGGTTTTTTTCAGCACCGACCCATAAGTCTCTAACAAGTCTCTGTCAAAAAAGCTGCACGGACACGCAAAGGATGCTCTGTATAGCACACTGTCCTGTGTTATGTTCAACGACAACAACAAAAAATGGGCCTCAGTGAACGTCACTGAAGTGATAGCAGTGATACAGTGTCTCCTCTCACGGGTAACCCGATGACGACCAGAATTTGACATTTCTTGTGTAGACTGCTGGAGCGTAGAACTAGCGTAGAACTACGTTAGGATGAATCTTAGTGTATCCCTATATGGAGGAGCGGGAATGAATAGTGGGGGGAGGGGGAAGGGGAGGAGGGGTCATGCCACTGAAGGTAAACAAAACAGGGCTTCCAAAAATTTAAAAAAAAATCAATCAACCCTCACATAACAGGAGAAAGCGTTTGAACGTGAAACGCCACTTTCTGAGATCAGAGTGCGATTCGGATTCGCCTCCAGCGGACGAACGTCCATTTAGGGACCACTGACACGACGCAGGGGACAGAACTTTAATGTTCTTGGGGGAATGTTCACAAACGAACAGACAAAACTAGCATGGATACCGGTGCTGCAGCTGTTTGTGAGACGAAGAGGGGTGGGAGCACAGAGA
>CM065717.1:39771230-39773730 GCA_033310375.1 Conus canariensis
AGAACACATCTACTGGCTGCACGTTTCTAACCTTCTGGTGTTCTGTCACTTTAGTTGTGAGTGTTTGATTTGTGGTAGCTTGAATGGCATCACGATTTTCCTGAGGCTGTTACAGTTCATCTCCACCACGATTTGTGGCTGTGGCATTGCTTTCTGCATTCTTCGGCTTCTGTGAAGATCGGGCATCATATCTTGGAGCCATCCTACTAGACCTGGATGAGATGGGATGTGTAGGAACCCTGTCAGTGCTTTTCCTTGGTTTCAGAGAGTTTGTTCTCTTGAAAAGTCAAATGTTCCGGCAAGGGAGCAAACAGGATATCTTATTTAGAATGACGCCCAAATAGCAAGGAAAGGGCGAGGGAGTTCAGAACATTTCTCTGCATTCTGCTCGCTCTACCAACTCTTCCCCTTTCCTCGCCATCTCCTGCCCTTAGCTTTATCGGACTTTCTCGTTTGTTTTTTTTCTAGTTCTTTTTTCACAGCAGGGTAGCCTCCCTGGACATCTTATCACCCGAGTCGGCAATTTGTAGTGTTGATTTTTTTTTAGATGTTCCCCATCAGACGCGCTTCTGGCTCTGTTCCATTATCGCCCCAGGGCCCCAGGGTGACCCAGTGGTGGGCAAAAGTCGACTGTGCATGTGTGGTGGTCTCAGTCTTCCCAGCTGAGCCCGTTACAAACTCAGAACTGGGTAGGAGCCGGTAGGAGCAGAAAAGTCCCATAGATAAATGGGTTTGGTGGGAATCGAACCTAGGACTTCCCAACCGGGAATCTGAAAAGTTAACCACAGTTCCACGGCGGTTGGTCTCGGGTGACATTTCATCTGTCCTCTTGTAGTTTGGCTACGATTCGTTCGATTGTTTTTGCATAAATTCACAGACAGACAAACAACAACAACAACGGAATGGGGAGAAAATACCACCATTTTGCGGAGGCAACAACGGAGGACTGCATGCAGGCGGTCGTTCATTTCTGACTGGTGTAAATAGCACTCGCAAGGAGGAGGTGAGAGGTAGGACTTCGGGGTGGTGGGTGGGGTGGAGGTGGTGTTCTGTCATGGTATTTTCTCACAGCCATGAAGAGAACAACGTGTCCATCTTACAATGCGCAAGCATTGCTTCGTTAGTTTGAAAAGGTTCAGTTCTTCACGCTTAGGGTTAGAACCTCTGAAATTGTGTTTCATGTGACATTAGTCACCTGACTTACACAAAGCTACAAGACCGTAACAGTTTCAGAAACTTTCAGACATGCACAGAGGTTTTCTCCACAATATGTCATGTCTAGTTATTACAATATTACTCATATTCCGTCGTGGCTCTCGGAGACTCCATTTGATGTACCGCAGCTATGAATTGGAACTCACGTTTCTTCCCAGGAACAGTTTGAAAGGTCGTGTGAAGTGTTTGAAACTATGTTTTCTGCTAGAAACAGACTTCAGCCTTTTTACGTAGGTCGACCTTTCGGTAAAAGGAATTGTCCATTGTTATGGTGTGCCGGAAGAAAGGAATTGTCCATTGTTATGGTGTGCCGGAAGAAAGGAATTGTCCATTGTTATGGTGTGCCGGAAGAAAGGAATTGTCCATTGTTATGGGGTGCCAGAAGAAAGGAATTGTCCATTGTTATGGGGTGCCGTAAGAAAGGAATTGTCCATTGTTATGTGTGCCGGAAGAAAGGAATGTCCATTGTTATGGTGTGCCAGAAGAAAGGAATTGTCCATTGTTATGGTTCCGGAAGAAAGGAATTGTCCATTGTTTATGGTGTGCAGAAGAAAGGACTTGTCCATTGTTATGGTGTGCCGGAAGAAAGGAATTGTCCATTGTTTGTAGTGTGCCGGAAGAAAGGAATTGTCCATTGTTATGGTGTGCCGGAAGAAAGGAATTGTCCATTGTTGTGGTGTGCCAGAAGAAAGGAATTGTCCATTGTTTGGTGTGCCGGAAGAAAGGAATTGTCCATTGTTATGGTGTGCCGGAAGAAAGGAATTGTCCATTGTTATGGTGTGCCAGAAGAAAGGAATTGTCCATTGTTATGGGGTGCCAGAAGAAAGGACTTGTCCATTGTTATGGTGTGCCGGAAGAAAGGAATTGTCCATTGTTATGGTGTGCCGGAAGAAAGGAATTGTCCATTGTTATGGTGTGCCGGAAGAAAGGAATTGTCCATTGTTATGGTGTGCCGGAAGAAAGGAATTGTCCATTGTTATGGTGTGCCGGAAGAAAGGAATTGTCCATTGTTATGGTGTGCCGGAAGAAAGGAATTGTCCATTGTTATGGGGTGCCGGAAGAAAGGAATTGTCCATTGTTAGGTGTGCCGGAAGAAAGGAATTGTCCATTGTTATGGTGTGCCGGAAGAAAGGAATTGTCCATTGTTGTGGTGTGCCGGAAGAAAGGAATTGTCCATTGTTATGGGTGCCGGAAGAAAGGAATTGTCCATTGTTGGTGTGCCGGAAGAAAGGAATTGTCCATTGTTGTGGTGTGCCGGAAGAAAGTAAACTTAGCCTGCTCTTCT
>CM065717.1:39793730-39798730 GCA_033310375.1 Conus canariensis
GTTCAACGGCTGAAGTCATGACATGAGCATGCTGTGTGACTGTGCTAGCTTCGACGATCACAACTGCTTTTTCATTATGAAAATATTCACCCGCAGTAAAAAATGCATGAAAACACTAACTACGGGAACTTGCTTATCATGACGTGAAAATAGTATTTTTCACCTCAATACACTTATTTTCGCTGGTTTAGCAGCTGGTAAGACGTCAGACAAAGATTAAGAAGAAACAATCAGTACTGTAACCCTTGTCAGCCATGAGGAGAAAACAAAAGTAAAATATCATAGCCACTACGTCCTGCTCTAAACATTTTATGCCTTTGCAAAGCATTGTACCAAACGCCTACAGGTCTGCGCAATGGCGCTGTTGATATCTGTCGATGCACACGAGTCAACCACTTTATTGCATTCATTCATGTTTTATTTGTTATGATGCATTATAATTACTCTGTAAATTATGATCACGTTTAAGCGCTGTATCTGACTCATAAGGAAGGAAACTAGTAAAATAAGAAGCTACGAAATGTCTGCTGCCTTATCTTGTTGTTGTTGTTGGCTAAAAGACTCCAGGGATCATCCGAACAGCCAAAGTACTTGAACACTATGAATATGGTAATCATCACATTAGAAAAGAAAAGTACTGTTTTCAGAAGAAAAAAACAAAAAAAAAAACAAAAAAAAAAAACCGATTGTTATTGGCCTACAAAGCAAGTAATTCACACCGCTCTCACCCCCCACCCCCCATCCCCCCACCGTAAGGATTCCAGCATCGGCATCCGCAGCCAGAGTGCCATGGTGGAACTATCGCGTGCTGGAAGGTCACGAGCCAGCCTGTCGGCTTTGCACTCAGTCTGCTGGAATCATCTGCCACACCCAAAACACGCCTTATGGGATGATAGGGGAGGCAGTGGGGATGGGGGGGGGGGGGGAGAACTGGGGGAAGGGGTGGATGGAGGGAGATGGAAAGGGGGGGGGGGAGGGGGATGGACGTAAGAGAAGGGCGGGGGACAAGGGGAGGGAGTGGGACTGGGGGTCAGGTTCTGACAGAATTATAGATTTATCCCGTGATTGTATGGCCGGCTTTGACGACATCTCCCCCCCCCCCCTTCCTCCTTCACCTCCCATATCTGGTTTTCTAAGCTCAAACATCCGCCTTTCTTCTTGGATGTGGGGAGAGTGGGGAGAGGGGTTGTGTGTGTGTGTGTGTGTGTGTGTGTGTGTGTGTGTGGTGTGTGTGTGTGTGTGTGTGGTGTGTGTGTGTGTGTGTGTGTGTGTGTGTGTGTGTGTGTGTGGATATGGGGGAGGTGGGGGAAGGGGAGGGTTAAGATCCATTTCACGCTGTCTAGACCTTGCCTTACATCGTAAGTTACAGCAGAACAGAAGGAGCAATGAAGCAATGAGGGTCGTTTCGAGATCACCCTGCTTCAGCCATGGTGGGGATTAGTGCTTCCAGAATTACAGGAGACGCCCTGAGCAGGTCGACAGAGACGTGGAGATGTCATCAGATAGTCTCTGGCTTTGGCGCTGATAAGCTCTGGGACTCTGTGGAAGACCCTCAGCAGTTGCAGTGAGCTTAGCTGACATCCCGGTGTAATGCTCCGTACTCTCTTCACGCCCGAAATCTTTCCCTGGCGGGTGAGGAAGACCGTCGCCTTGTCCAAAGTCACCCCAAGGGGAGTAAGTCAAGACCAACCTTCCCCTTTCTTCAAAAATGACTCCCCCTCCTTTAAAAATTTTCGAAGTGTCCCGAACGTAAAACTCAACAAAAGTATCTGAATTTGTGGGAGAGTGATTCTCTCTCTTCTCTCTCTCTCTCCTTCTCTCTCTCCTGTTTGTCTGTCTATCTGTCTACGTCTGTCTGTCTGTCTCTGTCTCTGTATCTGTCTGTCTGTCTGTGTGTGTCTGTCTGTCTGTCTGTCTGTCTGTCTCTCTCTCTCTCTCTCTCTCTCTCTCTCTCTCTCTCTCTCTCTCTCTTCCGAGCCATCTCAGTGGCATTGCGCCACGTGACTCCTTCCGGCTCCCCGTCTACAACCACACCCTGACCTGCCCCTCTCCCGCCCCGGCACGGGAAGCAGTCAATGTCGTTATGAGGCAACCCACCGGAGGAGACACTGCTCTGCTGCCGAGTCACTTCAGTGTTGTTCGGTGGTACCTTTTCTGCTCCAGCATACGCGGGACAGCACCTTTTAAGCCCCGGCTGACGACAGTGATGGCTTAGTCGCGCAGCCAGTGTGAGCAAGCTCTCCCTGCGGAGGGCGCAACCAAGTGCGTCCAACGAAAGTCCCCATGAATTTGCCAATACCGGTGACCTCGACAGACAAGCATGAAGGACCTCAGAATTAGTTTGTGTGCTGATCGATGGGGATCAGGATGATAAAGATGATGCAATGAACTTCCACAGTGGTCTGAGACTGCATGACAGGGCTGTACTCTATACACTTACTTTTTTTTTTTCTTTTAATAGATCTCGGCGTACTTTTTTTTTCTTGTACTATATCTCGGTGTCAACCAGGCCCGAGAGATACAAACACCAGCAGTTTTGGTCAGGACATTTGAGCAATACTCTCAGAGACGTATTCATTAAGTGGATGAAACTCTAATGTATGGTCCTTGTCTTGCCCGCTGGGCCCACAGAAAACTCAACAGTGGGTAAGAGCAGTCGGGGCAGAAAAATCCCTCAAATCAACGGTTCTAATGAGAATCGAACCATGACGTCCCCATCGGTTGTCCGTGATGCTAACCACTTCGCTTCGGCGGCTGGTGAGGATGAGAGATTCAGGACTTGAGCCAGAAAGACCCCCTCCCCCCTTCCTTCTCCCCCCACCCCCCACGTCCCCCCTTTAATTAAAAAGTACTCCCTAGTGATGATTTCGGAGAAGGCCCAAAAACAAACCCTGGAGAAAATAATGGCGCATGTCCGAACTTAACCACCCCATGTGACAGGAAGATTGTGAAATGGACACACGCTTATGTCAGCCTACGAGGTGTTTGTGAACTATGGCCTCATCCAGGAAGTTGTATTGGAATTGAGTGGGGTGGGGGTTAGTTCTAGCTTAGGACCAGAATCATTCCCTCGACAGTCTCAGGTGCAGTGTGACTGGATTGACATCCTTAGTCGTTTGGGACACTTGGAGATATTCAAAGGAGGGGAATGCTTTTGGAACCAAGGGCGGGGAGGTCAGTCTGAATGAATTTGCCCCTTCTCCTCCGAGGAGCTGGTGGTGGGGTGGGGAGGGAGAGGTTAGGCGCGCACCCTTTCTCACCCAGCGGGAAATGATTTCCGGCGTAGAGTTATTTCAAAATTAGTTGCAAAGTGAGGCGCGACTGCAGGGGGAAATCTGAACAAATGTTTCTAAAGTAGTCATAAGGCTTCGCTGAAAAGCGAATACAAACGAATCACAAGACAAAACACGACGCGTTTTGACCTCTTAGGTCTTCTTCAAACAAGATACACAACACTCAGGACAACGAAAATGAACGAACAATCACTTATCTTCATCAACGCCAATCTTGCGCCGAATTGAACAAAGATAAGTGATTGATCATTCACTTTCGTTGTCCTGAGTGTTGTGTATCTTGCCTGAAGAAGACCTAAGAGGTCAAAACGCGTCGTGTTTTGTCTTGTGATTCGTTTGTCAACGTTTTTTTGGGCGGAGCCTTATTATCACTTTTCAAAATTTATTCCAGAACGTTGAACTGGAGCCGACCATTATCGCAATGGCCAGTAGACTGCAGATGAAGACGGTTATCGTTGAGTGTGGGGCAACCGGTACGGAACATAATCTTCATTTAACAGAAAGCTCGTTCTGTTGGTATATCAATGTTCGTCGCCGTACGTCGCCTATCACTTGGTGTGGTACGAGTCGCGGGTCTCCAGGAACCCATACAATTATTGCACAAGTAAAGTCTTGCCATGGTTTTTGTGTTTTACTTACTCCTTTGCTTGCTGACGAAAAAAATTTTTGTGCTGATGCAGGACAATGTTTTATTGTCAAAGTCATAAAATCATGTAGAGCTAGCTTTAAAACTGACTGATTTATGGAGTGAAAATGATGACTGTGCGTCATTTAATATTCTTGATGCACGGCAAAGATTAAACAAAATCACCTCCGCCTATCCACTCCATAAAACAAACTGACACAAAAACAAATGAAAAGCAAGACAAAACAGAGAATATCATTTGGAAAAATACGTGGTAATTGATGCGACAATTTTTAACCCACTACCCTGCCCCCTTCCCTTAACTCGCTCGAACGCGCGCGCGCACACACACACACACACACACACACACACACACACACACACACACGTATGCACGCGCGCGCGCGCGCGCGCGCGCACACACACACACACACACACACACACACACACAAGAAAAACAAAACAACACCATTGAAAAAGCATGAAACAAAAATTATTTATCACTGTTACAGATCCGAGACACAGACAAGCGTTAACAAGACTTCGGATCAGCGCCCATGACTTAAGAATAGAAAAAGGACGATATCTGCTTATGTCTAGAGATCAAAGACTTTGCAATCGTTGTAATGTATTGGAAGACGAAGGTCATTTTCTTGATCACTGTGAAAAGTTTGATGCCAACAGAAATATTTTAATGAAGGGCATACAATGTCTTAATATTAATGCTTCAAATATTGTTCCAAGCCAGTTAATGACTATGGAGAATGCTCAGTCATTATTAGGGAAATTTGTGCATGATTGTTTTGTTCTTCTATGATAACCATATTGTGTCTCATAAACCCTGAGGTTTCATGACAATAAGATTTATTCTATTCTATTCTGTTCTATTCACACACACACACACACACACACACACACACACACACACACACACACACACACACACACACACACACACACGCACGCATACACACACACACACACACACACACACACACACACACAACACACGCACGCACACACGCACGCATGCACGCACGCACGCACGCACCACACACACACACACACACACACACACACAC
>CM065717.1:39818730-39838730 GCA_033310375.1 Conus canariensis
TAAAGGCTGTCATGTACTGTTCTTAGCTGCTGGCAGCACCAATGAGACTGACAATGTTTGGGCAGTGGCGTCAGAGCCTGGGTGTGTACCGGGGAGAGGGGGGAGGGGGGTGGCACCAGCTCCCCAGTGATTACACACTGGGGGGGGGGGGGGGGGGGGAGGGGGAGGGGGAGGAGGGAGGGGGGGAAGATTATCTTTTTTTATTCCACAATATTTGAAACCCCAAAATATGGACAGCAATGTGCTCCCTGCTTGCTTTTACAGGACTTGGAAAATTAGAGAATATTCCCTCTAAAACTTTGGGAAATGACAAACTCCCTTCCGCCCCCCTCTTCCTTCTCCCAAACACCCACCTTTACAAGAACATTGTAACCCCCCCCCCCCAGCTCCAACGCCCTTTCCGCTTTCAACAGAACCTTGCTCCTCTTCCTCCTCCCCCCACCCACTTTTACAAAAGACTGCAGTGATATTTTTGTCAGCTCAGGTCAGCCTTCTCCCCCCCCCCCCCCTCCAGCCTCCCCAAGGAAAAAAATCTTCCAACGCTACTGTTGGGTTACCAAACAATAGAGCTGACCACTCTGGCTCTTGACGCTGTTGCAGCTATTGACCTTCCTGTAATGGGTCCTCAAGCGTAGACTCTAACATTTTCCCTATATTTGCTCTTTTCAATATTTATCAGTTTTTGTACAGATTATTTCCTTAACAAGGATTTCTTCTGGCTGTTTTGGGGTGCTGTTGGATTATGTTTTTGAACCCCCTAGTGGTAAAACTACCACAAAATTATGGATGGCGTATCTCCATTTGATGCCCAAGAACAGCCAGCATACTCAACAGAGCCTACTGTGGAGTGCCTTTGTGTTGATGATTTTATTTTCAAAACAAGCTAAGATGAATCCAATATGCTACAAAAGAAAAGCGCATTTCATATTTTCATTCCAAGGCCCTCTTATTCAGAGACAGACAGACAGACAGACAGACAGAGGCAGAAGGAGAGAGGGAACTCTGTAGGATCCTCAAACAATAATCTTGGGAATCCTCTTTTCCATTGATTTGTCTTTGCTTATTTTCGGCTACTTATTTCATTAAAGCACTTTCTACCAATTTCCGTATCCTGTCCTTCTCTGGCCACCTCAGGAAGGAATTGGATCCAGACTTTCTCCCCGTGGTAGTGAGAGTACTGCTGAATTACAGGCGGCGTTCGATGTCCGATACCATGGGTGGACCGACCAGCAGGCCATGTTCTGCTGATGAGGCTCGCCCTGGAGGCGAAAATCGACTGGAGGCTGACGTAACAAATGGCTCCGTTAAGAGGACAGAATACTACGGCTCCTTTTTACAGTCAGAAGAAAGGTTTTCAAGTTGAGAATATTGAACTTTAATTTTTTTTTTCACTTGTCGCCCATCCACATAGACCCATTTTCTTTTATGTATTTGTAAGTATTTTCGAAATTTTTCTTTTGTGATGACAAAGGAACTGTTTGCCTGCACTTGCTCCTCCTCCCTCCCCTCCCCCTCTCCCAAGTACTCATTTATTCCAAGCTACTGGAAGAGTAGGGGAGGGTGGGGCCTGTCACATGCATGGACATAGTGATGCCCTCTGAGGAGAGACGTTCACTCACGCTGGTTCTACGCCTAATCAGTTATTACCGTCAGCAAGGGGCTTAGTAGGCACTGTTTTGCGTGCTTGGGATCAGAGCAGGCACCAACCACTGAACGCACTGTGGTGACTCAGCGGCAGCGCAGTGTCTCCTCTGGTGGGTTGCCTCACGAGAAGTTGATGCTAACTGCTCCTTGCTGACTGCAGTGCCGGAGGAGTGACAAGAGAAACTCGGATACAGCTGTAAACAGGAAGCCAGAATGAGTAACGTGAAGAGAGTGCCCTTTGCCGGGTGACAACGATAGTTTAACAAAATTAAAAAAGTAAATAAACAAATAAAAACGAATAAAATGAGATTAATTTTGAACAAGGAAAAAATCTACCATTCAATTCAATCTCACCAACATGTGATCGAAATGTATGCATTATTCTGTACAGCATGATCTCCTTCGTGTCGTGGTTTAATTAAAGAAGACTATTAAGAACACTTGCTTCTCTGTATGCGATCCGTACTGCACCGGGCAGCATTTTTCGACAGTTTGCAGATAGCACACTGTGTATTACGTGCATACGAAAGGCGCAACAAGTAGCAGTGACTTACTGGTTGTTCTCTCTCTGTCTCTCTCCCCCCTCCCTCTCTCTCTCTCTCTCTCTCTCTCTCTTGGTCATTGTTTAGTTTTCTTTTTCTCCAATTTTTTTTAAGGGGAAATAGAAACACCATTACGAACCACAGGAAACGCACGGCAAAGTGTTAAAAGTGTTAATGTGTGATAATATGATTAATAGTCACATCAGGAATTACACGTATGTTGAAAGAAGGGTAGAAAGATCACTCGCACTGTAGCAGCCAATCAAGTCTGCCGAGAGGTGAGAGGGGAGAAAACAGAATTCCATCCAACCTCTCCCCTTTACTCCGCCCCCCTCCCCCCTCCCCCCCCCAAAAAAAAAAAAATCAGCTGATATGAAAAGCTGCAAAGCTTCCCTTAACACAAATACATAAAAACAAAAAGGTGCAGGACTGGGGGTGCTGGTGGGCGGTTTGGGAAGAAGGCAGCAGAAAAAAAAAATGTCAGGAATTCTATACAGGCAAATTAACACGATAACCAAACAATATAATATATGGGGGAGGGGGTGGGGGGAGACAAACGGCAGGGGATAAATGGGAAGTGACGAATGACACGAAAGACATGCCTCACTGATTCTCATCACTCATCTCTTCTAATCGCCTCCTCATTCGTTATTCCTTCATGCCCCGACCTCCTTCCTGCCTCCTTCAACATCTTATAATATTATTTTGTTTGTTACATTTGTTTCTATTCAATCTTGCATGCTATTTTCCGCTGCATTTTCCCCAAACGACTCCCCTCCCCCCTCTCTCTCTCCCTCTTCATCTCCTCTCTCTCTCCCTCTACAACCTTCCCCTCTTTCTACCATTTCTCTCTCTCTCTTTTCATTTTATTTTATTTTTGGAGCTTTGCAGCTGTTTCCAAATCAGCGGAGTCTGATTAGGTGGGTGTTATTTTTTTCCTTTGTTTGTTTGCTTGTTTATTTATGGGTGCGGGCGGGGGGGGGGTTGAAGCTGTTGTTCTTTCAGTTCTTCTGTTTTCTCTCTGACCTTCTGGTGCTAGAGTGGGGCACCCTCCCCCCACCCCTTCCCCCTTTTTAGGGTGATGGTGGTAGTGTTGAAGTATTTTCCTTTCAGGTCTTCTGTTTTTCTCTCTGACCTCCTAGCGCTAAGATGGGTCATCCTCACCCCTCCCCCTGTCCCCCTCCCTCCCCCTCCCCCCGCCCTAAAAATCTTTTGTCAGCTGCTGCAAAAAAGCTACAAAGGCCGTTCTCCTCCTTCCTTTCAACATGCTGCACATGAAGAACTGATGGGTGTGGGTGTGTGGTTGTCAGTCATAATCCCCATCTTTGTCACACACCAACACTAAGCCTTTCATTCTTCTTCCTCGGAGCTCTTTGCTCCTCCCGCCCACTTTCCTCTCTACCCTATCACTCTCCCAAACCTTTCTCCCCACCACCCCCACCACTTCCCTTCCTTCCTCTCTCCCTGCTCCTGTACTGTTTCTGAAGTGTCTTATTTGTCCACTGCTCTTGTCTTCCTTGCCACACACCTACCGGCTGCCATGTAAGGTTTGCGTCCTGTGCTTTTCATGTTGGTATTTGTGATGTCTTTAAAAACTACGATTTGTCGAAAACTCATATGTTAACAGTTTTCCCTCTTTGTTGAAATGCTCTTTTTCTTTCAACACACCCCCGCACACAATCACGTCCATGCACGACTCACAGCACAGCTCCAGACACACAGACACAGACAGCACAACACGCACCACACACACCACACTCACACACACACACACACGCTGCATGTAATTGCGAACATAATTATTTGACTACACAGATTCGGTCACAACCAATGACAGAATAAATCTGGTTGTTTATTAGACATGGAAGATGCTGTTATTCCGTTTTTCATGAATTGTCATCAATAAACTTCGTTTGTGACTGTATGTTTTGCATACTTATATGTATTTTTGACGGTTTCCAGAACCACAGCTGTAGTTTTTAGTCTTCTTGTTTGTTTTACGTGGATATGACTGGCAGAAAGACACACGCAGTAGGAATAGTGATAACTTCGCTTGATCTCAGTCCACATTGATTGACAGTGTGACGCATGTGGTAAAAATGTAGATTTTTTTCTTTTTCTTTTTAGTTTAGTTGTGTGACGCACACGGTCAAAATTGTTGATAATTGTGGGTTTTTTTTAATCTAACGTGGCTAAACATTTGAAGTGTAAAGTAAATAAATCATATTGCGCGTGCTTTGTCATTGGCCCAGTGGACAGTCGGACGCAAATGTTAAAGACATTGATGATGTAGTATAGCAGTACTACGCATATGATGAAAACGATAACAGTTTATCTTCTTATGAGCTGGGGGTGATCATGGGTAGTAAAACATTTAATAGCTCTTTTTTTTACAGGCTGGCTGTGGCTGACAGTATGACGCCCATGGTCACAAAAAACACTGATCGTTTTGTTGTTTGTGTATCTAGGTGGCTGTGGTTGGCATTACGATTCGTGTGGTAAAATATATTGAGTTATTTTTGCTTGTTTGGCTGTTTGTTTTGAAGCTGGGCAAATTTTGGCTGTACGATGTGGACGGAATTAGCGCTGGCTGACCAGGTTTCATTTTCATTCTCTGCTGGTTGCGCCATCTATCATGGCGGTATTTGGGTCACGTGTAGCACGTGCCCACTCCATCACTGTCACTCCCCGCTGCTCATTGCCTTCCACGTCATTGGGCATGCCACTGCCCCAGGCCTCTGTCATTGACTAGTGCTCATCTCTCTCTCTCTCTCTCTCTCTCTCCTCTCTCTCTCTCTCTCTCTCTCTCTAATAGAGACAAAGACAACCGTGTAAAAATGTCCCAGCAAAATTCTGTAAAAATCTGTCAAACATTAATTCAACAGTTCACAATGCACACACTCTCCCTCCCTCCCTCCCTCCCTCACACACACACACACACACACACACACACACACACACACACACACACACACACACACACACACAAAGACAATTGCATAAAAAATGTGCCAGCAAAATTCTGTAAAAATTAACCAAGCATTAAATCAACTAATCTCAATGGAAATGAAAACAGCATAAGTGTTCAGGTGGGGGGGGGGGGGGGGGGGGGGGGGGGGGGGGGGAGCTACATTTGTTTATAGATCATTACGAATGAGAGAACTCTCAATGTGCTTAAAGAGTTTGCTAGGTTTGTTTTGATGAAAATAATAACAGTTTGCTTTTCATTTTTTACCTTCTTTCCATTGCAAGTTCTTTGAACCTCCGCGAAATATGTTATGCTTTCACCTGTGACTGTTTTGTTTGTTTGTTTGTTTTTAATCAGTCTGTCTGTCATCAGAATTAGGCAAAAACTACTGTATTATTTGTTTTCAAAGAACCTGCAGTTAATCCGCCAGATAACGGGGACAATCAATTACAAGACAAAACACGACGCGTTTCGACCTCTTAGGTCTTCTTCAGCCAAGATGAACAACACTCGGGACAATGAGAACGAAGAATGAGCAATCACTTTATCTTCTCAAACTCGGCTCTCTCCTCTTCTCTTCTCTCTCTCTCTCTCTCTCTCTCTCTCTCTCTCTCTCTCTCTCTCTCTCTCTCTCTGCCAGCAGAGACAGCCATTGATTAAGGCGTTTGCCACCTGATCAAATCTCCTTCAATGCCGGGTCGACTCCCACGCTTCTTTCTTACAGGCGAGAATGGTGGTGGCAGGAACGAGGAGGGGGGAAGGGTGGAAGGGGGAGGGAGGGGGGGGGGGAGAAGAATAGATTTAGGGATAGTGAGATGAAGGGTGTTTGGGTGTTGTTGTTTGTTTTTTTTTGTTTTTGGTTTTTTTTTTAAAGAAGAGGGGTGTGTGTGTGTGTGTGTGTGTGTGTGTGTGTGTGTGTGTGTGTGTGTGTGTGTGTGTGTGTGTGAAAATGTTGTCTTTCCAAGAAGTGAAGAAATGTTGTTTTTTTTTGTGGTTGTCGCTGTGACCTGTGCCTGCTGATAACCATCATGACAGATGCTTTGAAGTGAAAATAGGCTTGCTGGTTCTTGAGTCGTGTGAACTAAAGACACAGTTACGAAAGAAGGAGGGAAGGAAGGAAAGAGATATGAACAAACAAACAAACAAACAAAAAACAGAAGGAAGGTAGAATGAAAGAACAAACGAACAAAAAAAAAAAAAAAGAATGAAAGGAAAAAAAAAAGCGAAAGAGAGAAGGAAGGAAGCAGGAATAAATAAAGTAATGGGAAAAAAAGCGAAGAAAGAAAGGAAAGTACGAACAAATGAAAATAAAACGGAATCTGCAAACAAGCAAACAAACAAACAGAAAACCGAAAAGAAAAGAAAGGAAGAAAGAAATGAACGAATGGAAGACAGAAAGGAAAAGAAAACTAACGAATTAAAGAAGAAAACGAAGGGAGAAAGTGACTAACGAATGAAAGACAATATGAACAAAGAAATAAACGAATGATACAGTGAACAAAGAAGGAGGAAAAAAATTAATGGACGAAGGAGGAAAAAACGTAAAAAAAAAAAATTAAAAAAAAAGGAAATGTACGAACGAACGAAAAAAAAAAAGCGTGAAAGACAGAAATAAACAGACAACGTGCAGAAGAAGGATGGAAGCTGGAAGCGAACCAACTAAAAAGGAAAGGAAGAAAAAAAAAGCAAATGAATAAAAACATGGAAGATAGGATGGATTGAAGGAATTTGAGATGGAAGCAAAAACTAAACAGATAAAACAAAAAGGAAGAAAGAAAAGAAAATAGAGAGCACAGAGGAACACAGAACAGAAGAAAGCAAGAAACAAAAATTAATAACCTGTCGCACGCACGCACACGCGCGCGCGCGCGCGCCCACACACACACACACACACACACACACACACACACACACACACACACACACACACACACACATTCGATGCACCTAAGAGGCAAAAAGGAATGGATTTTGGCTGAGAGGTGGGGTATTTGTTTTATCGAACGTCATTCTGGTGCGAATTGAGGCAGACGCCTTGAGACCTCCTGGTTGACTGAAGGAGCAGTTCTTCAACACCTTTGCCTCAACTTTACCAGTGGATTTCACAGCTGCAGGCTGTCTGGTTTCCCATACACATCAATGGCATTGTTGGCTTAACATGCTGCCAAATAATTTCCATTCTGTCTACTTTTTTTAAATTTATTTATTTATTTATTTTTTTTTTTTACTATACTTTAGCTGTTGTTGTTGTTGTTGTTGTGGTGGTGGTGGTGTGGTGGTGGTGGTGGTGGTGGTGGTGGTGGTGGTGTGTGTGTGTGTGTGTGTGTGTGTGTGTATGTGTGTGTGTCTGTGTGTGTGCACACACGTGCTCACAAGAGCAAGCAAGTACAGATGCAGTATTGCGTGCACATTCGCTGCAGCATAATGTGTGTGTGTGTGTGTGTGTGTGTGTGTGTGTGTGTGTGTGTGTGTGTGTGTTGTGTGTGTGTGTGTGTGTTTCAAATTTGTCGTTTTTTTATCAGCAAATTTTATAACTATGCAACAGATCTTGCAGTGATGACTCGTCCAATAAACAAAGTATTCCACATTAATTACTTCTAGCACAGAGGTCATGTTTTCGCCCACTTCTGTTTCTTTGTTTCTTTGTCTGTCTGCCGCCAAGACTGTGCAAAAAACTGCTGAACTCATTTGACCGAAACTTGCTGGAAAGGTAAGACTGTTGCCTATGGACGTCTCCATTGAACTTCGGCGCAGGTCCGTGAATGTGTCCAGGTTAAATCGTGGGTCCAGAATCCATACCAATTTAGACTTCTGAAATTTCCGTATAAAGTTACCTACCAGTAGAAAGAAACTCGTGGAGAGCGTGGCAGCAGAGAGTCCTCAGAAGAGAAGCCCCCTTCAAGCAAGTGTTTCGGCCCTTATCTCCTGACACTCTAGGGGGGTTGGGCCACACCCGGTTCATGACTCCGGATGTCCCTCTGCTGCCCCTTTTTTCCCATCTTGGGACGAGCCATGGCTGGGATTCGAACCCATGACCTTCTGGACATGCTCATTTTCCACTTAATGACTCGCGCTTTAACCACTGAGCCACAGGGACACCTGATATTTGTAGGGAAATTAAGCCTTATGAAATTCACTTTTGTTCCTCCTTGACCAGATCCAGCTTGAACACCTCTCTGCCGCTTCTGCCATTGCTTTCAGGGCTCTGGTTTTTGCCTTCCCTGCAACTGAGAGCTGTTTCATGAGGCTGTATGCAGACGTTCCTACAAACCCCCTAGCTCCAATTTCTGCAGTGAGGACTTTGACCTGATAGCCTTCTCTCCTCAGGCTGTTTGCCAGATCAGCATACTTTTCAGTCTTGTAGATTGCCTCCATTCTGTTCTCATATGGCACCGTGAGCTCGATCATGATCAGCTGCTTGGTTGACTTAGAGTGGACTACTATGTCTGGTCTCATGCCACTCTTGCTGATGATCTCTGGGTGACTCTTCCATTCTGGGAGGTCTGCAGTGCACTCCCAGTCATCTGCCCCGTCCAGCAGATTCTGCCTGCATGTTTCGAGTGGCACTGTTGTTCTTGGCCATGATTTGCTGCCTCCTGCCGTGAAGAATGTTGCGGGTGCTTTTGGAGTCCTGATTTTCCCTTTTGTGGTGTTGGTACTAGCCCAGACTACTTGTACAATCTCTTTGAGCACTTGGTTGTGCCTCCATGTGTACCTTCCTTGAGCCAGGGCTACTTTACATGAGCTTAGGACATGCTCCACTGTTTGTTTTTCATGGCAGAGGGGGCATGCAGGATCGTCTGTTTTCCCCCACTTCACCAAGTTTGCATTTGAGGGCAGAAGGTCATATGCAGATCTGAGAATGAAGCTGATCCTGAGAGGGGCCATGTGCCAAATGTCATTCCAAGTGAGACTTCTTTGGAGTGCATTCTCCCACGTTGTCCATTGCCCTTGCTGGCTCTGCTGGACTGCTTTTTGGAGTCTTTTTTGGTCTTCTTCTTTTCTCATCTCCTGAATCATCATGTCTCCTTTGGCTTTTCCTTTGGCCTTTGACCACCATTCAGTTTTGGTCACCCCAGTCCTTGTCTGTTGGTCTGTGTGTGTCCTGTTATTTCTCTGATCTTGAGACTTTCTTTTGCAGAATCCATCGCCTCTTGAACTTTCCATTTTCTGCCTGTCTTCAGCTGGGGCTTGATTGCTTCTACCACCTTGTCTCCTGAGTCCTCCAGCATGCTTTGAAGTCTGATCTTCCCTGCTTTGTATTCCTCCAGGATGGATTTCAGTGGTAGTTTCAGCTTTGCTTGGCGACAGTACAGCGCTATGTCAGTCAGACAGGGTGGGACACCAAGCCATTTCCTTGTGAACTTGTTGATTTTGGCTTCCATTGCCTCCACTATGCTGGTGCAGATGTCGTATATCATCAGAGGCCATAGGAGCTTTGGTATCAGCATGAACTGCAGACACCAGACCTTGTATTTGCCAGGGAGCCCACACTGGTCAATGGTCTCCAAGCCTTCCTCCGCCATCTGCTTGGTTTCTTTTGCTCTTTGTGTGTCTTTCAGCGTATCATCATACCATCTTCCAAGGCTCTTGACTGGTTCTTCTGTGACTGTTGGAATTGGCCTGGTTGGCAACACTGAAGACCACAGATCCGGCCACTTTTCCTTTCCTCAGTGAGAGACTCCGTGATTTCTTTGGCTTGAACTTCATTCTGGATGAGGCAACTATGTCGTCCAGCCTCTCCAGCACATGACGTGTCTCGTCTTCTCTGGATGAAATCACTGTAGTGTCATCCATGAAGGCCTTGAGAGGAGGCATCTTGTATCCATCGCCAAGGTCTGTTTGTCTCGCGTTGTTTGTTGCTGCTTTCAAGATGAGTTCCATTGCCAGCACGAACAGTATTGGGGAAATTGCACAGCCCATTGCAATACCCACTTCCAAGTTGATCCAGTCTGTTGTGTACTCCTTGGTAGAGACCGCACTGAGAAGCCATTGAAGTACTTCTTGAGCATGTCGCGGATGTTCTTTGGCACATGGTACATCTCAAGAGCCAACTGTATCATCTCATGGGGCACAGATCCATATGCGTTTGCCAGATCAAGCCACACTACGTCCAGGTCTCTCTTTTTTGTTTTTGCTTTTTGGATTGCGTCCCAGATCATTGTGGCGTGTTCTACACAGCCAGCCACGCCTGGGATGCCACCTTTCTGGACTGACACATCCAAGTACTTGTTTTGCATCAGGTACTTGGTCAACCTTGCTGCCATGACAGAGAAGAAGATTTTCCCTTCGACGTTCAGTAGTGATATTGGCCTGAACTGGCTGATGTCACTTGAGTTTTGCTCTTTGGGGATGTACACACCATCTGCCGTCATCCACTGGCCGCTGATCTTCTGGTTTCTCCAAGCCGATCGCAGCAGCCTGTGGAGCCACTCCAGCACCTTGGGACATTTCTTGTAAAGCTGGTAAGGTATTCCGTTTGGCCCTGGTGATGATTTGGCTCTGGCTTTGTCGACCACCTTCTTGATTTCCGCCAACGTTGGAGGCTTGCCATTGAACTGTTCCTCAGGGTTGGTTGGCCACACCAGACCTTGAATGTCGAGTGGTGCTTTGCTCTGTGGGTCAGAGTATGTTTTCCTCAGATGCTGCTCAAGAACTCCTTTGTCCACACTTAGGGTCCCAGATTTTGGCTGCTCAAACAGTGTTTTGGCAAACTGGAAGGGGTCTCTGAAGAAGCGCTCTTGTGTCTTCTTCTTTTTGCTCTTCCTCTTCCTCGCAGATTCCGCTTTGCTGAGGGCGCTGTGTTTTTCTTTCAGGTCTTTCCACAGTTTTTCCAAGCCTTGTTTTTCAGCTGGCAGTGCGGTCTTCATTTGCATCTTGAGGTTTTTCTTTTGGACCCTGATCTTGTCCATCTTTTCTTGGCGTCTGGATTTCTTTGGAGGTGTTTTCTCTTTGGGTAGTTTTGCTCCATAGGCGTCTCTACATGTGGCATACACAATGTCCCCATATGTGGCTAGTTTGTGTTCCAGGGTGCTTTTCCCTATCAGTGCATCGAGTCTTCGGACGATTTTTGCATCCAGTTTCTCCCAATCTTCAGTTTCGTTTGCTCGTGGCAGGTTGAGTTTCAGGCGCCTGGCATCGAGGGCCTGTGCAAATTCCTCATCCGAACCAACAGCGTGGATGTCCTTGGCACTGTGGTTTAAATCCTGGCCTTGGTCTTCCGACGTCTTATCTGCTGATGCAGTGCGCTGCTGCTCATTCAGATGAGTCTTCACACATCCCATCTTTGTTCTGTGGATCTTCATGCCACGGGTGGTAGCGAAACGCTTTCCACAGACACATGGATATTCCATTTGGTCCATGTTCATAGTCCGTTTGGCATTTGCAGTCATGATTGGTTGAGCACCGATGGATTCATCATTCTCTCCCCCTTTCGGTGAATCCTACCACATTCTAATACGTTTTAAACAAGTCAAAGTGTTAAACATTTAATGTTTAGCATTCCTAGCACTTGAATAAAAATTCAACAAATAGGCATTGTTGTTGTTGTTGTTGTTCCACAAACAGTTATTTTATTTTTAAAATATATATATATATTCAAAACTTTTTTTTTTATGAAAAGGGATACTTTCTAAAAAGATATATTTTAAACACAATGAAAGTATTACGTTCTCCGTCAGTAACATTCCAAGCACTGTTATAAACGTTTGATCTGTTTTCTGCAAAAGAGCTATTTTTAAACAACAAATATTTCTGAAAACGAAACATTACGTTTGTAATATTTAATATTTCTTGGACGTGAATAAACATACAACAGGTAACGTTTGTTGTTAAACCAATAACTTTCAAACATAACGAATGCATTATTTCTCAATAAGCTGTAGTTCAACAACACTCGCATACACACACATACAGAGTCACACACATAGACTCACACACACACACATGTACGGACACATGTGCACATGCACGCATGCATAAACGAAAGCGCGTGCGGGCATGCATCGTAACATCCAAGTAGAATCACGGTCTGGTTTCCAGCAGACAGAACCTATCATCAGTGTCACCTTGTCACGAGTTTTGCTACTTGAGGGGCGTGGTGTCCGTCAGTAATCAGGCCCCGGTGGTCACTATCCCACCCCGCAGCCATCGACCACCGGGGGGCCGTCACAGAAATGCAATTAGAATAGTTTGATGGTGTCTCGCAGTGCTCTCTCTCTCTCTGTTTGTCTCTCTCTGTTTATCTGTCTGTTTGTCTCTCTCATTTTCTGTCTGTCTGTCTCTCGCACATTGCATTGTTCATTTTTAACAGTCTGATTTCACATTCAAAACTGAAGATTTCGCTTCTCGTCTGATTCCTCTTTGAGACACGAAGAGGCAGTGCAGTAGACGTGTTTGAACAGACTTAACATAAAAGAAGAAAATGGAAGCTAAAAAAAAAAAAGACACTAATGATGAAGGCGCATTTTCGCGGCTTGATAGATATAGTGGTTAGATTAATAAGACCTTTTATAGACAAAGAACTATCAAGAATAAACACCGACTATCTGCCATGGCCCAGTAGTTCGCATTGTGGATTCTTGACGGGGAAGTTGTGAGTTCGAGTCTCACCTGAGCCATCTATTTTTTGGATTGTGTGTGTGTGTGTTCCAACTGGCTCCTACCCAGAGCTGAGATTGTGGGCTCAAGTGGAAAGTGTAGAGCCACAGAGTCGAGTTTCATTTACTGAATGGATACGTCTGGGAGTGTTGCTTAAATTTCCTGACCAACACTGCAGGTGTCGGTATCTTCTAGACCTGGCTGACACCAGGATGTATTAAACAAGTAAGTGTATAGTACAGCCCTGTCATGCAGTTTCAGACCGGACTGGAACTCCGTAGCATCATCTTTACCATCCTCATCCTTATCGATCTGCAGCATATCATATTGTGGGCATGAGAGAGCGATGTATGTTACCATCTCCGGTCAAAAAGCATTTGTATAGTTGTCTACCCCTTTGTCCTTCCTTTCATTTTCCCCTTAGAGAGGCTGCTGCCTTTGGTTTGTATGGGTTCGCTTTATTCTTAGTTTGGGTGTGCATTAAGTGCACACGCCATGTATAAAGGTCGGTAGTGTAAAATTAAAATTCTGTCTGCCTGTCTGTCTGTCTGTCTGTCTGTCCTCTCTCTCTCTCTCTCCACAGAGAGAGAGAGAGAGAGGAGAGAGAGTGAGAGAGAGAGAGAAAAAGAGCGAGAGAGAGAGAGAGAAAGAGCGAGAGAGAGAGAGAGAGGTGAATGGAAATGGAAAGGATGGGGATACTGGTAGGAGACTTCATGGAAACATTGATTAGAAATTTGCCTGTCCATTGAGGAGAGAGAGAGAGAGAGAGAGAGAGAGAGAGAGAGAGAGAAGAGAGAGAGAGAGAGAGGGGGATATTAACATAGCCCAGTAAGAGAGAGAGAGTCAGCAGACAGACAGACTGATAGACAGGGATTGAGACAGAGATAGAGTGCATAGCATTCTATTATCTTATTATGAATGTTCAAAAGTCCTTCATCAATTGTAAGTAAAAATGTTCTTTTAGAGTAGCTCAACGTGACGTCAACATACGGAGAGATAGAAAATTAGCTTCCACAATAAACCACTGGAGTGTTGTAGACTTGATTTAAGAGACAGAGACAGTAGTAAAGTGAACAGAAATGGAAAAGATGGATGAACAGATGAAAAACAATTCTGGAAACATTGATGATATATTTGCCTGTCCATCACGGGGATATGTGTGTGTGTGTGTGTGTGTGTGTGTGTGTGTGTGTGTGTGTGTGTGTGGTGTGTGTGTGTGTGTGTGTGTTGAGAGAGAGAGAGAGAGAGAGAGAGAGAGAGAGGAGAGTAGAGAGAGAGAGAGTCGATATTCTAGGATTTTTATGTTATGAATTTTCAAAGTCATTCCTTAATTGTAAATAATTTTTTTTTCAGAATTACTTAGTGACGCCAATATTTAAAGAGGCAGAACATTATATTTCAAAGTAGAGGTGATCAAAACAGAAAAGATTAGATTACGGGTGGGAAACAATTTTAGAAACATTGATTATACATTTGCCTGTCCGTTTGGAGAGAGAGAGAGAGAGAGAGAGAGAGAGAGAGAGAGAGAGAGAGAGAGAGAGAGAGAGAGAGAGAGAGAGAGCAGCTCAGTAATTCGTTGTGAGAGACAGGGAAGAGTGGGATGGAGCGGGTTTCTCAGAGGAGGCCATTACTGGAAGGCAAGTAAGATGTTTCTTCCGCGCCGGTCTCCATTTTAAGCCATTATCGCCTGCTAGTGTAATCAGACCAAGGGGCAACAGGCGAGTATGAATGACGCACAGAGTGACCGCCAATCACCGCACGTTACTATTTGTGGCGCACGGAGAGAAATAGAAGAGGAGGGAGGGGGGGGGGGGGGGGGAGGAGAGAGAGAGAGAGAGAGGAGAAACAGGGAAGCATGAAATTTAAAGACTGGCGAAAAATGTGACAGCTTGACGTGATATATCCAAGTGTTTGACAAACAGTAAAAACGGAACACTTGAATCGTTTCTGATCAAACCATAATAATCCACCAAACTGGGCATTTTCAATTGCAGTCATAGATAAAGGAAGTAATCAGTCGAGTCTTCGCATTGCTTACTTTCTCTTGAATACGCTGTCAGTAGCAGGCCTATAATAGGACGAGTTGGCTGCTCGATGCCAATCAGATCAGTCCACCCGTTGTAGTTCTCCACTCAATCTTGCTGCTATTATTAAGTACACATATTGACATCAGAAACCTTTGGACCGAGCTGATGAGATTTCGGCAAAGGCAGAGACATTTTCTGTTGAAGTTGTCAGTTTGCCACTCGGTTAAAAATTGGGAATACTATCCTATATAATGGCATATTACGTCATTATTTGTCTCTTCTTACTGTCTTCCCACCACAGGCGTACTCGACAATTCCAGACAAAGGCAAGCGCTATATATATCTAACTTTAGTCTCTGGCATCCCTCTGTGACTGAAACACCTGTGATCATGTAGTGAACAGCGTTTTAGGTAAAAAAATCTTTTTCAGATTTGTTAACATTTGCAGACTTCAGGGAGCCCCACAAGTGACGTCATACTTTTCGGTCCAAGATGCTGTGTTTGAAGAAGTAAGCCACAGTGTCTTCTTTTTCTTCTTCTTCTTCTTCTTCTTCTTCTTCTTCTCTTCTTCTTCTTCTTCTTCTTCTTCTTCTTCTTCTTCTTCTTCTTCTTCATTAAACTCATACAGCAATTTTTTTAAGTGAAATGAACCCCATACAGTCATTACTTGACATGCAGACCTGATTTCAACAAATGATTGCCAATCTGGAGAGTAGACCTTGAAGAATTCTGGGCACAGAATGAAGAAGATACGGAAGATACAAACGCTATACAGTTACTGGCAATTCATGGTGGAAGGGCAGGGGGAGGGGCTGAAGGGGAGGGAAGGAGGTGGGGTGGAAGAACTGGAAAAGTTTCCCCTTCTGTCGTCTATCCTTTAAAGCGCCACATGTCTTGTTTTTATGGAACATGAAGAGGATTTTTGAAAACAAAAAGGAAGCTGATTCAGAAACTGGATTTATCACCCGTCGGAATTTCTCTGTGTTTTTCGTCTGACTCTTTCACACACACACACACACACACACACACACACACACACACACACACACACACACACACCACACACACACACACATATCCTAGGAGACCAAGTGAAGGCCGTTCTGCACCACTTTTAGCTGCTGTCAGCACTGTCATTGACAATATTTGGGCAATGACACTGGAACCAGAATGGGAGCGTTGTGTGTGTGTTGAGGGGGGGGGGGGGGCACACTAGCTCCCAGTGAAAATATGGGGGTGGGGGATATAGGAAGGAGACATACTACCTTCTGGCCTCCACAATAACTGAAGCCAAAAAATATGAAGGCATGTTATGATGCATTCCCTACCACCCCTGCACACTTTAACAGGATCTTAGAAAATGAGAGAACATCCTCTCTAATAATCTAGAATATATTTTGTTCCGCGCAAATGTATGAAGAAATATTTATGGCTGCTTCGTTTGGTTCTTGTTGAAAGTAACTGTCTGAATTAAAAGGCCACCAAAACAATTTATCCATTGTGAGCATCTCCATGTCACATATCCACCATCTTTTTTTGCCGGATATTTTAATATCAAAGCCCAATTTAAGGCAATGAAAAATCATCTATTACATTCTAAGAAGTTTTATTAATTAGATATCAACCACACTAAAACAAAATAAGATAGAAGCCTACTATATAGCGATTTCAGAAGGGAAAATGCAAGCCTCTCAGCTGTATGACCCTCACACCATACGTGGTTCTGAAAACAACCCAGAGAGAGAGAGAGAGAGAGAGAGAGAGAGAGAGAGAGAGAGAGAGAGAGAGAGAGGTTACATTCCTTCCTTAATTTCAGCTACTTATTTCTTGAAAGCACTTTTCTTCTCACCCCCGTATTCTCTTTTCTATTGATCGTTCTCTCCATAGTTTTACCTAGTTATTTCATTAAAGCACTTTCTACCAGTGTCCGTATCCTGTTCTTCTCTGACCACCTCGGGAAGGAACTGGATCGAGACCTTTTCCCTGTGGTAGTGAGAGTACTGCTGAATTACAGGCGGCGTTCGATGTCCGATACCATGGGTGGACCGACACAGCAGGCCATGTTCTGCTGATGAGGCTCGCCCTGGAGGCAAAAATCGACCCTAGGCAGGCGTAACAAATGGCTCCGTTAACAGGACAGAATTCTATGGCACCTTTATGCTGTCAGAAGAAAGGTTTCAAATGCAAGAATATTCCATTTTATACCTTTTTTTTTCACACACTGCATCCACCATTTCCTCATGCATTTGTTTATCTTCTCAGAATCTTAACCAAGTCATTCATGTAACGACAGAGGAGTTGTTTGCCCGCACTTGTCTCCCCCTTCCTCTTCTCTCCTTCCTTCTACCTTTTGTTCCAGGCTAGAAGGGGAGGAGAGGGCAAGGAGGAGGGACTGTCGCTCCATGGATTTGGTGGTGCCGCCTGGAGTGGATACGATCACTCATGCTGCACGATGAGCAATCATTGTCATCAGCAAGGGGGCTTAGTAGACACTATTTTGCATACTGTAAATCAAAACAGGTACCACTGAGCACCACTGAGGAGACTCAGAGGCAATGCAGTGTCTCGTCTGGTGGGTTACCTCATGAAGACTTGATGCTGACTGCTCCATGCGAATTGCAGTGCTAGAGGTCCTTGGGGACAAATCTGGATGTGGCTGTAAACAGGAAGTTGGAATGAATGACGTGGACAGAATGCCATTTGGCGGGTACAGGAGGTAATATTAGCATAATAAATAAGTAGATAAGGTAAAAAAGAAAACAATTTACACTCCAATCATACCAACTACGCCATCGACATCCATGGCATAATTCTGCTCAACGTCATCTCCTTTATGTCATGGATCAATGAAGACTTTCCAGAACACTGGAACCTCTGAATGCGATCATCGCATTGCTGGGCTGCATTGTTCGACATCTGCAGTGTAGCACACCAAATAACGCATGCAAAGGCGCAACTAGTAGAAGTGATTTGCTGGTTGTTTTTCGTCTTACTAGTATTGTTTTGTTTTAATGTGTTGTAGTTGTTTAGCTTTCTTTTTGTTTTGCTTTTAAAGGGGTGTATAAACACCACTACGAGCCACAATAAATGCACGGCAAAGCGTTCATGTATGACAGCAATGTGGAATATAGTCAATACATTCACATAGTGGACTAAATTGCATGGTGACAGAAAGGTGAAAAAAAGACCAATCGCCTGCAGCAGCCAATCAAAATCTGACCCCAGGGTAGGGCTGCTTTATTCTAGCATCGAGGGGTGAAAAAGAAATCAGAGGAACTCCCTGCTGCTTTCACCACCCTCAAAAAAAAAAAAATGAACTGATATGAACAGGGCTACAAAGCTTCCCTTAAAACAAACACATAAACACAAAACAGGGGAAGGGATTGGGGTGCTGGTGGGGGTGATTTAGGAGGAAAGCAGCAGAAAACATTGTCTGGAATTCTCCAGAGGCGAAGAAACAGAAATAGATGATTTACGGGAGAGAGGCGGAGGAAGATCAACTTCAAGACGAAGGAGACAAGGGGAAGTGACGAGTGAGGGAAACATGAAGACACTCATTCCTGATTTCCATCACTCACCTCTTCTATTCGCCTCGTTACACCTTCCCCGCGCCCCGTCCAACATGTCACAGTATGATATTGTTCCCCGCGCCCCGTCCAACATGTCACAGTATGATATTGTTCCCCGCGCCCCGTCCAACATGTCACAGTATGATATTGTTCCCCGCGCCCCGTCCAACATGTCACAGTATGATATTGTTCCGCGCACCGTCAACATGTCACAGTATGATATTTTCCCCGCGCCCGTCCAACATGTCACAGTATGATATTGTTCCCGCGCCCGTCCAACATGTCACAGTATGATATTGTTCCCCGCGCCCGTCCAAATGTCACAGAGATATTGTTCCCCGCGCCCCGTCCCATGTCACAGTATATATGTTCCCCGCCCTCCAACATGTCACAGTATGATATGTTCCCCCGCCCCGTCCAACTGTCACAGTATGATATTGTTCGTTGATTGTTTATAAGCATTTCTTACATGCTGTTTATTGCTCTTTCCTCCAAAACGACTCCCCCCCTCCCCTCCCCCCCCCCCCCCCCCCCCACCCCAGTCTCCATTTTTTTTCTTCCTCATCTTTTGTTCCGCCTTTACATTCTTCCCGCTTTTCTCTGATTTAATCTTTTTTTTTTCTTTCTTTCCGTTGTTTTTTTTTGGGGGGTGGGGGGAGGTGGGGGGAGGTGGGGGGAGGGGAGCTTCGCAATTGTTTCCTAATCAGCAGCGTCTGATAAGATTTTTTTCATCAGGGTTTTTTTTTGTTTGTTTGTTGTTGTTGTTGTTGTTGTTGTTTTTGCTTTCTCTCTGACGTCCTGGTGATAGGGTGGGGCATCACGCCCCGTAGTCAGACGTTGGTCGGCTGCTGCAAAAGGCGACGGACCCCCCCCCCCCCCCCCCCCCTCTTCCTTTCAGAAGGCACATAAGGAATTTATGGGTGTGGGTGATTGTGTGTGTCAGTCATAATCACCCTCGCTGTCTCATACCATCACTTTGCATTTCATCGCTTTTCTTCAACGCTCCTCGCTCTCGCCCCTCTCCCCCCCCCCCCTTCCTCTTCCCTTCCTCTCTGCCTCTCACTCCCCCCCCCCCAACATCCCTCTCCACCACTGCCTCTCTTCCCCTTTCTCTCTCTGCTCCTGCACTGTTTGTGTAGTGTCTTCACCTCTCCCCTTCTCCTGCACTGTTTGTGTAGTGTCTTCACCTCTCCCTCCCCCAACATCCCTCTCCACCACTGCCTCTCTTCCCCTTTCTCTCTCTGCTCCTGCACTGTTTGTGTAGTGTCTTCACCTCTCCCTCCCCCAACATCCCTCTCCACCACTGCCTCTCTTCCCCTTTCTCTCTCTGCTCCTGCACTGTTTGTGTAGTGTCTTCACCTCTCCCTCCCCCAACATCCCTCTCCACCACTGCCTCTCTTCCCCTTTCTCTCTCTGCTCCTGCACTGTTTGTGTAGTGTCTTCACCTCTCCCCTTCTCCTGCACTGTTTGTGTAGTGTCTTCACCTCTCCCCTTCTCCTGCACTGTTTGTGTAGTGTCTTCACCTCTCCCCTTCTCCTGCACTGTTTGTGTAGTGTCTTCACCTCTCCCCTTCTCCTGCACTGTTTGTGTAGTGTCTTCACCTCTCCCCTTCTCCTGCACTGTTTGTGTAGTGTCTTCACCTCTCCCCTTC
>CM065717.1:39843730-39846230 GCA_033310375.1 Conus canariensis
AAGGAAAAAAAACACACACAAACAAAAACAACCAAAAAAGAATCATTATCGTTAATACTATACACTTATACCTTAAATACCTTTCTCACTTGTGGATGGTCTAAATGAGAATATTGGTCGAAAGTGGGGGGGGGGGGGGGGGGGGGAACAGGGAGGAGGATGAAAAATGAAAACTGACATTGTCTATGGACTTAAATGGCATAAGTTTAGTGCTAAAAGCGTGATAACTCATACAATCATCTAGAGATCAGATATAAAGCATTGCTCAATGGAAATAACATTACACAAACGAAAAAGAAAGAAAGAAAGGTAACAAAACAAAACAGACTGTTTGAGACCTAGGAGCTTCCATAACCAGACTCTAATACCTCTGTTAGAGCCGCTGCCCGGTTCCACCCAGTTTGGCCTCAAAGCAGGACGACAGCATTCAGCAATTCTAGACAGGCGACTCTCTCTGTCTGTCTGTCTGTCTGCCTGTCTGTCTCTCTGTCGCTCTGTGTCTCTGTCTCTCTCTGTCTCCTTTCTCTCTGTCTGTCTGTCTGTCTCTCTGTCTCTCTGTCGCTCTGTGTCGCTGTCTCTCTCTCTCTCTCTGTCTTTCTGTCTCTGTCTCTGTCTGTCTATCCCTCTCTTTCTCTCTGTGTATCTCTGTCTCTCTGTCTGTCTGTCTGTCTGTCTGTCTGTCTGTCTGTCTGTCTGTCTCTCTCTCTCTCTCTCTCTCTCTCTCTCTCTCTCTCTCTCTCTCTCTCTCTCTCTCTCTCTGCCAATGGAGACAGCCATTGATTAAGGCGTTTGCCACCTGATCAAACCTCCTTCAATGCCGGGTCGATACCCGCGCTTCTTTCTTACAGGCGAGAATGGTGGTGGAGGGAAGGAAAAGGTGGGGGGAAGGAGATGGGGAGGGAGGGGGCAAGAATGGATGGCAAGGGGGAGGGGGGTAGGAAGATGGGGGCTGTTGGTTGGTGGTTTTTTCAGGAAGGGGGATGTGAGCTTGTGTGTGTGTAGATGGGTGGGTGGTTGGGTGTGTGTGTGTGTGGGGGGGGGGGGGGGGGGGGGCTATGAATCTTGCCTTTCCAAGGTGTGAAGAAATGTCTTCGTAGTTGGGGCTGTGAGCCCCGGTGCTGATAACCATCATGACGGATGCTTTGAAGTGAAAATAGGCATGCTGGTTCTCAAATCTTGTGAACTAAAGACACCCCTACTAAGGAAGAAGGGAAAGAAAAAGAGAGGAAGGAACGATCCGAAAACAGAAGACAGGCTGACCTAAAGAACGAACGAACGAAAGAAAGATGAAAGGAAGGAATGAAAGAAGGAAGGAAGAAAGAAGGAATAAAGTAACGATGGAAGAAATAAACCCACAAAAAGTGAAGAATGAAAGGAAAGTACGAACAAGTGAAAGAACAAAAGAAACAGAAACAAACAAACAAACAAAAACAAAACAACAACAACAAAGATACTAATGAAAGGAAGAAAGAAAGGAAACGAGTACAAACAAACAAAAAAGAAGGGAATGGAGAGTAAAAGGGACTAACGTGTAGAAGACAATAAGACAATTGGAAAGGAGTGACAGAGCGATATAAAGAAGGAGGGAAGATGAATGAGGAAAAGAAAAAACAAAAAAGGAAATAAATGAACGAATGAAAAAAAAGTGGAAGACTGAAATAAACAGACAACGTGCAGAAGAAGAAAGGAAGAAGCGAACAAACCAACGAACAAACCAAAGAAGGACGGACACACACACACACACAAAACGCACACACACACACACGCACACACACACACACACACACACACACACACACACACACACCCGAAGAAAGAACGAAATGAACGAATTTGAGATTGAAGCAATAAGCAGACAGACAAAAACAACAAATACAAAGAGAGAGAGAGAGAGAGAGAGAGAGAGGGGGGGGGATAAAATAGGGAATACAGACGGAAGAAAGGAATGCAGAAAAGAAACAATCAGGGGAAAAAAACCATACACACACACACACACACACACACACACACACACACACACACTTTTTTTGATATCAGAATAACCAGTATCAAGAATAGGTTTTGGTATCTCCCATGATGGAATAGATGAAGAAGATGTTTTTTTTAGCCACTTCTTTAATATCTATTTTTGAACATTTAATCAAATCAGAAGTATATGTAGCTATTGTTTCTTGCGATTTAATCGTAATTGCCCTTTTTGGAAAGTCAGTGTCCGATCTAATTTTTAATTCTTCTTGAATGTAATTATCACCAGCACTCGATTTTATGACAAATGTTGATTGAGCTAGTTCACAATAATCATCAAGGGGCAAGATTCCAGCTTCTCTATATGTCTTTGCGTTTGAGGCATGAATAGGGATACCAGAGCAAATTTAATGGCTTTGCAATCCAAACTTTGTAACTTTTTAAGAAGAAATTTTGGAGCGCTAAAGTACACTTCTTGACCATATGTAAGTTTTGATCTAATAAGAGCAATAGAAAGATGAAGTAGAGTTTTTGA
>CM065717.1:39858730-39861230 GCA_033310375.1 Conus canariensis
AGTATAGCTGTACTCTGTTACGCAACAGCCCCCCCCCCCCCCCACCCCCGCTGGTAAATGAAAAAAAAAATGGGTGGAAAGGGAGTGGCAGGAGGATCGTTGGCAGCAGATGTACTCCCCCATTATGAGAGGAATATGGTTGTGTCTCCTCAGCGATCACGTGTTAACAGACTCTCTGCTAGCAAGTCTCCTTGCTTTCATCAGAACTGGCATCTCAAGGCCCGGGGAATCAAAGTGCCCCTCGTTAAGTAACTTTGAGAACGCGTGTGTCGTCATTTTAACGAAATACGCGTGCGTGACGTCTACTTCGCCTTTTTCTGATGCTTCCACTTTGGATTTTTTTCACTCTTAGCGCCTATTTTCTATTCTTTTTGCAACAGTGTAAAAATGTTCCATGCACTGACATTGTTTTTTTGGTTTTTTTTTTTTTTTGGTTCGTTTGTCGGTTGTTTTTGTCAAACGCTGTTGTTGTGAAAACAAGTTATACTGTAGTATTTACTGTTTTGATATGGCGTCGTTTGCTTTATAAACAGTAGATGATAAACTTATACAGTCTCAATTAGCTGTATTTGGCAAGATGTACCCATGCGAGGTTTACGTTCTATATCAAGTAATAGCTTAATTTATGTATGTACCTCTGCGTGGTAGAATTCACAATAGACATCGAATCTTGAGAGAATATGCTTCATATTTATAAGCATAGACACATATCACATCCTGTGAACGCTTTTGTCAGCGTATAGAACACTAACTTCAAAGATAATGTCTCAATTGAAAACAACGTTGAAAGCGTTAACCATAGATTTACACTCGTTCTTAGTCGGTAACATCTTCGGCTAGGGTTTGTCACTGCTGAGAAAATGCCAATGTTAAAGATGACTTCACACATACACACACGCGCGGCGCACACACACTTTGCAAGCACGCACGCACATGCTCAAGCACACGCATGCAGGCGCGCGCGCGCGCGCACACACACACACACACACACACACACACACACACACACACACACACACACACACACACACACACACACACACACACACACACACACACACAACGCACACACACACACACACACACACACACATGTGTGTGTGTGTGCGCGCGCGCGCGTTCGCTCGCACATTCGCACGTACGCACGCACGCACGCCCTCAAGTACACGCACACACACACACACACCACATACACAGCAGAGAGAGAGAGAGAGAGAGAGAGAGAGAGAGAGAGAGAGAGAGAGAGAGAGAGAGAGCAGATCACGTTAACTCACTTTCATGACAAATGTGAATCAAAAGACTGTCTGTTTGTCTGTCTGCCTTTCTGTCTGTCTCTCTGTCTGCCTATCTGCCTGTCTGTCTGTCTGTCTGTCTCTCTCTGTCCACACGGAACCCTCGTGTATCCGGAATCACCCATACCCATACTCTACGATCTCTCGCATTCAAAGTGAGGCAGCGTGGAAAACGATCTCCCCTTAATCTGTGGCTCGCTGGCATTTGTCAAGACCATTATCTCGCTGTCCATAGCCCGGAGGAGAAGCAGAGGGTTAGGGGTGGTGGTGGTGGTGGTAGTGGTGGTGGTGGTGGATAAGATGCGAGGGGTTGGGGAAGGAGGGGAAGCATTATTATCTTCATTCTGCCTCTCTGTTTCTCCCATCCTCAAAGAGATAAACTGGCTCTTATTGGAAACTCCTCATTTGAAAACTGTGTTATTCTTCAAATTGGCTCTTATTGGAAACTCCTCATTTGAAAAGTGTATTATTCTTCAAATTGGCTCTTATTAGAAACTCCTCATTTGAAAACTGTGTTATTCTTCAAACTGGCTCTTATCAGAAACTCCTCATTTGAAAAGTGTATTCTTCTTCTTTTCTTTCCCTTTCTTTCTTTCTTTTTTTCCCCGCCACCAAACAGGTAATAATAAGAAACAGATATAATGTTCATGTAAACATCATGATTCGTCTTGGTGAGGTAAATGAACATGTTGGCCAGATGTTAATGTTTCAGTGACTTTGACATTGTCGCCTCACAACGCAGTGTATTAAACGACAAAAGCAGAAAGAAAGAAAGAAACAAACAACATAACCACCAGCACCACGACAACAACAACAAAACGACGACGACGACGACGACGACGGCGACGACGACGACGACAACAACAAAAGAAAGATATGAGCCTTTTCGCACCCCACAAGACATTTTAGATCACACTATCATGTCATCGTTTCTTCTTTTTCTTTTTTTTTTTCTTTCAGCTCAATCGGCAGTGTACCAAGCCTTGGTCTCTGCAAGTTGTTTCTCTGACCATTTTCCAGTGTTAGTCCAAGCTCACGCCGTTCTTTTGTATCATAAGGAATGAAAAGCCATTTTATGTTCATTGACGCTTTTTTTTAACCTGTGTTTTAATTACTTAGACTTACTTAGACTTAGATGCTCCTGCGTCTTGCGACGCATGAGGCAGTCAAGTCGCCCCACTGTGCACGGTCCTCAGCCAGTCTGCTGA
>CM065717.1:39868730-39878730 GCA_033310375.1 Conus canariensis
ATATTGTTTTTAAATATCATTAATGGTGGACTTCAGTGTTCTGGCTGTGGAACAAAGACAGAAACTCAAGTCCACTCATGTTACTTACAGCAGAGCCCACTACGGACACCATATCAAAGGCTGATCACACACAATATATTATTTCTTCATACCGCCAGTAGAAAACAAGAGTTGTAATAGTATAGTGAGGGGTCGGTGCCACAAATGTTAGCTTGTGCAGATGGTTCTCAGACAGCCTTCACTGCAAAGTACCTTTGCACAACATTGTTCAAATCTGCTTAATGGTCAAGGTACATTTCAAATTCCTGCATGGGTATGACACATGGAACATCACAACAGATCTGAAAACCAGAATCCAGGCCATGGAAATTATGTTTACCGCTAGCTTCGGAACATTGAATATACTTATTACATTGCTCCAGCGTTGGGCTTATGTGTAACTCAGACATCTCAGACACCCTCTTCTTACATTCTCTCATCTTAGTCATTAATTCATTTATCCATCAGCTTTAAATCAAGCGCGGTGTGGTCTCGAAACTGCGGATGTGATGTACCGTATAGGGACTAGTCCGCGCCCAGTGACCCCTCCTTGAGAAAACTAAATTAAATTACCAACAAAACTGAATGAAATGACCAACAAAAGTGAACTAAATGACTAACAAAACTGAATTAAATTATTAGCTAAAGTGAATTAAATTACTAAAAAAAAAAAACTGAATTAGATTACCAGCAAAACGGAATCGTATGACCAACAAAACGGAATTGAAAGACCGACAAAATTGAATTGAATAACCAACAAAACGGGATTAAATGACCAACAAAGCTGAATTAAATGACCCACAAAACTTAATCAAATGACCAACAAAACTGAATTAAACGACCAACAAAATTGAATTAATGACCAAAAAAACTGAATTAAATAACCAACAAGACTGAATTAATGACTAACAAAACTGAATTGATTAAATGACCAACAAAATTGAATTAATGACCAACACAACTGATTTCATTACCAACAACGCTGAATTAAATGACCAACAAATCTGAATTGATTAAATGACCAACAAAATTGAATTAATGACCAACAAAACTGAATCAAATGACCAACAAAATTGAATTAATGACCAACAAAACTGAATCAAATGACAACAAATTGAATTAATGACCTAACAAAAATGAACTGATAATGACCAACAAAACTTAGAATTAATGACCAACAAAACTGAATTAGATTACAACAACAACTGAATTAATGACCATACACAACTGAATTAAATAACCAACAAAACTGAACTAAATTCCAAAAGACCGAAATTAAATCACAAACAACGAAATACCCACAAATGAATTAGATACCACAAACTGAATTAAACACAACAACTGAATTAAATACTCAAAATGAATTAATACCAACATACACTGAATTAAATCACAAACAAGACGAATTGAATTACAACAAACTGAATTAGATTACCAATCAAACTGAATTAAAACACAACAAGACAATGCCAGAATTAGATTACAACAAACTGAATTCACAAACTGAACCACATTCAAAACAATGAATTAAACTACCAACAAACAAGTGCAACAAACAAACTACCGATGAAACTGAATTAAACTACCAACAAACAGGTGCAACAAACAATCAATAGCACATCGGACCATGTGAAGGACTGCTGACATCACTATGAATGAAAAAAAAAAACAGATGTTGGTATGATCATGCAGCAAGGTCCCATGGCCTCGCGTAAAACTGTCCTCCACGGAGCTATGAAGCCAGGGAGGAGGAGAGGAAGACAGAGAAAAACGATGGGCTGACCACAATTGCGTAATAGACAGGGAAACCATTTGCCGAGACCCAGGCCTTGGTACACCATCGACAGATCAGAAGGAGCCTGGTGATCTGTTCTTCAGTGTGGGGCCCAGATGAATCTTCATGAAGTTCAGGAGAAGACGAAGAAGAAGAAGCAGAAGAAGAAGACAATGACGACGACGACGACGACGACAACGACGACGACGAAGAAGAAGGAGGAGGAGGAGGAGGAAAACACAATCGACAAAACTGAAGGAGCCTGGTAATATATTCTTCAGTGCGGGGCCCCGGTGACTCTTCGTGCACTTCAGGGGCAAGAAGAAGAAGAAGAAGAAGAAGAAGAAGAAGAAGAAGAAGAAGAAGAAGAAACAGAAGAAGAAGAAGAGGAGGAGGAGGAGGAAGAGGAGGAGGGGGAGGCAGAAGAAGAAGAAGAAGAAGAAGAAGAAGAAGAGGAAGAAGCAGAAAAAGAAATGGCGAATGCGTTCATGAGATAGGTTTCAGGGCAGAGTAGACCAGTTCAAATAAATTGGACTCGAATATGAAGGCGGGAGGACGGATGGCGAACATCAGACACAAAGGACGATCTAACAGGCATGCACTGTTTTTATTTTTAACAAGAGTATCCTTTGTAAACTGAGCTGTCGCTAGGTACCAATGGCTGGAAAGTTTACAACATTTGTCAAATCACCTAATCCAACGCACATTATTGATAAGGAAAGAAAAGAGAGATGGAAAAGTAAGACAAAGTTTAAAGAATTCTTTATCTGATTTCACCTCCTCCTGTTTAAAATGATTTTCATCTGCGATAAAACAAGATAAGCGTTGTTTCTATGGGCTAGATGTCGGAAAGAACATTTTTTTTCTCATTATGTCCCACCATTGTTTGTTTTTTTTTTTCCTATGCACCATAAATAGTAACGTGCTCTCATTGGTTCTTTTGTCCAGAAGCGCACGCAACTGACTCTCTCAAAATCTCCTTCTAGTTACAGATGTGAATAAATCACGGATTGAGATCAGACCACAAAAAAAGGAAAAGAAAAGGGGAAAAAAGGGGAAAAAAAGAAAGGGGGATGAAATCAGTGTATGAATTGGCTTCGGCATTTTGATCAAATACAGAATGTCCTGCGGGAACGATGGAGAGAGGGGCTGAGGGTAGGGTCAGCCGGAGGGGTTCGGGCGGTAGTCCTTCTGATGGGTCCTTTGGTTTGCAGGCACCGCATACTCTCAAGACCTCCCTCTGGTCACAGTTGCGGTCACGATTTGCGATGAAAAGAAGAAGAAAAAGGGGAGAAAATCAATTCACGCATTGGCGGCAGCATTTGTCTCCCGTCCCGGCCTGGTCAAAGCTGATCCGATAAAGGACGTCCCTCGGGGAGGGTGGAGGGTGAAGGGTGGGGTGAAGGTCATTCTTTACCGGAAGGGGTCTTGGAAGCGCACTGGCGGTAGCTCGGATCAAACAACACCTTAGAAGGAAACTGTGGACCCCGAAATTGATGAATCGCCTGTCACCTTCTGCATCACACAGACAGAACTACTACGTGAGATAATATATGACAGAGAAACGACACACATAAAAATGACGTGTCTAACACATTGTCTTATGTCCAGAGATCTTGACATAGAAACATAAATATCTTTTTATACCCACAGGTATATGCACATACACACACGCGCGCGCGTGCGCGCGTGCACACACACACACACACACACACACACACACACACACATTCACACACACACACACACATACACACACACACACACACATACATACATACACAACACACACACGCGCGCACGCACGCACGCACGCACGCACGCACACACATTCACAGAGGCACACGTACGCGCGCGCGCGCGCGCACACACACACACACACACACACACACACACACACACACACACACACACACGCACAGACTTACATAAGCGGCCCAGACCATGTTCCCCAGGCACTCAAGGTCCAGTCAAAGCGGTGGGGTACTGCACAGGTCAAGCATCAGCTCAGTCTTGTTCATGTGCCATTCTTCTCCTCTCTTTCCTCATGCATTGATTTACTTGAATATCCATACTGGCCGAGGGGAAGCGAGGAATCTTCATTAAGCTGCCAAAGAGAGGGGACCTTAGGGACCAGCAACGATTTCAGGGGGATTAACTGGCCAGTGCCTGGCAAAGCTGTGAACAGAGCTCTGTTGGAGAGAATGGAAGAAGCAGTTGACGCCACGATCCAAGACCAGCGTGCATGTTTCGGCAGGAACAAATCATGCGCAGGCCAGGCTGTACGCTACACATCATCACGGAGCAGTCTCTGAAATGGGGCTTCCCCTTCTACATTGACTTCATAGACTATGAGAAGGCGTCCAACAGCCTGGACAGTGAGCTGCCTTGGAGGCTGCAGGGGCACTACGGAAAACCTGAAAAGCTTGTCTCTCTAATCTATTATAGCTGCCAAGATATGTCACGCGGGGTTGCTCATGCAGAGCAGCTGGCAAACAATTTCAAGATCAAAACTGGAATTCGCCAAGAACGTCTGCTGTCATCTATTCTCTTCCTCCTGGTCATCGACTGCAAATATGTAGGCCCCAACAACATACAGAAACAATGGAATACAGTGGCACTCTTGACGCAGATGGAAGATCTCCACTTTGCTGACAACCTGGAGCTCCTCTCACACGGCTACACCAGATACAGGACAGGACTATCCATCTGGCAATAACATTGGCAGTGACAGGGCTCAGGATTATCAGGAGGAAAACAGACCTCATGGAGATGAACACCATTTTTGTCACAGTTGGTGAAGAGCCAGCCAAGGAGATCGAATCCTTTGTCAATCAGGGCAGTGTGTTGATAGACAGAGACGACACAGACCTGGATCTCACCGCAAGGGCAGGTAAGGCACAAGTGGTGTTTGTCAAGCCGAAGAAAACAAACAAACAAACGAAAAAGATCTGGGTCCTTAAAGAAATCAGCATTACTACAAACTTCTTGTGTTCGATTAAAACGTCAAATCGGTCTTGCTTTTCCACCCTGAGACTTGGAGGAAGACTAAAATGATGCATCAAAAGACAGACGTTCATGAACACTTGACTTAAGCCCATTCTTAACATTCGGTGGTTATGACAATTCAGCAATGAGGAGTTGTGGCAAAGACGGGACAAGAGCCACAAGAGTCATACCCTGAGGTGAAAGGGGGTTGAATAGGACACGCTGTTAAGAAGCCAGCACCCAACGTTATCAATCAGGCTCTGACCTCAAGAACAGACGACCCAGAAACTGAGACACAATAGACGATGTTCGAAAATCTGAGAGGGAGGTAATCTGTGTTGGAGCTGGCGTTCAACAAAGTGACCCCGTCGTTTTCATGGGACAGGTTTCGCTAGTATTCACGCCCAAGGCAGTGTTGCCCCCTCAGTCAGGTGAGCACTTCAATCAGATAGAGAAAAGGTCAAAACATGGTGTGAAACGGTGCGCTGGTAACCAAGCACCGTGTTTCCAACAGTTCAGCTTTACTTATTATTATTATTATCACTGATCGATTCAGACCTTCGCATCTTGGGTTTCATCACACGCTTGTTTACAAAATGACGCATGCACAAAGTACATGATGATCTTGACCCATAAAATGAGAAAAATTAACTCTGTTTGCATCGGAAATACAGGCGTTATCTTCCCCTGAGGTCTATCAAGGAAAAAAAAAACTACTGGATATAAGCAGAAAGGTGAGGTCAGAGTCGAGTTTACTGAAGAGTTGTCATCCATGGCCTCTGTTCCTTCAGGATAATGCTTGTAACGCAGTACTGTGCATTGTGGGTCTTCATGGTAAGATGGATGAAGTGTATCACATAATGAACTTTTTTGCATACGGTGACACTGCCTTGGAGAAACTATCTGATGCAAGCCTGGCGATTTTAGATGCTGCTCTCGCAGAGAGAAGAGAGAGAGAGAGAGAGAGAGAGAGAGAGAGAGAGAGAGAGAGAGAGAGAGAGAATGACAATGACAATGACAATGACAATGTTTAATGTTAGGCCTCCAGCCCGTAAACATAGGTACACGAAACAATGTAGTGGCTATCCAAACAGACGAATGATAAGAATCAACTTAAATTTGTAGCAATAATATGTGCTTCCCTGTGTCTCAGTGCATAAAAAATATACATGGCTACATCATGAATGAGTCTGATTTCCTCACTACACAATAAATGTCGGCACTTTACCTCGGTTGACCAGTTAACCTTTAAATGCTTTGATATATATTTATCTCTAAGTAATGCGTAAGCTTCGCATCGAAAGAAAAAATGTAGCTCATCTTCACTATTCTTACAAAATGGGCACTGCACAGAGAGAGAGAGAGGAGAGAGAGAGAGAGAGAGAGAGAGAGAGAGAGAGAGAGAGAGAGAGAGAGAGAGGGGACAGAGAGGGAATCCAGAACTCAGAGAATCTTATTTCGATCAAGGATTGAGATTTTAGGCAGAACCTATTCTTCTTCTGAAAAAAACCCTAACAACAAACAAATTAATATAAGAAATACAGAAAAGCCATCCTTTATCACACACACAGACACATACATGGACACACAGACACACAGAGATATACACATACGATCACACACACGCGCGCGCACGCACGCACACACACACACACACACACACACCACACATGTACACACACAACGCACACGCGCGCGCACGCACGCACGCACGCACACACGCACGCACACACACACACACACACACACACACACACACACACACACACACACACATATCTGTAAGTTGGTTAGATAAACAGTGACTATATGACGATGTTTTCTGTATGTTTGTGATTGTTGGTGGGAGAGAGAGAGAGACAGAGAGAGGGAGAGAGAGACAGAGAGAGAGAGTTAAACAGAGAGAGACAGAGACAGAGAGACAAAGAGAGGGAGAGAGAGAGAGAGAGAGAGAGAGAGAGAGAGAGAGAGAGAGATGTGGGAGACATTTGGATAAATACATGCATAGACATAAACAAACAGATATGAGAGAGAGAGAGAGAGAGAGAGAGAGGAGAGAAGAGAGAGAGAGAGAGAGAGAGTCTACGATGGTAGAAGGAGCCGACAGATAGACACAGCAGACAGGGTGTTAAGTGATTCCAGAGTGCTTTGGTGGTGCCTTCGCAAATAGGTGTGGTGCTTAGCTTGTCTGTTCGTCCATTTCCTACTTCCTGCCTCTTGGGGTAAAAATACCAACTGGACATTACTGTGATGCGACACACACACACACACACACACACTCTCTCTTTCTCTCTCTCTCTCTCTCTCTGTCGCGCGCGGCGCGCGCGCGGTGTGTGTGTGTGTGTTGTGTGTGTGTGTGTGTGTGTGTGTGTGTTGTGTGTGTGCACGCGCGCATCTGTTTAATTAACCAACCAACCACGCTGATCTCCGTACAGTGAAGTCTATTCCATCGTAGTGATAGCCCTCTTGCCTTTCCCTCCCCTGGTTTGCTGGCAGCCGCTGGGCGGAGAGACTTGTCGTGACTCTGTGGCTCTTCGCTCCCCTCTCCCTAGACAAAACACGAGATGTCCATTTTCATTCAACGCCCTCCTTTCTCCTTCAGTCTGTAACCCTTGTTTTCCCCCAAGTGAAATGGATCCTGTTTTCCCTGCAGTTCGTTTAATATAAGCATTATTCCTCGTGAACGCGACAGTTGTTCATTCAGTATTCCAGTCCTAGCGACTTCTACAGGTGAAATGTACTACCAGGAAGCTTACAGAATTTGATGAATTGCTTTGCACGACTTAATCTACAAAATCAGTCTATAACTATATCTGTGTGTCTGCCAGTGCTAAAAACATCCTCTCTCTCTCTCTCTCTCTCTCTCTCTCTCTCTCTCTCTCTCTCTCTCTCTCTCTCCAACCATCCATCCATTCGTCCATCTATATGTCTATCCATATACGTACCTATATCTATCTATTTATCTGTCTATCTATTTATCCATATATCTATCTATCTATCCATCTATCTATTTCAATCAATCTAATTGTCTATTCAGAGAGAGAGAGAGAGAGAGAGAGAGAGAGAGAGAGAGAGAGAGAGAGAGAGAGAGGTGAAAAACGAAGACCATGTCTTAAACAACGTGGTCTCTGATCCTCCTTCTTTCTGTTTAAAGTCTGCTTAATGTCCTGTGCAAAGCCGGCCAGAGGTCAGATCGGAAATCCTTTCTAATCATGGAGATGTATGACCATTATTTCCCCCCTTGCACCATAAACTTGTAAATTCTGTGACGGACCTTTGATGTATGAGCCATTCAGCCTCCGGTGATCATAGAAGATTACTAGCTTGCAAATGCCGTTACGCACAGATTCGGTTTTCGGCAACGATTGCAACATTAGGCAATCGTTTTCTCTGCAGGTCCAAAAGTAGGAAGAGACTGTAAGGGCAGCTTGAGAGTGCAAGGTCTTCAAAACAGAAGCCTCGTTCAGACCAGAGCATTCTGCTTTCTTAGAACAGTGAATTCAGTCAGAATCATATGGCTTTGATGAAACCTGATGATGCACAATATCCGGATTCATTTGACTCTTCTTGGTGCTCTCTGGATGGTTTTGTCGTTGAGGAAGTTCTGCAGTGCATTTCCAGTCCTCCAGCCCATCCAGATAGGCTAACCCTGCTTCCATGTTCTTGATGTCACAGTTGTTCCAGACCATGATTTGTGGCCTTCCTGGCGTGTGGAACGTTGTTACTTGACCTACTGGTTAGTGTTTTTCCTGTCGTAGTTTCAACCACATGCACGAGCTCCTCAAGCACTTGAATACGTCTCCCTGTGTGCCTTCCCCGGTAAGCGCTGCTTTGCGTTAACAAAGTATCGGTCGCACAGTTTGTTTGCCCTGACAGAATGGACACGTAGTGTCATCTGGTTCCCGCCATTTCACCTGGGTTACAGCAGGAGATTATTTTAGAATGAAGCCGATCTTAAGAGAGGCCACGTGCCATCTTTCCTTCCAACTGAAACTTCTTTGGAGATGGGCCATGTTTGACGCAACTTTCTGCAGGGTTCAAATGTTTGACGTCATTCTAACATGCACGCGCGAGCAATTTTTTTCTGTTCCAAAATAGGACCCAGTGTTGGCGTCCGCAGGGAAAAATACCCCAACCGTGACTTACGAAACCTGTCAGGGCTTCAAAACCGAGGTCACCAGGAAAGCACGGACTGAAAAGCCACAGAATCTGAGACTTGGGTTTTTTTTAATGCTGATCAGAGAGGTTGAGGATAATGAGATGGTACTTTGGAGTTGTGTTAGGTCTGAGATTACATGCAGAGCCGTACTCTACACTTAGTTTCAAGCTGCATCCCGGCGTCAACCAGGCCCGACAGATATAGACACCTGCGGTGTTGGTCAGAAGATCTGAAGAACAGTCAGCGACGCATCTATCAAGTAGGTGATACTCGACTGTGTAAAAGCCCCCCTTCCCCTCTCCCCGCTCCCCTCCTCTTTTTAATTTGATACTCGTTTCACTTGAGAATATAAATTTGATCTCTTCTTGATATTGCTTTCTTGCTTTCTGGCTGGTTGTTCATAAAGAAAACATGACATAAAAAATAAAACAAAAACTATAACAGCACGAAAACAGCAGCAGCAGCAAACAACAACAAGACAACAACAACAACATCATCAACAACAACAAAAACATCAATTAAAAAGCAAAGACAACAACAATGGCAAGAAGAGGAAGAACAAGAAGAAGAAAGAACACATCACCAGCAAAAAGACGATGAGAACGGAAACAACAAACCAGACACATCCTGCCAAAAAACATGAAAAAAAAAAAACCCCGCAAAAAACATCATTGTGTTGAACCATCCACACCTCATATCCACTAATAAGCCTAACATTCTGGGAAGAAAAATCACCCTCTTCAGCACATGATTTAATACGTTTCCCTGAGGAAAAAGCAGCGCAGCGTGTCCTACGCCGACCATAAACATGGAATTGGGAAATGAAAAGGACATATTCTGGGAGAGCAAAGAAGGCGGCTAAATCAGCCGACGAAACAAAACAACTTAATCTGAAGATATGTCGACAAGACAGCGCAAACAATGTATGAGAACGACACGGGGATTGGCTCCTCTAGGTGGCAAGGACGTTGAACCCGGCAATGGTTCTAATGCACGCAGCATATAGAAACTCTTTAAAACAGGAGACGCGACCAGTCTGT
>CM065717.1:39888730-39898730 GCA_033310375.1 Conus canariensis
GTTTTCTTCGGCTCTGCAATTAATTAACGTTTTCTGTTAATTTCTCCAGTTTCCATCGATACAGTCTTTCAGATCGGTGACAGTGTCAACATGCCATCAGCAGCTCTCGACTTCAGCGATCGGTGTGGCGGATTCGTCGCAGTCTTCATTAGTTTTATGACAAAAAGAGCCAGGTTTAAGCTGTCCATATCGGTGCGCGTGTTAAAAGTACACACCCGTGCCACCGGTGTCATGGTGGGCTTGGTCCTCACCGCCTTTTTCTTAGCGACCTTCTGCTCCGATGCGGCGACGTGGAGACGAGCCCGCCTGGCTCTTGATGGCTCTGTTCGTCGTGCAAGTACGGACCCCCCCCCCCCCCCTCTCTCTCTCTCTCTCTCCAGTTTGCACAGCCCCCTCCCGTCCCTGCAAGAGAGAAACCAATCTGAAAGTAGCAGCAACTTCTGCCTTCCCGTGCACCCTACCTGTTCTCCAACCCGCTTTTCCAGCCTTATGTCCAGTCTGCACTTGATCATCATGATAATGATCTGCACCATTGCCCAGTCTCCTTGCTTTCTTTTAAAGTGGAGACAGATCTTGCTACGCATATACGGAGCTATATCACTCATCTCACTCACTCTTACTTCGACCCCACCCCACCCCACCCTCCGCTCCTCCATTTCTCTCCACTTTAGCCCCCCACCCCATCTCTCCTCTCTCTCTCTCTCTCTCTCTCTTTCTCTCTCTCTCTCTTCTCTCTCTCTCTCTCTCTTTGTCTGTCTCTCTCTGTCTCTTTCTATCTGTCTGTCTGTCTGCCCTCTCTCTCTCTCTCTTTCTCCCTCTGCGCCTGCGCGTTTGTGCATGGATTCGTTTGGGTCTCTTTTTTGTTGTTTGTTTGGGTTTTTTGTTGCTGTTTTTTTTTGCTTCGTACATGAGTTTGTGTGTGTGTGTGTGTGTGTGTGTGTCCCAACCTCTGCGCCACCTCAGAGGCAGTGCACCCACGCCGCTCATTCCGACACCCCGTCCACAGCCACAGCCCAGTCGGCCTCGCCGCATCCCCGGCACCAGCAATCCACAGAGAGCAGTCAATGTCAAGTAGTCAAGAGGCAACCCACCGGAGGAGACACTGCACTGCCGCCGAGTCACTTCGATGGTGTTCAGTGGCGCCTGTTCTGATCTAACATACGCAGGACACCACCTACTAAGCCCCCTACTGACGACAACTAATTGCTTAGTCGCGGAGTCGGCGTGAGTGAGCTCTCCCTCCGGAGGGCGCCACCACGTCCGTCCAACGACAGCCCCCATGGACTCGCCGATACCGGTGACCCCGACGGAACCAAACCAAGGCCACAGACGTGGAGAGGACATCGAAACTGAGGTCACCATGAGAGCAGGGCATGAAGGGCCACAAAATTTGAGACATTTTTTTTTAATGCTGATCAATGAGAATGAGGATGATTAAGATGATGCTACGGATTTCCATTTCGGTCTGAGACTACATGACAGGGCTGTACTCTACGCTTCCTTTCATAAGATATCCTGGCGTCGACCAGGCCCGAGAGATACAGGCACCTGCAGTGTTGGTCAGGAAATTTGAGCAACACTCTCAGAAACGCATCCATTAAGTGGATGAAACTCGACTGTGTGGTCCCAGTCTTCCCAACTGAGTCCGCAGCAAACTCAACTCTGGGTAGGAGCCGGTCGGGGCAGAAAAACCCACATGACTTCTGATGTGATTCGAACCCACGACCTACGACTCCACGGGAGTCCGCGACACTAACCACTTCGCCACGGCGGCTGGTCGTACATGAGTTCTTAGTACCAGACGTAATGGCGAAAGTTAGCATTCTTTGTTACCTTTCTTGAATGTCTCACCCACAATGACCTTTTCTTTAGTGGCCGCGATCTGTATTCACTGTGGAAGCCTTTGTCATCCCACATGAAAACTCTCGGATCAAACCAACTAAAACAGAACTCCCAAAGGTCAGGCTTCGTCCTGTTGTCAAGGAATCCTGGCCATCTTTGGCCCCTGCCCCTGCCCACGGTGAAGTCATGTCAAGGTCATCGGCAGCTGCAAGTTCATGGGGATGGTCACTGGAAGGACGTGGTCACTCCCTCTGAAGGCCGGAGCACTCACTTACGTTAGCTCAACGAACAGGAAATCCTTGTCGTCAGCATGGGGCGCTTTAGGTGTTTTGGATCAGAACAGGGACCACTGAACACCACCAAAGTGACTCAGCAGCAGTACAGCGTCTCGTCTGGTCGGTTACCTCGTAATGACTTGATATTGCTTGCTTACTGTGGATGCGATCCTAGAGATGCAGCGACAAACCTGGCTATGGTTATATATACGGGAAAGCTGGAGTCAGAGGTTATGTAGATATGTCACCGAGGAGCATTGTTGAACGAGAGGAAAAGAAAGAAAGAAAGAAAGAACGGCTTGTGACCAGGCAACAATCTCTGCATTCTGTACAGGTCTCCAGAAATTCCCAACACCTCAGACAGGATTGACGTCAACGAGGGCGGGATTTTTTTTTTCAGCTTTGAGTCTGGCGATTGCTGCTGTTTTTTTTTTTTAGCCTTTGTCTTCATCATCTGGCCAGTTCCGGTTTGTTCCCTCTACCGGAAATGCAGAAGAAATTACGATCTTGTCGCCTTCGCAAGAAGTCATATAGAGCAGGAGTTCTCTCTGTGTTGTACGTTGTTTTAGTTCTGATTTCTATAAAGGTGATGTACTCAGATGTTTTTGCTTCTTTTTTTTGAGAGAGGGGGAGAGAGTTTGGTGTGTTCTGGTGCTGTTTCTCGGAGAGTGATGCGCTGATACGTATTCTCTCTCTCTCTCTCTCTCTCTCTCTCTCTCTCTCTCTCTCTCTCTCACACACACACACACACACACATTCACGCGCGCGCGCACCGCGCGCACCACACACACACACACACACAAACACACACACACACACACACACACACACACACACAATCATTCACTCATACACGCGCCCACACAGACGCACACACACACACACACACCGCGCGCGCGCGCCACTCACTCACTTGTTCACTCTCTCTCTCTCTCTCTCTCTCTCTCCACACACACACACACTCACTCACTCACTGAAAACACACACACACACACACACACACACACACACAGAGACTCACACACACACACACACACACACACACACACACACACACACACACACACACACACACACACACACTCACACACACACACACACACACACACTCAGATCCATGCTCTCAGTGCATCAACCTTCAATCACATCCAACCAAACGGCAGGAGATTATGATCGTAAAGGGAACGTGCTTAATGCTTTCAGAGATAGAAACCTGGATAAGAAAACTGGAAGCCTCTCCAACACCAGGGCCGTTGGCTCTCTGCAATGATGAACAGGACCGGTTGTGTCCCCCTCTAGCGGTTGTTGGCAAGTATCTTAAGTTCTTCCCTGTCTTCCCTCGGTAACATTGTCTGCCCACTTCTTTCTCTGACTACTCTGTCTCGACCTCTTTCTCTGCACTGTTCCTGGGTAACGGTCTTTGTGAGTCCTTCAGGTTGTAGTTAACAGGCCTACCTGGCTTTATTGAGGGGGCTCCTGAGAGAAGAAAACCATGTTAGGTAGGCAGATTGTTTTCCATTTTGACTTCACCCCAAACAAACGCGATGAGTCTTAACGCATAAAGACCCTAAAGACCCGGTGAGTCTTAAGGCCTTAAGACCCGATGAGTCAAACTCGTTAAGATCATGAGTCTTGACGCCAAAGGCCTCTGTCCACCTGAGACGCTCTATGTCAGACTCACAAAAACACAGACTGAGAGCATCCTCTACTTGCCTGATTTCATGTGAGAGATTCCATCCTCCATCAGGATAGCGGTGACTGGCCACTCTGGCAGACTGTGTCATGCTACGCCAGCTTCGGTGCAGCAGACTCTAAAGCCTGACGCGTGCCTGTGTGGTGTCGAACAGTCCGCTGAATGCTGCATCTGGCATGTTCCCGGTCTCTTCTACAATGGTAGAACTACTAGAGGAAAGGAGGAATCGGAGAAAACATCCTTGCAGGACTCCATTCCATGCAGCGTCTGTGGGCGACCTTATGCCTCAGGAATTGGTCTTCATTCCAATGAAGACTCACATCAGCGGCTGACCTGCCTTCCTACTCATCCGCCGGACACGACGGGAGAATCCATCATCACTGGAGAGACAGAGACACACAAACACGCAGTTTACAAACTTGGAGTAAAGCATGTATCAAACAGTCACCCCAGTGAAAGCTGATGGCTTTAAAGATTGCATGAAACGGAAAGGTGAGGGCGATGGGTCGGGTGGGGTGAGAAGTAATCCTTCTCCAGCTCCGTGAGTTTTATTGTTCTTCCGAAGTGGAGGTCGGCAGAACCAGCAGGCGACAACTGTTTCGCTCTGTGAAGAGCTCATCGTGTGTGTGTGTTGTGTGTGTGTGTGTGTGTGTGTGTGTGTGTGTGTGTGTGTGTGTGTGTGTGTGTGTGTGGTGTGTGTGTGTGTGTGTGTGTGTGTGTGTGTGTTTGGTGCTGTGTGTGTGTGTGTGTGTGTGTGTGTGTGTGTGTGTGTGTTTGTGTGGTGCGCGTGCGTGTGTGTGTGTGTGTGTGTGTGTGTGTGTGTGTGTGTGTGTGTGTGTGTGTGTGTGTGTGTGTGTGTGTGGTGACGCGTAATTCATGATAGTATATAGTTCACGTGCTGTGCAAAACTTTGCGCTATACATGAACCTAATAACGACAAACGTTTAATAAGCAACGCAGTCTCTGATTACATTTCTTTCTGTTAAAGTCTACTTCATCTACCATACAAACAAGATCAATGTTAACAAAACGAATTTTGGGCACACGACAGTCACGACAATCACACGACAATCACGAAACAGCATTTCGTGCCGAAATAAGCATGCATCACTGTATGTAATGTAGTTCCCGTCTGACCTAGAGCAATGTCACTTTGACGTCGCGAGACGTTTGTGAGAAATCAGTGTCAAAGGTGGCCCACGGGTGACCTCGTTTCACGTGTTTTTTTTTGTATTTCGCATTGTGACCAATGGACAATACCGGTGGTAGACACATGACTACTTCGCTTGACAATCAAATGGCAGACGAGGATTGGACAGACCCGTTTCAGATGTTTAACGTGATAAAAACTTTGTTTCGAACTGGTTTATTCCATCGCGACTGAACCTGCAGGGCACAATTTTGAAGACTGAAAGAAACTGAAGCCAGAAACCAAGCCAGCCGATCTTACTGATAATCGTTTGTGTGCACCAGTCGAACGGTCGGCAGTACAGAGCAATGGCTTGAACGTCGTACGGTAATTCGTCGTGTGACATACCGAAGAGGACTTCCATGGACGCGAGAACTCGCGAGATGGCTAGCTTATTCTGGCGGCGATGAAAGAGGCGAGGGGAGTTAAGAAACTGAGGCAGAAAAGTTCGAGTTCACGATGTGATTACTTGTTGTGGCTCTTCTTGTTGTTGGATGGTTGGTGTTTTTGATCGCTTTCTGCACCAATCAGAGAAGGTTTCATCTTTTCGTGCACTAATCACAGGACGCTACATCTGTCGGCCATTTTGTATGGATGTGTTCACACACCACACACACACACACACACACACACATACACACACACACGCACGCACGCACGCACGCACACACACACCACACACACACACACACACACACACACACACACACACACACACACACACCACACCCATCAACCTCACCCTATCTTCCCTCCTCCCCTGCCCTCCCTGTCCCCTGCCTCCAATCTATACAACCAAATCGAACAGTGAGTCACAGCGTTGCCGCCAAAAAGGGAAGGGAGTTAACTCATCCGTCAGTCGGTAAGTCACTCCTGACGACATCTCGCTCCATTCCAACTCAGACGAAACAGGAGCAGGGTCACCCCCACCTCTCAGACCTCACACCCGCTCTGTCAATGTTATTCCTTTAAGCTGGCGGTATTCTAAACAGACTCCTTCGCCCCTTTTTGCCCGGAGAGGCGACGGAGGAAACGGATCGAGCGACAGAACGACGCTGAAAATAACCACCAATTGAACGTCTCCACGACATTCCAGCTGGCGCCCGGCCCTCTGTGGGGCAGTGCTCTAGACACTGACGTTTCAGTGTTATTCTAAACGCAGCCATCCTCACAGGGCCTTTTCAGGGCTGTTACAGTTTTCAGGACTATTGTAACGTGGAGAAAGAAATGCAATCTTGTCCTGAAACAACAACAACAAGCACAGATTAGTAAGAAAATAAGTACGGTAATCACTTACAGCATGGCTAAATCACCTACATTCTTAATGTGGATGAAATTAGACCATGCTTGATTTTTCAATCCCAGATTTAAAAGAAAAGGAAAAGAAGTTATTTACAAACAAAAATCCAGTTAAATGAGAAGGAAAAAAAAAAAAAACAGTAAAAAGACAAATTGGCAAGCAAACCCCACAGAATGGACAGTCAGTGACCACACAAATTGGTGATTCTATTTTTACTATTGAAGTGTCGGGTGAAACAACAGCAAAAAAAACCCTGACAATTTGAATTGTGCAGTGAGAATGAAAATTGCAAAGATTTGTTTCATAACAGACAGATGCATTGCTCACGAAGACCAAAAAGTACCACAGTTAAGAAAGTTTTTGTACTCCCAGTTCTTATAGAACAGGAGAGTACTTTACAATGGGGACGAAGAAATGCTGTCTGTCTGTCTGTGTGTCTGTCCGCGGTCAAAATGTGTTCCACTCGCTCCAGACAAAACTTCTGGGCCGATCTTTCTGAAAATTTGTAGGTATGTCCATCATGGGTCACGGCTGATGGCCGATGTTTTCTTTTACCAGAATAGCCGTTACTAACGGCTATAATGGCCCAAAAAGGTTTTTCTTCTTTATGGAATATCTCAGTGACGAAATACATTATGACGCATGTTTGATTGTGACGTCAAACACATTATGACACATGTTTGATTGTGACGTTTTTCAGGAAGATAAACTGGGAGTACGTTTATATGCTTTGCATCTTGTTTTTTTTTTTTTTTTAAAGACAGCGTCAAACAGAATGACAATAAAGAGAAAATTACTACCCCATCATTTCAGACTTTTTCCACTACTTTTCATTTTGTTTATAAACAAGCCGCCACGGGTAGGGAGGGAAGAGGGTCGCAAGGGATCTATTTTCACAAGGTGGAGACAATTTGTACAGAATACACGGCGTTGCTTTATGGAAATCATTCATGAACTTGGCAGAAACATTTTTTTCTTAAAAATGTTGGAAAATGTTTGGTCACTAGACTTCCACATGAACGGAACGAAAAAAAAAAAAAAGACAAGACAGAATGGAAAGAAAAAGACTACTTTTATGCATGCATGCATCTATTCACACATGCATTCATACACACTAACATACACACAAACATAATTACAAACGTATTTGTAAACGCGCACGCATACATATATACATACAGATGTACATACACACACATACACACAAACACACACACACATTTTAGTTCTTTCACTCCTCGTCACTAACGGACCGCCTTCCGGTTCCTCGGAAACCACTGCCTCCCTGGCCGTTTCGTATTCAAAAGAAATGTCTGAAGTACCAGACAGCACTGACAACAAAACTTGTATCTCCTTCCCCCTCAACCTTGCCCCCCCATCTTCCTTCAATCCTAGCCTTCTCTCTTCTCCCGACTTTTCGCTCCTTACCCTTCTAAACCTTACAAAAAGTGCGAAGAAAAACTTTTTTTCTCGAATGAATCATCAAGAGCGTTCCTTACATTCCATCGATCTTCGGAGAGGGAAAAGAGGTCATGTGAATTAGCGTACAGCAGAGATTATTTCTCGGTTCAGTTGTAAACACTTGCGGGGGGAGAGGGGGGGGGGGGGGGGGGGGGGCGAGGAGGAGGAGAGGGGGAAGGAAGGGGGAGGCTTTTCTCAATTGGGATGTTCACTTGTTTGTTATGTGTTCCCCTTGTCTGCATTCATGCCGGGCGAATGGGTACCACCGGCGGCATTAGTTCGGTGTGAGGCACTGAACATTAGGAATTCTTAGACAAGATTCATGATTCCAGCACACAACATTTAAATCAGAGCGAGAATGTAGGTGTGTGGCCCTGGTCGTGTGCGAGCCCGCTGGCAATGGCGTCACAACTGCTTCTTGTGACATCGCTGAGCAGTTTGTTTGTTTGTTTGTGTTTTGGTGAAGGGATTTAGTACCGTATCTTACAGGCGTCGTGTTATAAACTGCTGCGTGGTGGTTCCTGGATTCCTCCATTGAGAAACCAGCTCGATCAAAGAAGGGGCGTCACTCTAATTATCATCAGACAGCAGAGCGAGAGAAGATGGCAAACTTGAAGAAACGTATCTGTCCATAATAATTTTCAGAGACCCAGAAATTCAGTACAATCATATGCTCTATCGTGAAAGACTACTTTTTGGTGTTATCGTTATGGGTGAAACTGTCCAAGATGGAATAAATACGAGCAAAGTGCTCGAAACTGACACCTGTTTGCGAATGTGCGATGAAAGCATCAAGAACTGCGTGTATCTTTGTGTATCGTGCTGGCGTCGATTCTCCATTTTGACACTAATGTTTAATATGCAGTTGGCCTTCATTGTTTCATTTGGCTGGAAAAGTTACCGTCCCTGCTCCAAATTTATCCCGGGTGCTTAAATGCTCAGTCTGTGGCTTTGCGCCACTTCGAGTTAAAACAATAGTACACATTACCAGCGTGAGAGTGCCAGTACACCACACATTAGAACATTAACAAACCCAGACACTTTGCATCAACTGCTAAAACACTGAAATCAGCAAAAATGTGTCCATTTGTAAGAAAACATACAGACTATGCATGGTGTGTAAGAGACTGGTTGGAGACAACAAAAAGAAAGAAGAAAAAACCCCAAAAGTAGTGGACATTGGTTTTTTTCCGCTTTTTGGTGGGGGGTTTTTTTTTGTGTGTGTTTTGTTTTGTTTTGTTTTTTGCAGATGAAGAGGACAGTGTGAAGCACCAAAAAATGAAGAGGTGGATTTCGGCCTTAGGGGAAAAAAAATCGTCACCGCCTTAGGTGCTCCATTGATCCGATAACTGATGCCACATATATATATATATATATAAATAAAAAAAAAAAAAAAAAAAAAATATGTACATAAGACTCTGACACTGACCCCTCCGAGAACTTCTGGACTGTGGTGGAGAGCTCGTGATGATAGTGCTCCATTACATCAAAAGGCTAGTGTTACAACTGTCTTTCATTGAATAAATTTCAAGAAGATTCTCGACATAAAAACAGTAAGATCTGTCCTGCATTATGGTCAACATGGAAAGACAGGAGAGAAACTACAAGAAGAGTTGGACAACAGGTCTTCAGAGAAGAAAAACTCATTCTGCAAGTATTTTGGCACGACACGCATTATGCAAGTATTTCGGCCCAGTCGCAATCATGCAATATTTTGGTCCGGCCCCCACTATGCAAGAACTTCAGTCAGAATTCTGGTCCAGCCCCCGTATGCAAGTATTTTAGCCAAGCCCCTATCACGCAAATATTTCGGCCCAGCCGTAGTTGTGCTAGTATTTTGATCTAGCCCCCATTATGCATTTTTTTTTTGGTCCAGCCCCCCACCACCCCCTCACATTATTCAAGCATTTTGGTCCAGTTCATGTTATGCAAGTAATTCAGTCCACCATCCATTATGCAGGTATTTTGGTCCACACCCCATTATGCAAGTAATTCGGTCCACTTTCCCAAATCGGGCAGATATTTTGCGTCCACTTACCAAAGTGGTCACAGTGGTCGAGTGTTAAAAGACGAGTCTACCTGAGCAAGACACTCTCCTTATGTTGTCAGTCTTAAGGAGGCCGGGCCGCATCCAGCCTCTGCTATCGCCTTTTGTTCCACAGCCGGGATTCGAAACTGCAACTCCAGAACGATGGGGCACCTTAAACTGGAGTCGCTTTATTGCGGATGTCTTAACCACC
>CM065717.1:39903730-39918730 GCA_033310375.1 Conus canariensis
TGAAAAACAAATGTTAGAAAGCAGCCCAGTTCAAGTATTATGATTTCTTTCAAGGGTATGCTGACTATTGTGAGCATTGTCTTCTTGAACGGATTTCTCGGTGGAGCGGTGCCTGATCATGGAAATCTGAATCAATCAAAAACTATATATATATATATATATACAGTTATAAACAAAGCTTGGTCTTATGTTTTTGATTGAGGAAATAGGGGGAGATAAGCATTCACATCTGCAGTGGTAGATAATTCTGCCTAACAGTATGTGCTAGAGTGAGTGAATGGGGAAAAATGAAATAAATACTTCTCAAAATGAGCTTTCAACAAGATTATAGTCTTCAAGGAGGGAAGATAGTCTCCAATGAGAAAGAAACTCACCAACATATAACTCCAGATTAGATAACGGTATTTCGAAACCTGATTGTTTCTCCTCAGTAACCGCGGAAAGTAGTCATTTAACTTCTCTGCCTTTTCGATTTTAAGAAGAATGCTATCCCAGAAAAAGGCTGGTGTGCAATACCGTAGTATGTTTGTTGAGTTTTCAAAAAACAACCAAAAGGTGCCACCTAAGAAGCAAAAGAAAATCATGAAAGAGCAAAACAAGCCACATTTTCTTGTGGAAAGTAGAAAATATAAAAAGATAACCTCTTAAGACACAAGTGATGAGGGCCAGTTCTTGGAATGAATCCGCAAGGGACTAAATTACAATAAACTAATCAATTCTAAGGATAAGTACCGAGCACCACTCCAGCAAGTTACAGAGCAGCTTGGTGTTGCAATGACTGCAAGAAATATTCAATTATAAACAAAGCTTGCTCTTATGTCTTAGATTGAAGAAATAGGGGGAGATAAGCATTCGTATCTGCAGTGGTAGATAATTCTGCCTAACTAACAGTATGTGCTTGAGTGGGTGAATGGGGAAAAATAAAATAAATGCTTCTCAATATAATATATATATATATATATATATATACATATATATATATATATATATATATATCAGGATATTTGTTAGGCAATGTAATTCGCTGAATTCTGTAAACGTCCAAGCAGTTGGTAGGAACAGCCATCGAGGTTGACCTATTGGTAAGCCAGTGTGGCTGCTGTTATTACTGTTGTTATTAATAAGGAATAGATGGAAAACTTTGCTGCACCCACCGTTCCGTCCACCGCTTCTATCTTGCAGCCTTCTTCTCCACACCCCTCTACTATCTCCAACCCCATTTCAACGTGTCGTTCTCAGTTTGCCCTCTATCCATCAATATATGACATCAGAAGAAACTGGTCTCCCAACTGCCAGCCAGCTGTGTTTAAAAAATGTTAATGATTTTTACTACATGGACCTAAAAAATCTCATGAAAAGAAACAATATTATAACAGAGAGAGAGAGAGAGAGAGAGAGAGAGAGAGAGAGAGAGAGAGAGAGAATCGAAACTCTATTACCAGCGAACGAAAACAAGTTCGGGCCGACAGTCAATCACGCACGTGCAGTCCAACATAAAACATCCCTCACGGTCTACCAGTCAAACGGAGAAACTGCATCACGTGCTCCAAGACCCAGAAGCATGCATATATGTCAAACACGTGTCAGACTGATCAGGTGGTTAATTACTTTGTTCTCAGCAGTTTGCGCCATGCTCTGTTGTGTGTAGTATCTATGATTATGCTCTCTCTCTCTCTCTCTCTCTCTCTCTCTCTCTCTCTCTCTCTCTCTCACACACACACACACACACACACACACACACACACACACACACACACACACACACACAGAGATGGGAGGGAGGGAGAGAGATTTACCATGTTAAAGCGCTTCTCGGGATGTTTTTACTTCCAGATTGATAATCTACGTCATAATTGCGGGAATATGTGCGAAAGTGCACACCTGCGTTGACCTTGTGATTTTTATTCAGTTATTCGTCTATTCATCCATTTCGTTACCTATTCATCTATTTACAATTTTTACATTCATTCACTTATCTATTTAGCTACCTGCTCAAGCAGGTTACCATTTGATTTGCGTCTGTCCGCTGGTTCGTCTGTCAACAAGATCACAGGAAAAAAAAAGAAAGAAACCTGCTTAGCAGATGTTAACGATATTTCTTGGGGAAAAGGAATGCGGCACTGAGAACACCTGAAATGTTGGTACGGATCAGGGGAGCGGACCCGAATCAGAGGGAAGGTCCAAAATCCATTTGACCTCGGCCCAATGTGTTCGCTCTACCTAGTACCTTTCTAGTTTGGGCTGTTTGACTTTCCAGGCCACGGTCTTCGGTGTACGTGTGGTGCTTGCTGCTTCTGAGAGACGACATGGATGAAAATGGTCACCTGTCTTGTTGAGATCGTTGAACATTGGTGTAAATAGTTCTTTGTGGTGCCCAGTGAGAATCTGTTGGGTTTTGTTTTTCAGGAACATTGCAGATATTTTCTTATTTGTTTTTATACTTTTCTCGTTTTCCTCTTGTATTGAAGGTTTCCTTTTTTTGCCAACAACTTGCATCAAAATAATTGTCATCAGTAAATCTGCGTGCAAAACACAGTACTCACATCAAAATCAGTTCAACAACTCCATAAAGTATGCAGCATACAGAAAGAGAAACTTATTTGCTTTGATGTAGATAAGCAAAGATATACAAGGGCGTTTAGTGTGAATTACAAAAACATACTATGTATAGAAAGAGAAGAAGAAGAAACAAATACAGATTTTTTTTTTCAAAAGGCAGTAGTATTATGAATGTTCACTCGTTTCTTCAGCGGCATATCTTTGCAGATGTTTTCTTTTCGATTTTATATAACATTTTAGAGAACAAACTAATGTCTGTACAAAGAATTTCTCGCTGACTGCGCGAGAACAGGGAAGGATTGAATCCTTTTTGACATTATAAGGACACGTTTCTCTTGGTCAAAAGTGTGAAAGGAAAATAATACAAAAACAAAAGACAAAAAAAAAAAAAAAAAAAAAATGTAAAGACGGAGGTGGTGGAAGGGGAAAATAAAGAAAAAAGGTGGCGCTGAACTGCGGCGAAATGGCGTTCCTAAGGTAGTTAGAGAGAAGGTGGAGAAGTTTGCTATAATGAGGAAACGACACAACAGCACAAAACACCATAGCACAATCTGACATTTGTTCCCAAGATACCTTAACAATGCAAAATGCCTGGACTAAGTTTATTTCAAATGTAGATGAGCGGTGATTACATTACTGTTTTCATCTACGACAAACACATTAGTACAGCGTAGCAAGTTTTACAGAAAAAAGACCGAGTTTGTATACTAAATGCGGTGTTTCTGAAATTGTAGAATGTGTCTCAGCTTCATGGTCCTGTCATTTTCATACTGACTGTTATTTAGGAAATACTTTTTGTGCATTTTTTATGTCTATTGTTTGTAACGTCTGAAGGAGACGGGTTTGTCGAAAACTCACGTCTGCTTTGTACTGTATATTAAATCTGCACTACTTTACACCTTATTTTGTGTATTCATTTTTAATTTTGCCTCATTTCTCAGTAACGTTGTACTCTGTTTCAATTTTTCAAACAAAAACAAGACAACAAACACTACAAACAACAAAAAGGTAATATGAACAACAAACAACAAAGACATGATCACCTTAGAGCCAGAGTCCACAGCTGATAGACAGAAAGTGTGGTGCGAGTTATCTTCCCTTCCTCTGTTACACTTGTTCAGAGTGAAAATTCTGATCGCTCTTCCGACCAATCAAAGAACATTATTTTTAGTGCGAAGCAGAAAAAAATGGTGGTTCAACGCGAGGAAAGACGTCTTTTTGATCCCTACGCCTTAAAGACAGTTGTCTCGTTTGTATCGAGGACAATATGCATTGTATGGGGAACGAAGCTGAATCAGCAAGTAGTTTGCTGAAATTTCATCTTTGCTTTTCGTTTCCTTGTTTAGAAACATCAGTATATCTTCATCTTTGTTTTTCGTGTCCATGTTTAGAAACATCAGTATACATATTAGGCCGTGTAAAAAGAAGAAGAAAGCAATACAGATTTTTTTTTTTTTGTAAGGCAGCATTATGAATGTTCAGTCGTGTAATTCGCCGAAATTCTCTAAATTCCCGTGCTGTCGGCTGGAAGATGTATTGGAGGCACCTGCTGGTAAGGCAGTGTAGTTGTTGTTGTTGTTGTTGCTATTGTTACTGTCAGTAAGGAACGCACGCTTCACGTAGTGAATAGACAGAAAATTTTCCTCCACCCTCCATCGCTTCTCTGTTTCGCCCTTCTGGCTTCCCTCTCTACGCCCCTCTACCACCCCCACCCCCACCCCGTTTTAACACGTCTTTCTCGCTTTGCCCTCGTTCCATCAAACTGGCATGTCAAATGAAACTGGTCTCCAAACTGGCAGCAACCTGTGTTTAAAAAGTGTAGAGCCTCAAACTCCGATAAAAAGAAACACCTGATTGCAAAGAGAGAGAGAGAGAGAGAGAGAGAGAGAGAGAGAGAGAGAGCGGAAAGGGAGGGAACGCGAATCAGGAACAAAAAAAAAGTTGTGGAATAGACGGGTGTTGACCACTTGACGATTGCTGCCATTCCAGCTGACGGGTCTTTGCACTTGATGTAATTCCGGTTCCGGTGCCGGGTTTATGGGTGTGCAGATGAGTGGCTCGGACTAAGAGCTGATTGCTGCATGCTCGGCTGGTTCCGTTTCTCGCACCCGTGGACATGGGTCACTGAAGCAAACGGTTTGTGTTCTCAGCGATGAAGAAACAGAAAACAAACACAGGATAGGGGAGGGGAAAAAGAGGGGGGAAAGGAAGTAAGGTGGGGAGCAGGGGGATGTCTGGTGGGGGTTCTGGTCGTAGTGGGTGGTGGAGGTAGAGGAGTTGGTGATGGGGGATGTCCACGCTATTTTAAAACGATCGTAGAACCAGCACTGGGAAACTTCATGCCAAACTACATTTACATTTTGGCGCGCGCGCGCGCGCGCGCGCGCGTATGTGTGTGTGTGTGTGTGTGTGTGTGTGTGTGTGTGTGTGTGTGTGTGTGTGTGTGTGTTTGTTTGTGTGCATGCGCGCGCGTAAGTGTGTGTGTGTGTGTGTGTGTGTGTGTGTGTGTGTGTGTGTGTGTGTGTTTGTGTGTGCGCGCGCGCGTGCGTGCATGTTTGCGTGCGTGCGTGCGTGCGTGCGCGTGTGACTTCACACTTCAGACTCTTTACTTTTTAGAAAAAAATGATTTAATTGTGGGAAAATTATAACTGTTGATAGTAGTAGAGTACTAGTAGTGGAGGTAGCAATATTAGTAATAGTAGCAGTAGTAGTGGTAGCAGAAGTAAGAGGTGGAGGAGGAGGGGCAGCAGCAGCAGCAGTAATTGTTGTAATAGCAGTAGTAGTAGTAGAAGCAGCAGAAGCAGCAGCAGCAACAGTAGTAGTACAAGTGGTGGTGATAATAGTAGTAGTAGTAGTAGTTGTTGTTGTTGTTGTTCTTGATGTTGATGTTGTTGGTGTAGCAGTAACTATCACCGTCGTCATTGTCATCATCATCATCATCAACATTATCACCATCATCACCATCATCATCTCAGAAACAGAAACGGATTCGTATTTCGACCTGAAGGTGCGACTTACCTGTATTTTGACCTGCAACAAATGATCAACATTCGACTTATTATTATTTTTTTTTTAGTTTGTTTGTTTTAAAATCTACATTTTAACAATATATGCCTGCAATTTCACATCTGTAGTTATCACAATAAAAAAAAAAATGTCACAACAAGCATGTTAACATAACTCATTACAAATTATTCTTGGATACCTTCTCCACGTACATACTTACCCGTGCAGAAAAAAAAAATATAAAAACATACCATACAGACATATGCATACAAGATTCTAGTCGTTACAATTCAAGTTCCAGCAACATAGAACAAATCACATCTGTCTCTCAGACATTTCGATCCCTTTTCAACACTGAAAACGGGTCTACAAATGCATCTCTTCAGTAATGAGTAATATTAAAGAGATGTCTAAGGTATAGGGAAAGAGCGCAAAGACGGGCGAGGGTTTGATAGGCCTGGCTGAAAGAGAGAGAGGAGGGTGGAGGCTGGAGATAGTTGAAAAAAAGGCCAGTGGGTGTGCAAGCTTTTACATCTTTGTGCTGACGTGACTGCGTAAGATGAGAGTGTTTTCACCTGTCCACAGCCTTCGTTTTCTTCTTGGAATTTGAGTCGTTGAAGATGGAATGGTTTGATGGTTAGAACATAAATTCCCAGTGGAAGGGTCGAAGGGTCGAAATGTTGGGACAACAGGTTACTTCTTGCTTGATGTTTTCAAGTTGTCGCGATATATGTAGCCTATTTATGTGTGAAGCACTTTGAGTAGGTTTCTAGAACGCGCTTAACAAATATTCAACATTGTTATTGCAGTAATTACCATTGATACCATCATATTAACCCGTGCTGTCTCCCCTTCAACCTCTGTTCCATTCCGCAGTTTTAGTTGTTCATCCAAAACCAAGTATTGCATCCAGATCGAAGAGATAGGTGACTGTCTGTTCGTCCTTTGTTTTCATTGTCTTGAACGTTATTTGTCCTGCCTTTAGGTGACCCAACAGATCAAAACGCATTGTGTTTGTTTTGTAGTTTGTTTGTTCCTTCTTTTTTTTTAATCTGTGCATCTTTCTCTCAGTATATTTTATTTCCTTCATTTGGTCAGTTCTTTCAGAACCAAAGACTTGATTTCCTCGTACACTTGTTTTCTATGCTGTTCATCCTGTCAAGCTGAAATGCCAGTCACTGTCACTCATTCCCCTCCTTTCTCCCCACAGTAGTCCAAGTTACCTTGCTTTATTTACAGATTATTTAGACATGAATGTTCATCAGTCCAGTTTTTCAAGTGGTACCTCTTTCCTCTAGATTTAGAGAAAAGTCCCCTATTACTGTTATGTCACGCAGATTTCAACAGCGAAAAAGAAAGCCCTTTGACGGTCATTGTAAGAGGTTAAAAGCAAAGGCAAAGATACTGAAGGTGTCAGACCCATACTCTTACCTTCTCTGGTAATAATTCATTAATACGTCTTCCTCTTTACAATAATCACGATGAAACAGCTCTCCTGCTTTGTCTGAATTTGCGCAGATGAACAAAGTATGTAAAAATGTTTCTCTTCAAAATACAATTTACCTTTTCGTCAAATATCCAACTTCTTTTCGCATAGACAAAAATTATATTTCTTTTCTCAACAGCCAAAGAATTATATACCTTGAAAATGCGTGCTACTAAAGAAAACTTCGAACTTTTTCTTTAAACAACTGTAAAGGTTATCCAAGAACTTTGAATTCGTGTAGAGTTTATCGTACGTTTGGCATTTCAGTGCATAATCCCAGTCCTAATATTACAAGCTGCCGACATTTCCCGAACCTGGTGTAATGCACCAGAATGACCCCCATCACCAAGTTCATCCCTTGGGGTCATTCTGTGGCAGGTACACATGACCACTCCGTTGCTTACACTGACATGTTTCCACTCCCTGATAATCAAAGGTTAATCAGATGGAACAATTAATTATTACAGTGAGGAAAACCAGGGCCGTGTAATTGTGAAGCAGCCCCAAAACACATTCCCGCCGTGGGCAAAGGCACGAGTCGCCGGTCGTCCTAGTGACCCAGTGTTTTACTTGCCAGGGGGCGAACGGCCCGGAAACCGTAAGCACGAGACAGTTCTGCAGCTGGAAGCAGAGGAATTCCCCCGCCAGTTTTATTGAACCACTCCAAGACGGATGTGAAGCTCTCGATTTACGGTGGCTGCGGCTGCACATTCAGTTTATTGAGAGTGACGGCCGTTTGGCATTGCAGTGTGTGTGTGTGTGTGTGTGTGTGTGTGTGTGGGGTGTGGCGTGTGCGTGCGTGCGTGCGCGCGCGCGCGCGTGTGTGTGTGTGTATGTGTGTGTGCGTGCGTGCGTGTGTGTGTGTGTGTGTGTGTGTGTGTGTGTGTGTGTGTGTGTGTGTGTGTGTGATTACAGCCATTCTTTGGACGTTTCCACTGACGTGTAGTTTGACAAAAAGCACAGATTTACATTCACTAAATTACCATGGAATTCTGACATCTAGTTCCCAACTGTCGCAATCGATAGAGAGCTCAGTAAGCAAAATAATCACGTTTTCTGTGTTCCAAACGAAAGAGGTAAACATAAAAGCAATGGGCAGAACATACGAAGATTCGATGATCGAAAAGACAAGATACAAGACAAATGTGAATTTTGGTCTGAATAGCCTTTTCCAAACACATGAACAAGTTTAGAAAAAAAAATATTACGACAACAAATACGAGAGAAATATACGCTTCTTTGCAGAGCAAGAAGCGTGGCTGATAGGGGAAAGAAAGTCGACGGATGATGTTGCCAAGGTGATGTCGTAAAGATATTTAGCGACATTCCAAAAAAAACATCTTGACGTCATAACACACGGCAGAAGTGGAAGGCTGGAGAGATAGTAAAGAAAAGGGAACAGGAAAAGAGAGAGAGAGAGAGAGGGGGGGGGAGATGGGGGTGGGGGGATTGCCGTTGAAGTATATCTTCATTGATAGCAGCTTTTTCCACCATTAACCCAGTCTCCTTTGAGGAGTGATGAGGTATCCTCGGTCGTTTCATTTACTTTACTGGCTCCATGTCGGCTTGCTCTTTCCGTCAGTTGTTTACGGAAGTATACGGAAGGATTTTCTTGCGCATGCCCACACGTGGGAATTCCATGCAGTTTGCCATGTCTGCATGTAAAGCAGCTGGTAGCACTTTGGGACGACACTACTAGCCCTAAAATAACTCCTGCAGGTCAGGTCATCTTTGGACGGAAAATGGGATGGAGTCGTTCTCGTTTTGCCTGAAAATAAGATCCCCGCCCTCTGCCTTGATTATTTGTCTTTATTTCTCTCTTTCTTCAAAAAATGTGTGTGTGTGTGTGTGTGTGTGTGTGTGTGTGTGTGTGTGTGTGTGTGTGTGTGCGTGCGTGCGTGCGTGCGTGCGTGCGTGCGTGCGTGCGTGCGTGTGTGAAAGAATGGAACTTCGGGTAGTAGTGGAGAAAGGTAGGCAGAATTTTTCCGAAGTAGTCACAGAATAACTCCATTTTCTTTTCTTTTTTTTTTTTTTTTTTTTGACTCACTTCGCTTAATTTCGAGAAAGACATTTTCCTCCAAGACAATGGCAGGAGTTATGGTTGGGACTGGGAACCATTCAGCGTCAGGGGGGAGTGTTTGTGAGTAAGCTCTACCCCAAAACACCCCATCATTATTTCAGCCTCGAGTTATATACTTTCCAGAGACATGTGGGGTTTGAGACCAGGTGGCGATCGTACGCATCGGCCTCCAAAGGGAGGTAATTTGCGTCAGCCCTGATACACCCCCATCAATTTGTTCATCATCAACTTCACTTTTTTTTTCTCATAAATATGGGCTATTTTAAGACAGGCTTTAAGGAATGGGAGGGGTGAGTTTTCGGGGGGGGGGGGGGGGGTTGGGGTCGGCCCCAGAGTGACTGCATCCCAAACATTTTTGGGAAAATAAGGCGCCACCGGCATCTCAAAAACCACCTGCCCTAGTCAGTCCGGGCTGACTCTTGGCCAAAAGCACATGTTTCGTTTTGCTTCCACGCAGACTGAACCTTGTGAGCACATGTCACACAAATGGGTAACTAACTTGGTGTTATGATCAATTGTGCCGTACTAAACATTTTGCCTGGACACATCTACATGTTTTTTTTTCTTAACCATTGTAACGTAGTTGTCCACTTTGCTTATCCAGGCCTGGCACAACCTAGTTATGTGATCCAGACTAGTGACCTTGATCATTGCCTTGCTCTGATGTTGCATTTCTCCTCTCTCTCTCTCTCTCTCTGACTCTGTCTGTCTGTCTGTCTGTCTGTCTCTCTGTGTGACTCTGTCTGTCTGTCTCTCTCTCTCCCTCTGTCTCTCTTTCTGTCAATACATATTGTCAAGCTGATGTTGTGTATCTATTCTTACACACATTTATGTCCATTTCAAGGGGGAGGATGGACATACAAGGGGGGAGGGATAAAGTGAAAAGAGAGAGAGGGTGAGTGGGTAGTGTGATGGAAAGAGGTAGCAAGGGGGCTGGGTGTGTGTATAAGGTAGATGGGGGAGGGGGGGGGGGCTGAGGAGTGGCAAGGGAGAGAAGCAGTTTGGGTTGGGAAGGGAATGAGGGTGACGGGTGAGTGAAGGTGGGTGGGGGAGAAAGAGACGAAAGTCGGGTGGAAGGTTGGCTGGAGAGAGGGGATGCAGCGGGAGGAGATTGAAGAAGAAGACTAATATAGACAGACGGATGGCAAGCAAGCTAGCTAGCTAGCTAGTAACAGAGGAGAGAGAGAGAGAGAGAGAGAGAGAGAGAGAGAGAGAGAGAGAGAGAGAGAGAACAGACAGGTATTGCATCTATGCCTATAAACGTGGAACAAATTAGTAACAGAGGACAATGTGTGAAGAGAAGACAATTCTCCTGTCATCACGAAAATTAAAACTTCTTGAAAAGAAAGAAGGAAGTGGGTGGGCGGGTATGACTACGAGGGGGGAAGTACTGAAAAGGGGGCGTTACGTGTAGATATGAAACTGTTCTCTCTCTCTCTCTCTCTCTCTCTCTCTCTCTCTCTCTCTCTCTCTCTCTCTCTCTCTCTCGTGTGTGTGTGTGTGTGTGTGTGTGTGTGTGTGTGTGTGTGGTGTATGTGTGCGTGTGCGTGTGTGTGCGAATGTGTACGTGCGCACCTGTATTTGTATGTGTTTGCACGTGTGTGTGTATATATGTGTGTGTGTGTGTGTGTGTGTGATGAGAGAGAGAGAGAGAGAGAGAGAGAGAGAGAGAGAGAGAGAGAGAGAGAGAGAGAGAGAGAGGTGAAAAAGGACACTGAACGGTTTGACAGAACTTATCATAAAATGCATGCCTCTAAAGTGGAGATCAAAACTGATGAGATCAGGAAATGGAAAAGGCCAGACAATTCCAAACCCAAAAGTTTCCCCAGGACCAATGAGGACGGTGACGCCCTGGAACGCCATTTTTATGGTTTGAGACTACACTGCACGACTGGAGAGAAACAGGTACCTGCAGTGTTGGTCAGGAAATTAGAACAGCACTCTCAGAGACGCATTCTTCAGTAATGTAAAACTTGACAACGCTGATTCAGTCTTCTCACCTCAACCCACAGCACACACATCCACAAAAATCAACCTAAGTAGACAACCCCCCCCCCCCCCCCCCTTTTACCCCTCCTTTGATTGCTGAAATGAGATTTCGAATCTGCATCCTCTTACAGCTGCAATCTATGACGTCAGCTGCAGCACCACCGTAGATTTGCAGGGCCATCTGATTCTAGAAATGGTGAAGGCCAGCCTTAATACAACCCTATCAGCTGCAGCACCACCGTGGATTTGCAGGACCGTCTAATTTTACAAAAAGTCATCTAAGGCAAATGGTGTTTCCAAAAAAAAAAAAAAAAATAGCCCTATCCTGGTAGTCAGTGAAAGTCAAGAGCAGAGATAAAGTCATCAGGAAAACCCGCACAAAACAAAAACAAATTCAATACACAGCAGTGACAGCTGACGTTTTTTGTCAGTACTTCATCATCTGAACAGGTAAAATAACGGTAATTATCTGTAAACACAAGCCTGAATTTTTGTCAGTACTTCATCATCTGAACTGGTAAAATAACGGTGATTATCTATAAACACAAACCTGACGTTTTTGTCAGTACTTCATCATCTGAACAAGTAGAATAACGGTGATTATCTATAAACACAAGCCGTGAAAGTAGTTTACATCCGACAGAAGATAAATCCTGGCCAGCTGTCAAGAGCTGAGCCGTCTCCCACCTCCGTCTGACTCTCCCATCCCACTCAGTCATCCCGCCCCAGCCTTCAGCCCTTCCACCCTCCCCCCCCCCCCCCCCCCCCCCCCCCCCCCCCCACCCCCCCACAACCGACATCTCCATTCGTCTCTCTCCAACTCGCCTCATGCTATGTTCGTTGGTCTGCTTTCAAGTCTGCATTGGCCGTAATCTGCAGAGAACAGGACGGGGCCAAAGGAACGGACCCTTTCCGTAGACTGCAAAAGAAGAAATGTGAAAGTACCTTAATCAATTATCCAGTCTAACAGGATATAGCGGTTGTTTAAAAAAAAAAAAGGGGGGGGGGTGGGGTGGAGGGGGGGGGGGGGCTTGATGGAAGGAAAAAGAAAGGAGAGGAAAAAGGTGCACAATAATATGCATCTGACCATTCCATCATCAGCATTTTCAATCCTCTTAAAAGCATACACACAGCCACACAAGCAGAGAACACTTACAAACAGAGAACAATCTAGTAAAAAAAAAAAAAGGAAAAAAGGAAAAGAATGAGAAAAAGAATGACTCAGTACAGCTCTGACACAGTTTTCAACAAGGAATGTGAGTTCTTTCACGATCGCTACAGATGACTGAACAGAATGAAAAAAGATTCTGAGGGTGTCAGGCCCATATTCTTACCTTCTCTGGCAATAGTTACTTTAGAATTTTCATTTACTGTCAGGATCAAGGTAGAATCTAGTAGGAGAAACATTTTCCATTCTAATATGATTAAAAGAATCAAGTAAACAGAAATCTTTCCCCACAAGAATAAAGAAGGAAATCTGTTTATCATTTCATTTGACAGTATTCGCAATAACACATCTCATCTGCTCATTGTTCACTTTGTCTGCATTTGCACAAATGAACAATGTCTGTAACATGTTTCTCTTCAAAGTGCAATGCAGCCTTTGATTAACTCCTCAATTGCTATTCTTTTCTCATAATCAACCATTCGAAGACTTAAACTTCTTGATAATGAATCCACAAAAATAAATGTCTTAAACTTTTCTTTAAACTTCCGTTGGGCTTTCAAACACCTGTAACATCCACATATAATTCTAGTAGATACTCAGAATACATTTGGTGTCTGTTACATAATCCAAAAGCTGCTATGTCCAATACCATCTCCCAAACCCAGAGTAATAGCCCCAAAATGACCCCATCCCCAAGTTCACCCCATGGAGTCATTTCAGGCTTTCATGGAGTCATTCGAGGGCAGGCTTGAAATGCCTCCAGTCGGAAATTAACGCAGGACGACTCCATCCCTTGCTCTGAAATGACCCAACCCTCCTTGATGTTTAAAAGTTAATCAGATGGCAAAGTTGATATATCACAGGGGAAAAAAAAACTGGGTGGAGTAAATCTGAGGAAGCCCCCAAACACGCCTGTGTTGTAGGCAAATGAACAAGTCGCCGGCAGTCCTAGTCACGCGGCGTTTTACTTGCTATAGGGTGAACGGCCCGCAAATCGTAAGCACGAAGCACTTCTCTCGCTGGAAATTGAGGAATTCCCCCATTAACTTTACCAGACCCCACGAAGAGGTATATGAGGCTCTCGATTTATGGTGGCTGTGCCCGCACATCAAATTTATTGAAAGCGACAGCTGCTCGGCAGTGTATTGTGTCTGTGTGTGCGTCTCATTATAGCCATTCTTTGGACGTTTTCAATGACGTATAGTTTTGAAAAAGGCGTAAACCTATATCCAGTCAATTAACATGGAATTCTCACATCCACTTCCGAATTCGCTCAGCAGCATGGCTACCAGGTTTAAACGAAACAGACAAGCAAACTGAAGGGTATGGACGGAATGCATGAAGTTCTAATTCATGAAAAGACAAGATACAAGGCAAATGTGAATTTTCGCTCGAAGAACGTTTCCGAACAAATGAACAAGTTAAAAAAATACAAGAGAAAGAGAAGCTTCTCAGCTGAGCGAGAAGTGCGGCTGAGAGAGATAGGAAGTCGAGAAGGGGAGCTGCTGCTAATGGGGTGTGATGTCGTAAAGATGTTAAGTGACATTCCAAAGACAAACTGACGTCATAACACACAGCAGAAGTGGAAGGCAGGGGAGCTAGTAAAGAATAGGAAACAAGAGAGAGAGAGAGAGAGAAGAAGAAGAAGAAGAAGAAGAAGGGAGCGATAGCTGTTGAAGTATACCTTCGCTGGCAGCAGCTTTTTCCACCATTAAGCCAGTCTCCTGTGAGGAGTAGCGAGGTTTTGTCGTCCGTTTCATTTTCTTCATGGGCTCCATGCTGGCTGCCGGCTTGCTTGTTCCGTCAGTTGTTTACGGACGTAAACGGAAGGGTTTTTTTTTTTGCGCATGCCCACACACGGCAATTCCCCTGCAGATTACCGTGTTTACATGCGCAGCATCCGGTTATTTCCCTGAACACAGACTGGCTTCTTGCATACGGCTGGATTACAAGGTATTTGCCACCGAATCAGTGATACCATCTGTTCATGCAAGTAACTCTAGGGTCCCCAGATCAGTCCATGGTGAGTCAACTTCGGCTGGTATCTTTTTGACTCAAATAGTCGTTCATAGGTTACATCAGATGAACTCCACTCGAACAAGGGAGAGTTAATTTGGGGACATTATTACTAGTCCCAACATGATACCTCTTCTTGGGTCACTTCATTTTAATTTCACTCCAGGTCCCAAATTGACTCGATTGTGACTCAATTTCGGCGGGCAGCTTTTTGGCTCGAGCAGTCGTTCAAGGGTAAAATCAGATGAATTCCACTCGAACAAGGGAGAGTTTATTTGGGGACAATATTACTAGTCCCATAATAAATCTTCAGTCAGTTAATTTTAATTCTGCCTTAAAATTTCACCTCTACCCGCTGCCTTAATATTTTTCATTCTTTCTTTTTTCTGAAAATGTGTAATATTGTGTGGACTATACTATCTTGATTTTGTCAACAACAACAGAAAGCGTCTTGCTGCTTTAAAGATGGATGGGTGGGGACGTGGTTTGGAAGGGAGTTATAGTGGGTCAGCCCAGAAAGCTTCCATTGATAATGTTAGCATCATGTTCACTATTTTTCTTTAACGACCCAACCAATAGTTTAACATTAAAGACGCTATTATATTTTTTAATATAAATATGCATTTTTACAATATTGGGATTAGCGAGCAGAGGATGGAGAGGAAGAAGAGCAGAGGGGCAGAATTCTTGTTCAGA
>CM065717.1:39933730-39941230 GCA_033310375.1 Conus canariensis
AAGACAAGTTAATTCAGACCACTCCTGTACTACAAGGAAGTTCGCGGGAATTTAGAGAATCCGAATTTCGTTCATGTCAGTGTCTCTTACTTTTCTAAATCCCTACTTAGCTCTGACATCACCAAAACTGCCGGGTTTTTTTTTTTAAAGAAAAACAAAAACAACAACAACAACAAACAACATCCACCACAATCCTCATCCATAAACGATCTGCAGGGGTTGACATTCTTTTCTTTGCAGTTCTCATCTACCATCCATCAACTGCAACACTTGTTTGCTCAGTCCCTGAAAGTTATCACAAGACAACCAGCTTCCTGCAACACTGCCTGACAGACATCGTTGTGCTCCCAGACAACTTAGTTACCCCGAGAGAGAGAATAGGATTGAGTGCTCCTCTTATCACGGCAGGAGAGATGTTCGGCGCATTCTTAGCCCTGCAGAAAAACCAAACAACCCTTCTCTTCCGTTTCTGTGTTAGTAGCGCCTTGTGGGCTCACGTGTGCATCCCTTATCCGTCGTAATGAAGTGTAATCGATGTTTTGTCTGACTAGGGAGGAAGTACATGAGCTTCACAGACTAGCCTTGCCTACAAAGTAATTCTTGTTTTTTTTTAATTTACCCAACTCTTTGGCACTAATGATCTTTTTCAAAGTATTTTTTTCTGACGGAGTTTGTGCAACACAGAAACAGTAAGGGGTTCAATTTGAACTTCTGAGGGTCATATTACTCTAAAGATCTCTGATTCCTCCCATCATTAAGTCTCAGTATTTTATCACATGTCCCATTATTAAGTACCTTGATTGTGTCTTTTCTTCTTCTTCTTCTTCTTCTTCTTCTTCTTCTTCTTCTTCTTCTTCTTCTTCTTCTTCTTCTTCCTTCCTTCCTTCCTTCTCTCTTCCTTCCTTCCTTCCTTCCTTCTGCATTTCCTCCTCTTGTCCATATTTGTCTTCTACTTGTTACTACTTCTATTACTATTACTACTTCTTCCACTACAACAACAACAACACAACAACAACAACTACTACTACTACTACTACTACTACTACAACTGTTGCTGCTGCTGCTACTACTACTGCTACTACTACTACTGCCACTACTACTACTACTGTTACAACTACCACTACTACTATTTTACCTACTACTACTCCTACAACAACAACAACAACAATAACAACAACAACAAAACCACCACTAACACCACCATCACCACCAACTACAACAACTACTACTACTTCTACTACTGGTGCATGCTGCTGCTGCTGCTGCTGCTGCTGCTTCTGTTGTTGCTGCTGCTGACGCTGCTTCTACTACTACTATTATTTTCTTGTTGTGGTCGTTCTTATTGTTCTTCTTGTTCTTGTTCTCGTTTTTCATGTTCTTGTTCTTGTTCTTGTTTCTCCTCCTCCTCCTCCTCCTCCTCCTCCTCCTCCTCCTCCCTCCTCCTTCTTGTTGTTGTTGTTCTTCTTCTCTCTTTCTTTCTTTCTTCTTCCAGGATTATTTAGCTGTCATTGTCGATGTATACGGACTTGTACATCTCTACAGAAAGGTTAGAGCATGCAGTCTACAACAAGACAAGTTTGTCAGAACCTGACTGAAAAAGACAGTAGCTCCAAGTAGGACATGGCCATGCCTATGGACGATCATATGCTCCTGAAACTTTCCCATAATGCCCGCTATACCTAAAATTCATTGCTACCCCAAAAAAAGCGAATAGCTGCTCTTGAGAGAACAGCAAACATTTAAATAAAAGTACAGAGTAAGGAAGGCAGCAGAGTTCTTTTATAAACTGAAGCTGTGAAAATACACTGCATCCTCATGACAGTAAAAGGTGGTTAAGACAAACGGTAATGGAACAGGATAGCTCCATTGGCGTCTGTAGACCATGAACACAGCCTTGCAGCAAGCAATCAAGGTATCAAGGTATTCCCCCTCCCACCGCGATCTTACCCTCTTCCCTTCCCTTCCATTTCCTCTGGCCCTAGACATGGATGGTCTGTGATGTGCTGAGACGCGAAGTCAGGAAACGAGTCCTTGCTTCTCTCTTTGGTGATGAAGAGAAAAAAAAAGAAAATGTATTGGGATAAGGGAGTAGGTATTTTGGGGATAATAAGACGAATCTGAAATTCCCCCATCAAATGTCAGCAGTCAGAGATCAGACTGAAACTCTCTCTCTCTCTCTCTCTCTCTCTCTCTCTCTCTCTCTCTCCTCTCTCTCTCTCTCTCTCTCTCTCTCTCCTCTCTCTCTCTCTCTCTCTCTCTCTCTCTCTCTGTGGTAGGCAAGATATGCTTCAGAACTCTTTCAGGACATCAACTAAGAAACAGATAAACTGTAGTGCTGAAGTAAACGTTTTGTGAGATGTACATGTAATTTTTTTTCTCATGCCGTCAACACAGTTTTGAACCAAAACAACACACACACACACACCCCACACACACACACACACATACCACGCGCGCGCGCGCGCGCGTGCGCATACACACACACACACACACACACACACACACACAAGCATGCTTTCTTCTTTGCTACCTCCTACTCAAGCATTCTGAATCACCATTAGCGGCTCTGCGTGGTTTCAAAACAGAGTGACTGAGGGCGGAAAATTAAGCAAAATTTAGAAAGAGAGGGGGTTAGTTACCGCCAAGGACACAGACAAACAGAGTACAGGACCAGACACAATGCATTTCAACCTCTTGTATCTTCTTCAGGCGAAAACAAATAACATTTAGGATAGTGAAAACGAAGAACGAAAAACCACTTATCTTCTCATGTTCGCCTCACGATCATTTTGATCGTGAGGCGAACCTGAGAAGATAAGTGGCTCTGCGTGGGTTAGGGAACTAGTTATGAAAGGCACGTTTATGCTTGCGTCGTCTCACATATACATCCTAACTCCATTACGGCAGGTGAATTCGGATCGCTCCTCCTACCACAAAGAAATTAACGGAATTTGGCTCATCTCATTTTGATGATGCTGGCTTTCTTTTTCATTTTCGATTCTCAAGTCACTACTTATCTCCAACATCACAAGAACTGCCAGTGTTGGAAACAAATCCACTACATCATCATCCTAGCGTCCTGCAGGGGTTTACCTTTATTTTTTTTCTGTTCTCGTCTTGCATCCATCAACTGCAACTCTTGTCTGTTCAGTCCGCGAAAGTTATCACAATACACCAGCTTTGTAAAATATGGTGAAACATACATGTTTGCTCCAAGACAGTTCAGTTAGCACAGAAAAGATCAGGGTTGAGGGTTCCACACGTCACCACAGGGGAAATGTTCAGAGCATTCCTGACCCTGCAGAAAACAGGCCAAATAACCCTTTGTATTCTTTTTCTAAATTAGTAGCGCCTTGCAGGCTCATGTGTACATTTGTTATCTGCCAGAATAGTGACTGATCGATCCTTCAACTCAGGAGGAAGTATGCGAACCTCACAATTTGTTTTGCAAAAGTGTTTTCTTCTGTTTATTATGCTAGAAGAATGTGTTCTTTTCAAGCAAATGTTGTTGCATAGAGTCTGTATAACTTTTTAGTGTGTGTTGAAGCATTTGAATTACATAGTGTTTGTTGAAGCATTTGAGTCACACACCCACATGATTTGTTAATATGAAAGGAAATCCCTTTAGATTTGTGTAACCCAACCGATATTACGAAAACCAGTCTGATCAATCTAATCATGCAATGTAATATCTCATGGTTTTTGTGGGTGTTCATTTCTGAGACGAATCATATGAGTCACCAACACAGTCACCAGTGAAGCATTGTTTTTCACTCTTCCATGAGAAGTAAGTGAATGACCCGGGCTAATGCTGTCTTATAAAGTATATTCTTGACACCTTGTCACCATAGTGATCGTATTCAAACAATTAAGAAAAGTGCTTTTTCATATGGATATTCCCTTTCTCGTCTTACCTGAGCGGAGATATGTAACTAACTGGGACTAATGGTGTCTTACAAAGTAATTCTTTTTACTATTTTTTCCCAGTGGAGCATAAGCCACTCAGACACAGCATGGATTAGAGAGTGGGTGGGTATGTATCAATTTCAACTGTAAGGTGTCACGTTATTCTAGGCATGGCGAGGAATGGGAGTGTAGACCTCTCACCCCTGCTATCATTAACTTTTAATACATATCATGCCCTGTTGTCAGGTGTCCCTTTACTTTATATCACAATCTCTTCTTCCCTTTCCTCCTCCTCCTCCTCCTTCTTCTTCTTCTTCTTCTTCTTCTTCTTCTTCTTCTTCTTCTTCTTCTTCTCTTCTTCTTCTTCTTCTTTCTTTTTTCTTCTTCTTCTTCTTCTTCTTCTTCTTCTTCTTCTTCTTCTTCTTCTTCTTCTTCTTCCTCCACCATCTCTTTGTCATCTTTGTCTCCTTATTCTACAGCTACTGCTACTAGGACTGCTACTATTCATCTTCTTCTTCTTCTCGTTCTTCGTCCTCTTCCAAGAATGTTCAGCTATCACTGTCGATGTATACAGATATCTGGGCATCTGTACAGAAAGGTGAGAACATGCAGCCTGCAATAAGACACACTTGTCAGACCCTCACTAAACTAAAGGACAGTAGTTGCCTGTGGGACTTGTCAATATATGGCTACGGAAGACCCCAAACCCCAGAAACCTTCTCCTAATGCCCGCCATGCTGGCAGTCCACCAGTACCTAAATAAACTAGTTGTTTTTCAGGATACTCAGCAAACATTTCAGTAAAAGAGCAGAGTGGAGAGGTAGAGGTGAGAAAATATGAAAACCCAAATTCAAACATTTCAGGACGGATAACACGAACAGTAATGAAGCAGGGTAACGCTATTGGCGTCTCTAGACTACAGACATGACCTTGCAGCAGGCCATTAAGTGCTCCCCCGGCTCTTCCAGGGGCAGCGTGGACAGGGTCATGCACAGTAAACACAAACAACACGAGGAGGAAACTCAGCACGGGTTGACTTGGATTCCTAGCGTGAAAAAAAACATGGCTGACGGCTGGAACCACTACACTGACTACACTAAATGATTCTGGCCGCAGTGACAGGTCGGCTTTCTACCCCTCCCATTTCTCTCTCCGCGATGTCAGGAAACAAATCCTCCCTTCCGTCTCTGTGAGGAAGGAAAGGAGATGAAACAGATTGAGGGAGGAGGGTAGTGGATGGGGGATCATGAAAGGAATCTCAAATTTCCCCTTCAACGGTCAACAGTCTGGGTGTAGACTGACCCCCCCCCCCCCTCTCTCTCTCTCTCTCTCTCTCTCTCTCTCTCTCTCTCTCTCTCTCTCCTCCCGTGAGCAAAGTAACTTCAGAATGCTTCGGAACACCAGTTATGGTACAGGTAAAATGCAATTTCACACATACACAGATACTAATTTTCTCTCTCTCTCTCTCTCCTCTCTCTCTCTCTCTCTCTCTCTCTCTCTCTCTCTCTCTCCTCTCTCTCTCTCTCTCTGAAAGGCAAATTTGCTTTATTATTCTTCCTCAAGACATCCATTTATAGTAAGGTTAAATGTCATTTCATCTTTTAAAAATTAATTTCTTTATAAAATGTATGTAATTTTTTTCTCGACGTGACAGCTCCCTATCAACACACCTAATCAACAAACAAAAAGCGGAACCTTCCTCTTTGCTGTCGCCCACAAAAGCTTTGTAGACTGTCCTTTACAGCATCAGGGAGTGAATTAGCAATGAAGCAGCACAATTCCACTTGCCTCGCCTCACGTACACATCCTAACTCCATTACAACAGCTGAATTCGGATGATGTTACCACCATTTACAACGAAGTTGCAGAATTTGAATAGTCACGCTGTTGTAGGTGTGGTTATCTCTTTCTTTTCTTCCTCTAAGTCCTTATTTTAACTCCAGCATCACAAGAACTGCCAGTGGTGGAACAGGAATCTACCGCATCATTACTGGGCTACCATTTGCAGTGGTTTCCCTCGTTTTCTTTTCTGTTCTTATCTCCCATGCATCAAATGCTGCACTTGTCTGCTTAGTCCTTGAAAGGTGCCACAGCAAACCTGCTTCCTAAAATGCGGCACAGCGAACCTACTTTTGCTCTCGGACGACTCAGTTACCACAGCAGAAAATAGAATTGTTTGCTCCTTGTTTCACCACAGCGGAAATGTTTCGGGCATTCCTGGACGGGAGAAAACAGGTCAAATAATCCCCTGTCTTCCTTTTTCTGTGTTAGTGGTGCCTTGCAGGCTCACGTGTGCATTTGTTACCTGTCAGAATGGTGTCTTGATGGATTTTTGACATTGCAGGAAGCATATTTAGTGTTGCCGGCTAAGCTTTTTCTTCTTTTTCTCTTCTTATCCTAGAAGTACGTGCGCTGTTCAGACACATATTGTTGCATAGCGATGTCTTAACTAACTTTTTAACGTGGGTAAATTTTAGAATTATTTCGGACATCCGCCTGTGTCACTTCATCTAGTGAAGTAAACATTCGTTTCCTGTTAAATGTATAGGTGATTCTTTCTCAGGAGGGTGGTGCCATGACAACACACACACACACACACACACACACACACACACACACACACACACACACACACACACACACACACACACACACACAAAACGTAGAAGCTTTCTCTTCGCTGTCCACCACACAACCTTGGTAAATCATCATTTGCAGGTTTGGAAGAGTGAAAGAATTACCAATGAATAGCACAGCTCCATTTGTATTGCCTCACATACACATCCTAACTCCATTAAAACAGGTCAGTTCAGATGGCTCTTACTTCTAGTCACAAAGAAGTTAACAGAGTTTGGTGAATCATACTGTTCTGGTTGTTCTCTCTTTCTTTTCTTCCTCTACGTTGATACCTTTCTCCAACATCACAAGAACTGTCAGTGTTGGAAAAGGAATCCGACCACATCATCATCTGACTATCGACCTGCAGGGGTTTACCTCGTTTTCTTTTCTGATCTTATCTTCCATGGATCAACTGTTGCATTTGTCTGCTCAGTTCTTGAAAGTTATCCCAGTCAACCGGCTTCCTAAAACATGACACAGCAAACACGTTTTGCTCTCAGGCAATTGAGTTGCCTCGGGATAAAATAGAATTGCGAGCTCCTCGTGTTGCCACAGAGGCAATGTTCGGGGCTTTTCTGGCCCTGCAGAAAACAGGCCAAATAATCCCCTGTCTTCCTTTTCTGTGTTAGTAGCGCAGGCTCGCGCGTTCATGGTTACCCGTCAGAACAGTGTCCTGATGGATTTTTGACTCCACAGGAATCATGTTAGCCTCCCGGACAGACTGGTGTTGCCTGCAAAGTACTTTCTACTTCTTCTTCTATATTTACACTAGACGTACGTGCAGTAATCAGACCGATGTGGTGAGTCTCACACAATAATGATTTCCTTAAAGATAATCCCTTCCACGTTTGTGTAACCCAACGGACGTTGTGTAGGCCAGCCATAGTAATCTTATCATACGATGTTATAAGTTCGGGGGTTCAGTGTAGCTTTCTGAGAGGAAATACAAAAGCCACCAGCAAAATCATTCGAGAA
>CM065717.1:39946230-39948730 GCA_033310375.1 Conus canariensis
CCATCAGGAAGCGAGTAATCTGTCTTAGTGATGAAGAAGAAGAGAGAAAACGGAGCGGGGACGCGGGACAGGTGGATGCGGTGGATAACGAAAGGAATCTGAAATTTCTCTTCCAGTGGTCAACAGTCAGGGATCAAACTGTCTCTCTCTCTCTCTCTCTCTCTCTCTCTCTCTCTCTCTCTCTCTCTCTCTCTCTCTCTCTCTCTCTCTCTCTCTCTCAAGAGAGCAAATTTGCTTTAGAATTCTTTGGGATATGTCATTTTACCATCAAAGTACGCGTTCATTTTTCTTATAAATATGTGATCCTTTATCAAGATGACGGCGCCCTGAAACACAATCACCTAAAGAAAAAAAAGAGTAGGACCTCCCTCTTTGCTGTCTCCCGCACGATATTGGTAAAATCGTCATTCGCAGGTTTTGAAGAGTGAGAGAATTACCAGTGAATAGCACAGTCCCGTTTGCACAGTCTGATGTACACATCCTAAATCAATTACAACAGGTCAGTTCAGATCGCCTCTTCTATTAGTCACAACGAAGTTGGTGGTAGTTGGCAAATCATGCTGCCGTAGGCGTTCTGTCTTTCGTTTCTTCCTCGAGTGCCTGTTTATCTCCAACATTACAAGTGTTGGTAAAAGGAATCTACCATATTACCGTCCTTCTACTGACCTGCAGGGGTTTATCTCGTTTTCTTTTCTGTTCTTATCTCCCATCCCTCAGCTGCAACACTTTGCTCACAGTGCCCGAGAGTTATCAGAGTAAACCAGCTTCTTAAAACACGACTCGGCAAACATTTTTGTGCTCCCAGACAACTTAGCTACCCCAGGAAAGAACAGGATTGAGGGCTCCTCGTATTACCACAGGGGATGTTCAGCACTTTCGTGGCCCACAAAAAAAAAACGGGCCAAATAACTCCTGTATTCCTTTTCTGTGTTAGTTGCACCTTGTGGGCTCACGTGCGCGTTTAATGTCTCCTAGAATAGCATCCTGTTGGATTTTTTGACTCAGGAGGAAGCATATGAGCTCCCAGACTAGTGGTGATTGCAAGTTCAATTCTTCTCTTTCTTTATATACCCAAGAAATATGTCAGCTATTCAAACAAATAATGTGGCACATAGTGATGTTTTATTATCGTTATAATATGTGAGGAACTATCTGAGCCACACCCACATATAATTTCCTACAAAGTAATTCTTTCACAGTTGTGAAATCCTAGTGTTATTACATAAGCCAGTCAGATTGATTTTGTCTTTCAATGAAATGTCTAGGGTTTGTTTTGTTTCTTTTGGAGAGGAAACCTGTAAGCAACTAACACAGTGACAGGGGAAACACAGTTTCTGTATGTCCTAAAAGACGAATGTGAATGACTAAGGCTAATTTTGTCTCAGAAAAGTAAATTCTTTATAGCTTGTGACCCTAGAGGAAATATTCAAACAACTGAGCAAATGTTTTCTTACAAATAAGTTCTTCTTTTTTCTTACCTGAGTGGAGGCATACATGCCACGGGAACTTATGGTGCCTTTCAAAATGGTTCTCCTTATCATTTTTCCCATTCAAGCACAAACCACCACTCACAAGTAGTAAAGGGCCTCAGTTTCAACTCCCGTGTATTTCATTATGCATGGGGAGGAGGGAGGGGGACTGTGGGGGCGGGGGCGGGGGGGGGGTGGTGGTGGTGGTGGTTTACATCACCATTAAATGTCATTATCTTCTTCTGCTCTTCCTCCTCTTCCTCCTCCTGCTCCTTCTATTACTACTATTACAGCTACTACCACCACCACCACCACTGGTACTATTGCTACCACCACCACCACACCACCACCACCACTACTACTACTGCTACTACTACTACTACTGCTGCTGCTGCTGCTGCTGCTGCTGCTGCTGCCGATACTACTACAACTTCTACTAGTACAATTGTTACTTCTACTACTACTACGACTACGACGACGACGATGACGACAACAACGATGACTGCTTTTCCTCCTTTTTCTTCAAGGAATGTTGAGCTGTCTTTGTCGACGTACACAGACATTTGGGCATCTACCCAGAAAGGTGAGAACGTACGCGGGACCTGTCAGACCCTACGTAAAATAATAGACGATAGCCGCACTTGAACTTGTGCCCGCCACACAACCAGTCCACCACGACCTAAACAAAAACAAAACAGCTGTCCCTGAGGAAACTCAAGAAACTTTTGAGTAAAGGCGCGTAGTTTGGAAGGCAGGGGAGATCATTCATGAAGGGAGCTGTGACAATATACGACCAAGTCTAAAACATTTCCAGGCACAACAGGGCGGTTAACTCGAACAGTAATGAAACAGAATAGCCCTACTGGGGCGTCTCTAGACCATAAACGTGGCCTTGCGGCAAACGGTTACATGATCTTCCCTCTTTCTCTGCTCTTCCCCTCTCCTCTGTCCTGCCACGTCCTCTTTCCGCAGGCATGGAGGGTCTGTGATGTGGAGAGACGTCCAGTCAGGAAACAAGTCCTTCCTTCTGT
>CM065717.1:39953730-39963730 GCA_033310375.1 Conus canariensis
ACACCGTTTCCTCCAAACCTAATCTCACTCGATATTAGGCATTCTCTTTCCCTCCCTCCCTCCCTCTCTCTCCACCAACCTTCCTCCCTCCCTTCTCCGTGTCTATTTCAGCACATAAATGAATATTAAGAAACAGCTAAATATCCACTAGAAGCTGCCAAACATGACAATGTTATTATAGAAAACAGTCATATTTTTTCGGCTGAATACTTGATGCCCAAATTTCTCTTATCAGACAAAAACACAGAGGTACGCACAGATAGATAAGCACACATGCTCTCTCTCTCTCTCTCTCTCTCTCTCTCTCTCACACACACACACACACACACACACACACACACACACACACACACATACGCAAGCGCTCACGCGCGCACGCACGCTAGCACACTCGCACCCACACTCGCACACACAGATGCATGCAAGCATGCACGCTCACACGTACACACATGAAGAGAGAGAGAGAGAGAGAGAGAGAGAGAGAGAGAGAGAGAGAGAGAAGGAATTTAGGGCAATGGGAATTCAGAAGCAGAGGTTTATTTATTCTCTTTATGCCCACTTGAAAGCGAACTGACTCCCTCTTTCACGTCATGGCTTTGTTCGAAGGTGAAAAATAATGACTTTTTTTTTAAAAGATGGCTGTCTGTAAAAGTTTTAAGCAACATTGAATGCATCCAGTGTATGAACAAATAAAGAGTGGATATCAGTTTGTCTCCCCATACACAAAATCATTAGAAATACGCTTATCCAAAAGTAGTTAAAACATGGAAAAGTGGCTATGTATTCGCCTGCTCGCATCTCGGGTCATTAGAAATCCGCTTTCCAAAATCAGAACAATAGATATCTGTTCACCACTCCATTCAAGAAATCACAAGAAATACGCAAATCCAAGGCAAACAAATGTATAGGCCCATAATGTACAGTAATATTATCCAATTCTAAATTTCGGCTCTTAGAAATAACTGAATTAAGTGAGTTATCACACAATTCATTCAACGTGCATTTAACGCATAAATAAGCATTGTCTCTCCTGCATGTCAAATCTTTACAGGAACAGTGCAACTCTGGTGTGTGGAAAAATGAATCCCCAAATATTCATATACATTCAGCAAAAGCATGGCCAGCCCGTCATATGTATATACATATATATGCATACACACACACACACACACACATATATATATATATATATATATATATATATATATATATATATCCCTAGTAGCATAGTAGCCTCCCTTTCTCAGTACCACGATATAATTTGCTGCATTTCCGCCTTCAGCTCCTGTGAGGAGACAACTCTACTCTTGTTTCCCTGGTGGTGTAAACCAGAGGCCGTTTCTGATACGCACAACAACTGCTGATAAGAGATAAATCGATGCCGTGAAGGGTGTTGTTGATAACCACCATAACAAGTTTGTACATGAACGTGGAAAACAATATAGGACTGCAGACATCGCCTGGCCTTACCCCGACCAGAGAGAGAGAGAGAGACAGACAGACAGACAGACAGACAGACAGACAGACAGAGACACAGAGAGAGAGACTTGTATTAGTAATTAGAGAGGTTTTCCATGTGAGAGAGCACTTACCTTTATCACTTTTTCATGTCCGTTAACTTCTTCCCCTCCACACCCTTCTCTCTCCCCAGCGCCAGTCTCGAGTAAATGTTAATTTGTGTTTGTTCATTTCTCCAGCTGTTGTTGCAGTCTACATGTGTCAGGTGCAGGGTGTACGTGCAAGCTTGAAATATCCTTTTTTTTTTCAAGGACGTCTCCTTGTTTTGTGATCTGCCTTGGCATTTGTGCCAGGCGATTAGGTGTCGTCGGCAACATTCGTTTGAAGTGATGGATGTGTAATTATCCTTATCATGGGAGTAAGAGTAACCACTCTTGTTTCAAATTTACATCTTTAGTTCATCTTTTGCATACATTCCCTTCCTCATCAACTCACAAGCGCCTGTACATGATCACACTGAATAGTCTATAAGTTGCCCTGTAACCCCCTACCCCTCTTCCCCATTTCCTTCCTCCCCCTTACTATCCCCAATTCTCCTGACGTGAAGATGAAGAGGCTTGTCTGTCAGACCCTGAAACCACGATAAATGATCTACCCTTACTCCACTTTTGCAGTGAACCTATTTAAAAATCAAAAGAGGACCTTGATGTTGAGGAAAAGGTCTAAAACAGCATTATCAAATCAAACTTTGCTGTCATGAATTCATTTTTGCACGTGTTGATCATTCCTTAGTATTCAAAATCCAGTTCCAAATTGCAGCGCTCCAACATCAGAACCAGAGACACAGAGAGAGAGAGAGAGGCAGGGGGAATAATTAAGGTGGTTGTTTGATGTGACATCTACTTTCCGTCGGCCAGACTTCCGGAAACCGGAAGAGTGATCTCTCCTGATACTCTGCGCGGTCGAGCCAACAAAGGAAGACAAGTAGCTTGTGCCATCAAGACTTCTTTCGCTTCATAACAGGATGAAAGGTTTGTGTTATCACGGTCCACTGAGCCTTGAGGCTTTGGAGGCGCCTTCGATCTCGGCGACCTTCTCCAGTCTCAGCGTGGTGTGAAGGGAGTTAAAGGGGTATGAATCTGTTCTCCCAAAGGAGGTATCTGAGCGACAGTGTTTCATCTGTATTCTGCGTTCATCAATCTTGTGAACAGATAAACTTTCTTGCTTTCTTTACAAACACACACACACACACACACACACACACACACACACACACACACACACGCACAGCACGCACACTCACGCACGCACACACACACACACACACACAACACACACACACCAGTCACATCACGCACCACACCACCACACACACACACACACACACACACACACCACACTCCACACACACACACACATAGCTGTGCACACATGGACAAACAACATACACATGCATGAAAGCAAAGCACATGAACGTTAATGTATGTAAATGTAATCACAATTATAGGCTGTATCATAGCAGAAAACAGATGGCTTGGTCAGGGCAAATGACTTAGTAAAAAAAATGTGGACTTTGCGGTTTCCAGGCTGCCTTCTTTTATTGCATGCTCAACACAACTCTAAATAACTGTATTTTTAGGTAAAGGGGACGATTACATAATATGGCAGGCAAAAACGTTTGTGCCTTTTTTTCTTGTTGACTTTTTTTTTGCAAACTGTGTCTCATAGTGGGATGTAGTCTTTCAGGGTCTTACACAGACTCACCACACTTCTGATTCAAAACAATGCCCAGGGCAGATGACAAAATATGTTTATTCGTATTTTCCAACACAGTGGTGTACACACACACACACAACAACACACACACACACACACACACACACACACACACACACACACACACACACACACACACACACAGAAGCAGAGACCAAGGAAGGGATAGAAAGACAGAAACAGATAAAGAGAGGGGGGGAGGAAAAGGGAGAGAGAGAAGGAAAGAGAGAGTGAGAGAGAATGAGAGAGAGAGAGGGGGGGGGAGGGAGGGAGGGAGAGAGAGATGGAGGGAGGGAGAGAAATACCAATACACACACCCTCCTCTCAACCGTACCTCTCCACTACACATAAACGTATGCACGCAATCTTCAATGTGTGCCTTTAATGACAGACAATAGGAATTAAAAAGAAAACGGAAAATGCAGAATGGGGATTATACTATGTGATATTTTGCTTTAACACATATGCTTTAAGAAGTGTTGCCAAGGATGACGAAAACAGTGTTACTGGTGGTTAAACAGATCATGAATTTCATGCTTAAAGAACGAAGAAGATTGGAAAAAAAGAAGACAGAATTAATGCTTTTATGGCGTAAATTGTGAGGGAAACTTTTACTGCACTTTGATACAGCATTCATTCTCTCTTTTATTCCACTATAAAGATGTAAACGTGCAACAGGTTTCCTGCATGCATAGCATTGTTTGAAATAGTTTGTAGTTACTACTTTGAGAGCGTAACAATTGCAGCAAAGGCAATAATTTGCTGACAGCTGGACTGCAAATTTGAAAAAAAAAAAACGCTCACCATAGGGTCTTAGGTTTCACTTTGGGAACTTCAGAAGATTTTGACTGAAAGAGAGTTGCGCACATGCTAACAGGCATTTGGGGAAAGTGGATAACGAGTATTGTGGAAGAACGCCATCAACAAACAGAATGTCAATAGTGATCATCGTTTGTATTCACGACCAGATTTTACAGGCGATAAAGTTTTTTTTTCTTTTTATGTTACTTGTAGTGAACAGAGTGGTCGCGTCTTGTAATGCTAAAACAGCATTCATCTAAATAGGATGCATCAGTTCCATTCGTTGGTATTTGACAGCTGACGCAGCCAAAGCGCTAGTAAGCTCTTCTATCCTGTTCAGACTGTATCAGTTTAATTCCCCACTAGCTGACCATCCACTGACCTAACAAAACCACTCCAACAGATCCAGAATGCTGCAGCCAGGGTCATTTACAGGTCTTGTAAAACCATGCACAGCGAACCACGCCCTTTAGAACTTTATCGGCTGCCAGTAGAATAAACACTGAATATAAAATATACTGTCTATGCTTTCAGAACGTTACTGGAAAGGCTCCTCTGTATATGTCCTGCTATATAAAACTACAATCCCCAAGAACTCTTCGCTCTTCTGTTGACAGTATAGCCTTTTGCAAATTCTGTACGTTCAAAAGAAAAAACGGCATAGTATTCTTTGTGCCTTGATCAACCAATTCTGGTATCGTTTTGCCTTTTTTCTGTTCGCCATAGCTGTTCTCTTCACGCCTTCAATTCGAATTTGAAAATCCATCCCTTTAAGCAAAATGTTAGACACCTCCCTGAGACTTTCTGGTTCTAGCTTTTGTACATGTTTTCGAGTGCATGCATGGGTTTGTGTGTATAGTGTGTGTGTTGTGTGGTGTGTGTGTGTGTGTGTGTGTGTGGTGTGTGTGTGTGTGTGTGCGCGTGCGCGTGTGTGCGTGCGTGCGTGCGTGCGTGTGCGTGCATGCATGCGTGCGTGCGTAGATGTGTGTGTGTGTGTGTGTGTGTGTGTGTAGTGTGTGTGTGTGTGTGTGTGTGCCGTGTAGGTCTTGTGTTAAAATGATGACGAATTTATGTAAGTAACCTATGCATATTAATAGACTTTCATGAGCGGTAAGGTAAGGTAATGTTGCTTATAGCCCAGCCGACGCAAAGGGCCACATCAGGGCTGTTTTCATGAGCGGAAAGGTGGAGATATGTCGTATGGTAAGCTATGTAATCTATCATCTAAACTGTCTGTACCACTTATTATCATTTTTTCATTAAGCATGTATTGTGAAGCACTTTTGGTTTCTGATAGTGCTATAGAAATGTCCATTATCATCATGATACACGCTGTCTTTTGAATTCGCTGTAGACGAGAAGTATATTTTTCCAGCTAACGGAACAGTGCAGAATTGCAGCAATCAAGCCAGAATGTAATAAAAGAATCGAAAATCTGTTGGTCTGTCTGTCTGCAAAATGACTAGAAAATAGCTGGGTGGATCTTAATCCATTTTACCGTGATGTTCACCAGGTGTGGGTCTACATATGATTCTTTTGTCAATTGTTTGGGTGCTCAACTAACAAAATGTGAATTTAAATTTCTAATAAATTGTTTAGACAGGCGGTGAAGAGACCCACAAGTGTAATGTTTGCTCCTCTCCTCTCTGGGGATTTTTCAGTGCCTTTGTGTGTGTGTGTGTGTGTGTGTGTGTGTGTGTGTGTGTGTGTGTGTGTGTGTGTGTGTGTGGTGTGTGGTGCGTGCATATGTGTGTGCGTATGTGTGTGTATGTGCGCGTGCGCGCACCCGTGCGTGCACACGTCTCTCTTCTCTCTCTCTCTCTCTCTCTCTCTCTCTCTCTCTCTGTGCGTGTGTGTACGTGTATGTGTGTGTGCGTGTGTGCATGTATGTGTTGTGTTTGTGTGTTAAGGTTTGCGCATTTATGCATGTGTGTACATGCGCACGTGCTTGTGTGTGTGTTTGTGTTTGTGTGTGTGAGAGAGAGAGAATCACATGTGCACATAACACACATATGCGCGTGCATGTGCACATGTGATTCTCTCTCTCTCTCTCTCTCTCTCTCTCTGTCTGTATCTCTCTCTCTCTCTCTCTCTTTCTCTCTCTCTCTGCGCGTGTATGTGCACATGTGATTCTCTGTCTGTCTGTCTGTCTGTCTGTCTCGTCTTCTCTCTCTCTCTCTCTCTCTCTCTCTCTGTGCGTGTGTGTACGTGTATGTGTGTGTGCGTGTGTGCATGTATGTGTGTGTGTGTTTGTGTGTTAAGGTTTGCGCATTTATGCATGTGTGTACATGCGCACGTGCTTGTGTGTGTGTTTGTGTTTTGTGTGTGTGAGAGAGAGATCACTGTGCACATAACACGCACATAGCGCGTGCATGTGCACATGTGATCTCTCTCTCTCTCTCTCTCTCTCTCTCTCTTCCTCTCTCTCTCTCTCTCTCTCTCTCTCTGCGCGTGTATGTGCACATGTGATTCTCTGTCTGTCTGTCTGTCTGTCTGTCTGTCTGTCTGTCTCTCTCTCTCTCTGCTCTCTCTCTCTCTCTCTCTCTCTCTCTCTCTCTGTGCGTGCGTGCGTGCAAGCGTGTGTGTGTGTGTAGGTGTGTGTGTGTGTGTGTGTGTGTGTGTGTGTGTGTGTGTGTGTGTGTGTGTGTGTGTGTGTGTTTTCGTGCTTGGTTCTTCATTTTTAACACCTGTTCATTAGAAGTGACATCACGCACATAGACATAAAGAGAAAGAAGTGTGTGTATTGGAGCGTGGGACAGATGAAGGGCTGGTGTGGGGATGGTGTGGAAGCATGGGGTGGAGAATGGAGGGGTGCGTGTGTGGTGTGTGTGTGTGTGTGTGTGTGTGTGTGTGTGTGTGTGTGTGTGTGTGTGTGTGTTTATGCATGTGTCTGTGTGTATGTAATCACATGTATGTACGAATTTACATGTATGGCTTCGCACTCGTGTATGATCCACGGGCGTCTGATCGCAGGTTGTGGAGTGAGCTCCTCAGATCCAGGCTCTGGCAAACTTTAATGGAGAGCGGGATGGAAGATGGGGGTCTACAGGCCTCAAAGGCAACGTCCTCTCTGTGGACGTCCTGTTAAAGACGTGCTTCATGACCCCAGACATCTTCACAGGACTCGCGATCGTTTCAGATGGAGAGGATGAAAAGAGAGGCGAAAGCCATCACAGTCAAGAAGCCTGTAAGATCAACCTATGCGCACACCTGCTACCAGATAGACCGTCTCCCACACCCATCCTCTACCCTTCCATCCTCGCCTTCCTCCCTCTCTTTACCCTGTTTCTCTGACACGCCTCCCTCCTCTGAACTCCCACTCCTCCTCCCACACCATGTTGTAGGTGTCCATACCCGCTCCTCCCACACCATGTTGTAGGTGTCCATACCCGCTCCTCCCACACCATGTTGTAGGTGTCCATACCCGCTCCTCCCACACCATGTTGTAGGTGTCCATACCCGCTCCTCCCACACCATGTTGTAGGTGTCCATACCCGCTCCTCCCACACCATGTTGTAGGTGTCCATACCCGCTCCTCCCACACCATGTTGTAGGTGTCCATACCCGCTCCTCCCACACCATGTTGTAGGTGTCCATACCCGCTCCTCCCACACCATGTTGTAGGTGTTCATACCCGCTCCTCCCACACCATGTTGTAGGTGTTCATACCCGCTCCTCCCCACACCATGTTGTAGGTGTCCATACCCGCTCCTCCCACACCATGTTGTAGGTGTCCATACCCGCTCCTCCTACACCATGTTGTAGGTGTCCATACCCGCTCCTCCCACACCATGTTGTAGGTGTCCATACCCGCTCCTCCCACACTATGTTGTAGGTGTTGATACCCGCTCCTTCCCACACCATGTTGTAGGTGTTGATACCCGCTCCTCCCACACCATGTTGTAGGTGTCCATACCCGTTCCTCCCACACCATGTTGTAGGTGTCCATACCCGCTCCTCCCACACCATGTTGTAGGTGTTCATACCCGCTCCTCCCACACGTTGAGGTGTCATTTCCATTTTAGGTGTTCCATACCCGCTCCTCCCACACCATGTTGTAGGTGTCCATACCCGCTCCTCCCACACCATGTTGTAGGTGTCCATACCCGCTCCTCCCACACCATGTTGTAGGTGTCCATACCCGCTCCTCCCACACCATGTTGTAGGTGTCCATACCGCTCCTCCCACACCATGTTGTAGGTGTCCATACCCGCTCCTCCCACACCATGTTGTGGTGTCCATACCCGCTCCTCCCACACCATGTTGTAGGTGTCCATACCCGCTCCTCCCCTACACCCACACCATGTTGTAGGTGTCCATACCCGCTCCTCCCACACCATGTTGTAGGTGTCCATACCCGCTCCTCCCACACCATTGTTGTATAGTCCCGTGTCATCACCCGCTCCTCCCACACCATGTTGTAGGTGTCCATACCCGCTCCTCCCACACCATGTTGTAGGTGTCCATACCCGCTCCTCCCACACCATGTTGTAGGTGTCCATACCCGCTCCTCCCACACCATGTTGTAGGTGTCCATACCCGCTCCTCCCACACCATGTTGTAGGTGTCCATACCCGCTCCTCCCACACCATGTTGTAGGTGTCCATACCCGCTCCTCCCACACCATGTTGTAGGTGTCCATACCCGCTCCTCCCACACCATGTTGTAGGTGTCCATACCCGCTCCTCCCACACCATGTTGTAGGTGTCCATACCCGCTCCTCCCACACCATGTTGTAGGTGTCCATACCCGCTCCTCCACACACTGTTGTAGGTGTCCATACCCGCTCCTCCCACACCATGTTGTAGGTGTCCATACCCGCTACCTCTCCACACCATGTTGTAGGTGTCCATACCCGCTCCTCCCACACCATGTTGTAGGTGTCCATACCCGCTCCTCCCACACCATGTTGTAGGTGTCCATACCCGCTCCTCCCACACCATGTTGTAGGTGTCCATACCCGCTCCTCCCACACCATGTTGTAGGTGTCCATACCCGCTCCTCCCACACCATGTTGTAGGTGTCCATACCCGCTCCTCCCACACCATGTTGTAGGTGTTCCCCATACCCGCTCCTCCCACACCATGTTGTAGGTGTCCATACCCGCTCCTCCCACACCATGTTGTGGTGTCCATACCCGCTCTCCAACACCATGTTGTAGGTGTCCATACCCGCTCCTCCCACACCATGTTGTAGGTGTCCATACCCGCTCCTCCCACACCATGTTGTAGGTGTCCATACCCGCTCCTCCCACACCATGTTGTAGGTGTCCATACCCGCTCCTCCCACACCATGTTGTAGGTGTCCATACCCGCTCCTCCCACACCATGTTGTAGGTGTCCATACCCGCTCCTCCCACACCATGTTGTAGGTGTCCATACCCGTCTCCACACATGTTGTAGGTGTGCAGTACCGCAGGGGAACAAATGTATAGGTATACAGTGGCAATGTAGGTGTAGTATACAGTGGCAGTGTAGGTGTAGTATCATGCAGGTAGTTAGAACAGTGCAGTGAGGTGTAGTATACAGTGGCAGTGTAGGTGTAGTATACAGTGGCAGTGTAGGTGTAGTATACAGTGGCAGTGTAGGTGTAGTATACGTGGCGTGTAGGTGTAGTATACAGTGGCGGTGTAGGTGTAGTATACAGTGGCGTGTAGGTGTGTATACAGTGGCGTGTAGGTGTAGTATACAGTGGCAGTGTAGGTGTAGTATACAGTGGCAGGTGTGGTGTAGTATACAGTGGCGGTGTAGGTGTAGTATACAGTGGCGGTGTAGGTGTAGTATACAGTGGCGGTGTAGGTGTAGTATACAGTGGCGGTTAGGTGTAGTATACAGTGGCAGTGTAGGGTTGTAGTATTACAGTGGCATGTAGGTGTAGTATACAGTGGCGGTGTAGGTTGTAGTATACAGTGGCGGTGTAGGTGTAGTATACAGTGGCGGTGTAGGTGTAGTATACAGTGGCGGTG
>CM065717.1:39968730-39976395 GCA_033310375.1 Conus canariensis
GTGTGTGTGTGTGTATGTGTGTGTGTGTGTGTGTGTGTGTGTGTGTGTGTGTGAGAGAGAGAGAGAGTGTACATGTGTGTGTTTGTGTATGTCTTCACGTGTGTGTTGATGTATGTTCTCTCTCTCTCTCTCTCTCTCTCTCTCTCTCTCTCTCTCTCTCTCTCTCTCTCTCTCTCTCTTGTAAAGAATTAGAGAGAAAGAAAGAGAGAGAGAGAGCGAAGAAGATGGAGTTACACACACACACACACACACACACACACACACACACACACACACACAACCTAATAGATTCTCACATTCCGACAGACGAAAACAGACAGACCCGCTGGCAAACAGACACGCCACGCGATACCACGGATGTCTTTTGTGTTCAGAATTGAGGGCCAAGGCAGCGGCAGAGGTGACCAGAGTAAAGAGGAGGAGGGGGAGTTGTAGAAAGGAAGAGAGGGGAGGGGCAGAGGTGTTGAAAAGCCTTCTTTGAAGCGTGTGACCAACTCGCGGGAGTTTCAGCCTTTTATTTCTAGTTATCTATTTCCTGGCGCTTTCCTCTAGCCCTTATCTGTTTCTTTGTAGAAGGGGGAGGCAGGACTGCGGAAGAAAGGGAGGTTAGGGTACAAAGGGGGGTGCTTGGTTGTTGTGGTGATGGTGAGAGAGGTGTGGGGGTGTCAAGGGTGAGGTGGAAGGTGGTGAAGGATGGAAAGAACCAGTGAAGAGAAGGATGAGGTCAGTGTGTGTGTGTGTGTGTGTGTGTGTGTGTGTGTGTGTGTGTGTGTGTGTGTGTGTGTGTTATTTTTTGCTTGTATTCCTTCATTTCCCAGAATACAATAGAAGGGCCCTTCGATCAATCATCGTTCTTGGCAACATTTTCCTACCACCCACCCCCAAAGAGAGACAGAGCGCACGACGGTCGGCGGGTTTACCTCCCTTGAGGCCTGTTCATCCAGGTGGTGTAGGCTTGGTCAGGCTCTGAAACTTGTGACAGTCTCCAGTAGTGTCTGAAGGAGGAGGCTGTCTCGTTGAGGGAGGGATAAGTATGACCCCCACTGCGATTCCGTCTTGTTTTATGGTCCGCAATGCCGGACTGTCGTTTGGGGGTGTTTTAAGAATAGAGATCTTGTAAAACTATTGGTCTGTTGAAAATTCTCGACCACTGTTACGAACAATATGACTACAACATCAGCAACAACACTCTTACAACTTGCAGTGTCCTGTACGATATTACACTTCATGGTTTGGTTTTGATGTATATAACTACGTATATACATACCACTGACAAAGTTGTAAGTATGACAGCCCATGCCTTATTATTCATATGAGGTTAACAAATGTTAGGAGAAGGAAGAGGGGATAGAAGGGAATGCAAGAGCTTGAAAATTAAAAACAAGAGACAGAGAGAGAAAGCTCCCACTACCCTAGCCAGCGATGTAATACAGACCACAGATAGCCTAGTGAATGGGAGAAACCATGGTAACATTTTCCAAAACATGATGACAGTTTGGCCTATAAACTTAAAACACCAATAAATCTTTTAACCCAAAATGTTTTACTTTCAGAGATAGATATGTAAATGTTACTTTCAGACACAGATATGTAAACTGAAATACTTATACACTGAAATCGGATTACAAATCACAATTGCCTCGTAAAACAATTGAAATATCAATATACTTTGGAGCAAGATTTTACGTCGTGTTTGTTTTGTCTTTGTTGAATCCAAAAATAAACAATGAGGTAGTAATTAAACATGCTTGTGGACCACTGATTTTAAGATGAAGGTGGCAAACAATACTTTCTTCCTTTCTTTCTCCATGATAGAAACACAGTGATACGATTGTATGATCGACAGAGTCATATGCGAGTCTCTTAAGCAGCATTTGGCTGTGATGAGGTATTGACGACAATTCCATATCAATATAATTGAGGAAATTAATGATTTCCAATATTGTTTCAGTTTCACGTTGTCCTAGTTTACGCTCTGGATGTCTTCACCTCCAGTACAGATTCTGTCCGATATAAAGCCAGGCAAACAAAATCAGATAGATAATCCGAACCACATATGTTCTGTAATTCTACACTGATGCATAATTTTGTGTCTCCTTAGTTACATTTAGAGAGGAAAATCGAGTCTGTTTATGTAATCTATGGTCACTTGTTCTGTACACAGCTCCAGCAAATGTTTTTTTTTACAGTTTCAATGTGTACATTTTCCAAAACAGAATGTGTTTCAAAATAGCTATCTGCACAATGTCAGCCTAATCAAAATGAAGTGTTATAAAAGATTTGTGCATGGTTTGTAAGATCTCTAATACTTTTACAAGCAGTGCACGCACGTAACATGGAGATGTACAAGGGGCATAAGATAAAGAACATGTGGGTGAAAAGACGTGACCACATATGTTCTGTAATTCTACACTGATGCATAATTTTGTGTCTCCTTAGTTACATTTAGAGAGGAAAATCGAGTCTGTTTATGTAATCTATGGTCACTTGTTCTGTACACAGCTCCAGCAAATGTTTTTTTTTTTTACAGTTTCAATGTGTACATTTTCCAAAACAGAATGTGTTTCAAAATAGCTATCTGCACAATGTCAGCCTAATCAAAATGAAGTGTTATAAAAGATTTGTGCATGGTTTGTAAGATCTCTAATACTTTTACAAGCAGTGCACGCACGTAACATGGAGATGTACAAGGGGCATAAGATAAAGAACATGTGGGTGAAAAGACGTGATATTGGACAACACACACACACACACACACACACACACACACACACACACACACACACACACACACACACACACACACACACTGAATAACAGCCATTGTACTGCAACACGACGTAACTGAAAGGGTTTGGCATGGTAGAGGGAGACGGGATCTGCAAACTGATTGTTTTAACGGCCAACGGAGAGAAGTCACTCTTCTGGCAGTTTATTTTGCACTTAACACAATAGTATCTTCTGCCAGACTGAAGAATTTGGAACAGATGGTCGGCTAGGTGTGTGTTATTGTTTTTTAACTTCATCATTGACGTCTTTTTTTTGTTGACCCATCAACGTTGATTTTCCTGCACTAGTTTACCAGACAGAACTCTCTCTGCTGCTGAGGGGTGTTTCACTTGTGCTAACGTAGAGACTGTACACGGAACCTCTTTCATTGACTCTTCTGAAAGACTAACAGCCAGACCACCACTGAGGGTAAAACAGATGGGGAGGGGACAAAAGAACCTGAACCATTCTAGATCCAATCTGCACACTCGGGATTTTCCGCTTTTTTTAACAATGCGTTTTCTGCTAGATCAGCTTTCCCCCAATGGATGTTCTGATGCCTCTTTTACGGCTGTGTACTTAACTAGATCAGTTTCTTGTATACATTTTGAATTTTCCCCACTTCAGGAATGGTGTATGATAATTATATCCACATAATTTGACAAACGATCTACACCACATTGATTTCTAAGAGTGAATAAGCAGCTCACATCAACCACTCCCATAAAAAGTGCGATGTCAACAGCAAAAATTCCATCAGTGTACCAGTAACTCAAAATACCAGCAAGCAATTGAATCGGAACGCTAGTTAAGAAAGGAAACAACAAAATGTCTCTCTGACCTCTCCATATCTCTGTCTCCGTCTCTGTCTCAGTCTATCTGTCTGTCTGTCTGTCTGTCTATCTCTCTCTCTCTCTCTCTCTCTCTCTCTCTCCTCTCTCTCTCTCTCTCTCTCTCTCTCTCTCTCTCTCTCCACTAAAACATGATGCTCATAACACGTCCTTCTTAAAAGAAAACGATGAAGAAAAAAGTAAATAATATAAAACAGTGTCTTTGCCACATGAGGATGAAAGGTACAGAGCATGTAAGACACATGGGGATGGACACACGCGCGCGCGCACGTTTCAGTTGCTAAAGAAAGAGGCTTTCACGTATCCAACCCCACTCTAGCTCAAGCCTGAGACCTCGAAGCAAATGAATTGAATTAAACTGAAGTTAAATCTCTCGACATCCGAATGAAAGGTGATGAAACGTGCTATGTGTGGGTCTATCAGCACGTTTTGTCACCTTAAGCCACCAAACGTGCTATGTGTGGGTCTATCAGCACGTTTTGTCACCTTAAGCCACCAAACGTGCTATGTGTGGGTCTATCAGCACGTTTTGTCACCTTAAGCCACCAAACGTGCTATGTGTGGGTCTATCAGCACGTTTTGTCACCTTAAGCCACCAAACGTGCTATGTGTGGGTCTATCAGCACGTTTTGTCACCTTAAGCCACCAAACGTGCTATGTGTGGGTCTATCAGCACGTTTTGTCACCTTAAGCCACCAAACGTGCTATGTGTGGGTCTATCAGCACGTTTTGTCACCTTAAGCCACCAAACGTGCTATGTGTGGGTCTATCAGCACGTTTTGTCACCTTAAGCCACCAAACGTGCTATGTGTGGGTCTATCAGCACGTTTTGTCACCTTAAGCCACCAAACGTGCTATGTGTGGGTCTATCAGCACGTTTTGTCACCTTAAGCCACCAAACGTGCTATGTGTGGGTCTATCAGCACGTTTTGTCACCTTAAGCCACCAAACGTGCTATGTGTGGATCTATCAGCACGTTTTGTCACCTTAAGCCACGAAACGTGCTATGTGTGGATCTATCAGCACGTTTTGTCACCTTAAGCCACGAAATGTGCTATGTGTGGATCTATCACACGTTTTGTCACCTTAAGCCACCAAACGTGCTATGTGTGATCTATCAGCACGTTTTGTCACCTTAAGCCACGAAACGTGCTATGTGTGGGTCTATCAGCACGTTTGTCACCTTAAGCCACGAAATGTGCTAAGGACAACAAAACGAGCTCAATGGAAGAACTTCGTATCACCAGCCACAGACCGTTTCCTAACTTCAATACATCTTGGCCACTTCAGCACATTTTACCGTCCTCCACCGCGTCCCGTGAAAAAGAAAGCTTCAGCTGTTTTTATCCCATAATTGCCGGAAAGATATCGCCCTTCCTGTTTGCCAGAGCAACAGCAGAATTTTTGTTCGACCCTTCTGCTGTGAGAACAGCGAAGAGACGATGACAATCAAGCCAATTCACACGTTTTGTAGATAGAACAGAGGCAAAAAAAAAAAAAAAACAATACACTGTATCATTTTACCCTTAAGTTGGCCCTTGAATGAACGAAATTCTTGCGTCGCGCCCCCGAAGAGGGTAACTACATTCCAAGCCCCCTCCTTACTCGCGAAATCAAAATAAACATCACTTGACCATGTTAGTGAGCCGTCAACAGACTTAGTTCCGATGCAAAAACTGTTAAAACACTCCCACTGTGCGACCTATGCGAGACCTGTAATCAGAACAGTGGCTCCAAACCAGACATTTATGGATTATAATGGGAGAGACCTCCGAGAGAGAACGGTCACAGAAAAGAAAAAAAAAGTAATAACCGAGCAATTTTGTGCAGGTACATGGAACAGGGAGAATGTCAGATGAAGGCTGGAAACAGCTCTTGGTGGGTTAATGCAAGTGAACCAGCTCAGACACCAGTCAAATCCAAATGAATTGACTGCACCCAAGCAGAGACATCTAGTTTTGTTCTCAGTTCTGTTGTCAGCAGGAAACCAGTGCAAAGGATGGAAATGGGATTGATAAGATGATAAGATGATCTATCAGAAAAATTCTCCTAAGAGTTAGACGATTCCATAATTCTGAAGCTTTAAGACTTCATTTCAGAAGTTTTTAAGACAGCTTGCAACTAAGAAGTTACGTTACAATGGTGGAGTGCGATGTAGACGAGGCTGAAATTTGGTTCAGGGTGGTTTTGGTTGAAAAAGGTGGCGAAGGGAACTGATGCAATGTGATATCTTTTAACAACCCTTCCATCCTAAACAAAGGGACGACCATTACCAGTTAAATGTCAATCCTCCCTGCTACGCCCTTCGAGGGCGATCCTGCATTTTGTTCCTATTTGGCTTATCTCCAAAACCTAGAGCATTACGACGACCATGTGAGAACTATGGCTGTTGTGAAAGTGGCCGCCATTTGCAAGGAAAAAAAAAAGAAACTGCTTATATTCAGCTCTGAAAAAATGTCATCCAGGATATGACATCAAGAATGGTTTGTGTGTTGTGTGTGTGTGTGTGTGTGTGTGTGTGTGTGTGTGCGTGTGTGTGTGTACGTGCGTGTGTGCGTGCGTGTGTGTGTGCGTGTGTGTGTGTGTGTGTGTGTGTGTGTGTGTGTGTATGCATACACGTGTGTGTGTATGTGTGTGTGTGTACATGTGTGTGTGTGTGTGCATATATGCATACACATGTGTGTGTGTGCACACGCACGTGCGTGTATATATATATATATATATATATATATATATATATATATGTGTGTGTGTGTGTGTGTGTGTGTGTGTGTGTGTGTGTGTTACTTTGATGGAACTTTGCTCAGAATATTTACTAGACAACCGCAATAATTACCTTTTTTAGTTCATCGATTGCCCATCTTCTCCTCTTCCCCATCAGCTCTTACTCAGCCCTATCTATGATTGCAATGAATAGTTTAAATCTGCTCTGTGTCCCCTCCTTCTTTTCCCCATCTCTTTCCCCTTCATCCATGTCCTAGACATGAAGATAAACAGGCCTGCTATCAGTCCAAGCAACCACGATCAATAATCTACCCTAACTTCTTTTCTGTAATGAACGTATTCAAAAATGGAAAGATGACTTTGATGTCAAGGAAAATGTTTAAAATGGCTTTATAAAATTAAACTTAGCTGTGATAAATTCATCTTTGTACGTGATGACTATGCTTGATGTTTTGAAAAAAAAAAAGGCAATTCTGAACTGCATCCCTCTGACATCAAGAGAGAGAGAGAAGGGGGGAGGGGGGGAGGGGCGGGAGGATAGAGGTGGTCTTTTGATGTGACATACTTCCCGTCTGTCAGACTTCCGGAAACCGGAAGAGTGATCTCTCCTGATACTCCGCGCCATCGGGCCAACAAAGGAAGACAAGTAGCTTGTGCCTTCAAGACTTCTTTCGCTTCATAATAGGATGAAAGGTTCGTGTTATCACGGTCCGCAAGGCCTTGTATGGGGCTGGCTTTGGAGGCGCCTTCGATCTCAGCGACTTCCTCCAGTCTCAGCGTGGTGTGAAGGGAGTCGAGGGGGTGTAAATCTGTGCACCCACAAGAGATGTCTGGCTGACAATGTTTCATCAATATTCTGCGTTCATTGATCTCATGAACCGATAACCTTTCTCACTTTACACACACACACACACACACACACACACACACACACACACACACACACACATGTACACACATGCATGCACGCATGCACGCATGTGGGTTAGCTCATGGGCAAGCACACACTTGCATGTGTAAAGCAAAGTGCATGAAATTTGATGTATGTATAAATGTAATCATAGTAACGTATATTGTTATGCATCCTGGCAGGAGACAAATACAAAGGTTAAGTAAGTTTGTAAAAGTGTTGACTTTGGGATTTCCTAGCAGAAATATTTTAATGCATGCTCGACACAACTCAGCATAACTGTCATTGTAGGGTAATGTGGAAGATTACCAATTACGAAAAACACAAGACAGATACATAAAGAAACATAAAGAAAAAAAGTGTCTGTGTTGTTTTGGAATTAATGTTAACTGTTTTTCCCCGAATGTCTTT
>CM065717.1:39976495-39978995 GCA_033310375.1 Conus canariensis
ATACTTTGACCTCAGTTCAAATCGGCTTTGATATGATGACGCTCAGTTATTCTTATTTCAGTGTGGCGATTACATCATGGGTCGTCATCCAAATGGTGATCAAACGTAATTTCAGGTCATTGATTTCAACACAAAGATGGTAATGAATTGTGTGTTCCTTTCTTTCACAAAAATATGAATACAGTGATACTATAGGATCATTGACAGGTAAATAGCGTTTGACTGCGCCAAGGAAAGCTTGTTTTTGATGTGATCTGTGGGACAATTTCATAACAATGTACGAGAGGGAGTTAAATGTTTCCGACATCATTCCAGTCTCACACTTTGCTATTGTAGTGTTTTGGAAGTCTTTGCCTGTGGTACAGATTCTGTTCAAAACGAAGCCAAGCAAACTAAATCAGATAAATAATCGGAGCCATAAATCATTATAATTCTATACTGCTATATGATTTTATATCGTCCTACTTTTCTGGAGATAGCAAAACCCAGTCTCTTAATGTAATTTGTGATCACTTAATTTGACAAGCAGTTCCAACAATGTTCTTACAGCTTCAAAGTGTAGATTTTCCAAAACAGAATGTGTTTCAAAGTAGATATTCCACACCTCAACATAATCAAGATAAAGTGTTACGAAAGATTTTTGGATGTGTTGTAAGGCTGTTTTGCTAATTGTATGTTTACAGCGCTTCAAGAAAGCAATATGATGACAGAGCTACACTGTCGATGTAAATGTTCCAGTTGTCTTTGTTTTTGTTGTTTTGCTTTTTTTTTCAAAGAAAAAGTCCAAGATATTTGTCAATAATTTGCTCATGGATCATTTCTGATGGAAGGGGTGAGAGTGGATAATTTATTCGTATGAAGTTAAATGAGTATGTTGTCTCTTTCTTGCTTTTTAGTTTAGTTACCCGAGGTTATCCCATCGTGTTGTAAGAGGCTATCCAATCGTGTTGTAAGAGGCTTATCCCATCGTGTTGTAAGAGGCTATCCAATCGTGTTGTAAGAGGCTATCCAATCGTGTTGTAAGAGGCTATCCATCGTGTTGTAAGAGGCTATCCAATCGTGTTGTAAGAGGCTATCCAATCGTGTTATGTTCTGGTATAAAACTGTTTCCACGACAGGTCTCTCTGTTGGAAGTTAAAGTGACTCTCTCCAAGCAGAGGTCACTTCTTCGATTGCCAATGAATTAACCATTGAAATTACTTTGATTCTGCATTGTTCGAACACGCAGAGAGCATGCACATAGACAGGGACAAAGATCGATACAAGCAATGCATGTACGTATCCTGAAGGGTGCAAAGCGGGGAAAAATCAAGAACATTTAGGTGAAAAGACAATATATTGAAGAACACACACACACACACACACACACACACACACACACACACACACACACACACACACACACACACACACACACACACACAATTATTTCAGTTGCAAAGGAAGAGGCTTTTAGATATCGAACCCACTCTGGTCCAAACCTGAGACCAAGGTGCAAATAAATCAAATTAATCCGAAGTTAAACCTTTCGACATCATAATGAAAGGCGTTCAAGCATGTTACATGTGCACATATCAGCACATTTTGTCACCCTAGGTAACAAAATGTGCCAAGAGCGACAAGACGTGCTGAAAGCAAGCATGGTTTGCCGCCGACCGCAGAACGTTTCAGAGCGACAAACCTCTTGCCACATGCCTCGCCTCCCCTAGCATGTAGCATGGAAAAGAAGGCTTCAGCTGAAATTAGCAGCCCAGGTTCTACCAGTGAGTCACTACCCGTCTCTTTTCCCATTGGCCCAAGCAAAAGCAAAATTTTCATTCAACCCTGTGAGATCAGGTCAGAGACAATGAAAAACAAAGCCAGTCGACACGTTTTGTAGACAGAATTGAGGTGGAATTAAATGCGTTAAATCCTCTTGCTCTACAGGTAGCCAGTGAAAGAACAAATGCTAGCGCTTGCACTCTCCCTCCCCCTCCCTCCCCCCCCCCCCCCTCCCGCCCACCTCTCCCCAGAGAGGGTAACCACACATCAAACGCTCTTCTCACTCACCAATTCAAAATAAAATCACCTACTAAACATGTCATTCAACTATCAGCAGACCTAGCTCCTCCGCAGAGACTATTAAATCATAGCTACTGTGAGCCTGCGACCGTTATGAGACCTAGCATCAAACAGCCACTGGCTCCGAACCAACATTTGGCCTTTAATGACAAGGGGGTGGGGGTCTTAAATGCTAACAGAATTCCCATAGCGCTGCACGTCGGCCCCATTGGTCATGTATAACTGATGTAAATGTGTCAGCCTGCTGACTAAAGTATCTTGCAACACTCTGCCTTTAGTCTGATGAGAAATCGTGCAATGACCCTGGGCAGTATGAAATACGTTCTGAGGCTTCTAACTTGAACATACGAGAAAGATACGCAGATAGTCAAGGTGTTAGCTGTGCTTAATTAAGAGCAGTAGCCAGCAGAATGAACGCTGTCATTCGCATTCGCATTCT
>CM065717.1:39983995-39991495 GCA_033310375.1 Conus canariensis
AGACAGACAGACAGACAGACAGACAATTTATCGCTTGTTTCAATCACCTCGCCTATCTTGTGACCAGCATAATGTGCCCTCCCAGTTTCCTTTTTCTCTTGAAGAATAAATCCTGCCACGCCACCCCTCCACATCCCCTCCCACCCCCACCCCCGCTCCTGGAACCTCTTCCCTCCCCCCCCCCTCCTCTCTTCACCCTTCACCTTCTTCCCCTAAACATTTGAGCAGGCACAAGCCAGGGTGGTGGACCAACAGCACGATGATATAATGATATGATGATTGTGGTGGGGGGTTCTATCAGCCACCCTGCTCTTTTGTCATCGGACTGGGCTTTTTGTTTTTCACTTTGACGGTTTCTAAATTACGTTGGAAAGCCTGAGGCGTTCAATTCTACCGAATTTTGTTGTAAATCTAAATTGCTGCCTCTTCCTCCGCCACCTCCTCTCCTCTCTCTCTCTCTCTCTCTCTCTCCTCTCTCCTCTCTCTCTCTCTCTCTCTCTCTCTCTTCTCACTCTCTCTCCTCTCTCTCTCTTCTCTCTCCTGACAGCCTCCACTCTCCTCTCCCTGGCTCTCACTGTTGCATTCTCTTGATTCTGTCCGTCCATTTGTGTGTTTGTCTGATTCTATTCGTCCCTTCTTCGCCTCTCTGTGTGGTGTGTCTGTTTGTCTGTCTGTCTGTCTGTCTGTCTGTCTGTCTGTCCTGTCTGTCTGTTTGTCTGCATCTGTCTCACTCTCTGTTTCCTCCCCTTCCTTCTTCGCCTCTCTGTGTGGTGTGTCTGTTTGTCTCCATCTGTCTCACTCTGTTCTCCCCTTCCTTCTTCACCTCTCTGTGTGGTGTGTCTGTTTGTCTGCATCTGTCTCACTCTGTTCTCCCCTTCCTTCTTCGCCTCTCTGTGTGGTGTGTCTGTTTGTCTGCATCTGTCTCACTCTGTTCTCCCCTTCCTTCTTCGCCTCTCTGTGTGGTGTGTCTGTTTGTCTGCATCTGTCTCACTCTGTTCTCCCATTCCTTCTTCGCCTCTCTGTGTGGTGTGTCTGTTTGTCTGCATCTGTCTCACTCTGTTCTCCCCTTCCTTCTTCGCCTCTCTGTGTGGTGTGTCTGTTTGTCTGCATCTGTCTCACTCTGTTTCTCCCCTTCCTTCTTCGCCTCTCTGTGTGGTGTGTCTGTTTGTCTGCATCTGTCTCACTCTGTTCTCCCCTTCCTTCTTCGCCTCTCTGTGTGGTGTGTCTGTTTGTCTGCATCTGTCTCACTCTGTTCTCCCCTTCCTTCTTCGCCTCTCTGTGTGGTGTGTCTGTTTGTCTGCATCTGTCTCACTCTGTTCTCCCCTTCCTTCTTCGCCTCTCTGTGTGGTGTGTCTGTTTGTCTGCATCTGTCTCACTCTGTTCTCCCTTCCTTCTCGCCTCTCTGTGTGGTGTGTCTGTTTGTCTGCATCTGTCTCACTCTGTCTCCCCTTCCTTCTGCCTCTCGTGTGGTGTGTCTGTTTGTCTGCATCTGTCTCACTCTGTTCTCCCCTTCCTTCCTTCCTCTCTGTGTGGTGTGTCTGTGTGTCTGCATCTGTCTCACTCTGTTCTCCCCTTCCTCTTCGCCTCTCGTGTGGTGGTCTGTTTGTCTGCATCTGTCTCCTCTGTTCTCCTTCTTCGCCTCTCTGTGGGTGTGTCTGTTTGTCTGCATCTGCTCACTCTGTTCTCCCCTTCCTTCGCCTCTCTTTGGTGTTCTTTTGTTGCATTGTCTCACTCTGTCTCCTTCTTCGCCTCTCTGTGTGGTGTGTCTGTTTGTCTGCATCTGTCTCACTCTGTTCTCCCCTTCCTTCTTCGCCTCTCTGTGTGGTGTGTCTGTTTGTCTGCATCTGTCTCACTCTGTTCTCCCCTTCCTTCTTCGCCTCTCTGTGTGGTGTGTCTGTTTGTCTGCATCTGTCTCACTCTGTTCTCCCCTCCTTCGCCTCTCTGTGTGGTGTGTCTTTTGTCTCTCGTCTCCTTGTTCTCCCCTTCCTTCTTCGCCTCTCTGTGTGGTGTGTCTGTTTGTCTGCATCTGTCCACTCTGTTCTCCCCTTCCTTTCGCCTCTCTGTGGGTGTGTCTGTTTGTCTGCATCTGTCTCACTCTGTTCTCCCCTTCCTTCTTCGCCTCTCTGTGTGGTGTGTCTGTTTTGTCTGCATCTGTCTCACTCTGTTCTCACCTTCCTTCTTCGCCTCTCTGTGTGGTGTGTCTGTTTGTCTGCATCTGTCTCACTCTGTTCCCCTTCTTCTTCGCCTCTCTGTGTGGTGTGTCTGTTTGTCTGCATCTGTCTCACTCTGTTCTCCCCTTCCTTCTTCGCCTCTCTGTGTGGTTGTCTGTTGTCTCATCTGTCTCCTCTTCCCCTTTCTTCCTTCTTCCCCTCTTTGTGGTGTGTCGTTTGTCTGCATCTGTCTCACTCTGTTCTCCCCTTCCTTCTTCGCCTCTCTGTGTGGTGTGTCTGTTGTCTGCATCTGTCTCACTCGTTCTCCCTTCCTTCTTCGCCTCTCTGTGTGGTGTGTCTGTTTGTCTGCATCTGTCTCACTCTGTTCTCCCCTTCCTTCTTCGCCTCTCTGTTGGTGTGTCTGTTTGTCTGCATCTGTCTCACTCTGTTCTCCCCTTCCTTCTTCGCCTCTCTGTGTGGTGTGTCTGTTTGTCTGCATCTGTCTCACTCTGTTCTCCCCTTCCTTCTCGCCTCTCTGTGTGGTGTGTCTGTTTGTCTGCATCTGTCTCACTCTGTTCTCCCTTCCTTTCGCCTCTCTGTGTGGTGTGTCTGTTGTCTGCATCTGTCTCACTCTGTTCTCCCCTTCCTTCGCCTCTCTGTGTGTGTGTCTGTTTGTCTGCATCTGTCTCACTCTGTTCCCCCTTCCTTCTTCGCCTCTCTGTGTGGTGTGTCTGTTTGTCTGCATCTGTCTCACTCTTTCTCCCCTTCCTTCTTCGCCTCTCTGTGTGGTGTGTCTGTTTGTCTGCATCTGTCCACTCTGTTCTCCCCTTCCTTCTCGCCTCTCTGTGTGGTGTGTCTGTTTGTCTGCATCTGTCTCACTCTGTTCTCCCCTTCCTCTTCGCCTCTCTGTGTGGTGTGTCTGTTTGTCTGCATCTGTCTCACTCTGTTCTCCCTTCCTCTCGCCTCTCTGTGTGGTGTGTCTGTTTTCTGCATCTGTCTCACTCTGTTCTCCCTTCCTTCCGCCTCTCTGTGTGGTGTGTCTGTTTGTCTGCATCTGTCTCACTCTGTTCTCCCCTTCCTTCTTCGCCTCTCTGTGTGGTGTGTCTGTTGTCTGCATCTGTCTCACTCTGTTCTCCCCTTCCTTCGCCTCTCTGTGTGTGTGTCTGTTTGTCTGCATCTGTCTCACTCTGTTCTCCCCTTCCTCGCCTCTCTGGTGGTGTGTCTGTTTGTCTGCATCTGTCTCACTCTGTTCTCCCCTTCCTTCGCCTCTCTGTGTGGTGTGTCTGTTTGTCTGCATCTGTCTCACTCTGTTCTCCCCTTCCTTCTTCGCCTCTCTGTGTGTGTGTCTGTTGTCTGCATCTGTCTCACTCTGTTCTCCCCTTTCTTCGCCTCTCTGTGTGGTGTGTCTGTTTGTCTGCATCTGTCTCACTCTGTTCTCCCCTTCCTTCTCGCCTCTCTGTGTGTGTGTCTGTTTGTCTGCATCTGTCCACTCTGTTCCCTTCCTTCGCCTCTCTGTGTGGTGTGTCTGTTTGTCTGCATCTCTCACTCTGTTCTCCCCTTCCTTCGCCTCTCTGTGTGGTGTGTCTGTTTGTCTGCATCTGTCTCACTCTGTTCTCCCCTTCCTTCTTCGCCTCTCTGTGTGGTGTGTCTGTTTGTCTGCATCTGTCTCACTCTTTCTCCCTTCCTTCTTCGCCTCTTGTGTGGTGTGTCTTTTGTCTGCATCTGTCTCACTCTGTTCTCCCTCTTCTTGCCTCTCTGTTGGTGTTCTGTTTTCGCATCTGTCTCACTCTTCCCTTCCTTCGCCTCTCTGTGTGTGTCTTTTGTCTCATCTGCTCACTCTGTTCTCCTCCTCTTCGCCCTCTGTGTGTGTGTCTGTTTGTCTGCATCTGTCTCACTCTGTCTCCCCTTCCTTCTTCGCCTCTCTGTGTGTGTGTCTTTTTCTCATCTGTCTACTCTGTTCTCCCCTTCCTTCGCCTCTCTGTTGGTGTTCTGTTGTCTGCATCTGTCTCACCTGTCTCCCTTCCTCTTCGCCTCTCTTGTGGTTGTCTGTTTGTCTGCATCTTCTCACCTGTTCTCCTTCCTTCCGCCTCCTTGTGTGTCTTTTTCTGCATCTGTCCCTCTGTTCTCCCTTCCTTCCCTTCGTGTTGTGTCTGTTTGCTGCATCTGTCTCACTCTGTTCCCTTCTTCGCCTCTCTGTGTGTGTCTGTTTGTCTGCATCGTCTCACCTGTTCTCCCTTCTTCGCCTCTCGTTGGTGTGCTGTTTGTCTGCATCTGTCTCACTCTGTTCTCCCCTCTTCGCCTCTGTGTGTTGTCTGTTGTCTGATCTGTCTCACTCGTCCCCCTTCTTGCCTCGTGGTGTGTCTTTTGTCTGCATCTGTCTCACTCTGTTCTCCCCTCCTTCTCGCCTCTCTGTGTGTTCTGTTTGTCTGCATCTGTCTCACTCGTTCTCCCCTCCTTCTTGCCTCTCTGTGTGGTGTGTCTGTTTGTCTGCATCTGTCTCACTCTGTTCTCCCCTTCCTTCTTCGCCTCTCTGTGTGGTGTGTCTGTTTGTCTGCATCTGTCTCACTCTGTTCTCCCCTTCCTTCCTTCGCCTCTCTGTGTGGTGTGTCTGTTTGTCTGCATCTGTCTCACTCTGTTCTCCCTTCCTTCTTCGCCTCTCTGTGTGGTGTGTCTGTTTGTCTGCATCTGTCTCACTCTGTTCTCCCCTTCCTTCTTCGCCTCTCTGTGTGGTGTGTCTGTTTGTCTGCATCTGTCTCACTCTGTTCTCCCCTTCCTTCGGCCTCTCTGTGTGGTGTGTCTGTTTGTCTGCATCTGTCTCACTCTGTTCTCCCCTTCCTTCTTCGCCTCTCTGTGTGGTGTGTCTGTTTGTCTGCATCTGTCTCACTCTGTTCTCCCCTTCCTTCGGCCTCTCTGTGTGGTGTGTCTGTTTGTCTGCATCTGTCTCACTCTGTTCTCCCCTTCCTTCGGCCTCTCTGTGTGGTGTGTCTGTTTGTCTGCATCTGTCTCACTCTGTTCTCCCCTTCCTTCTTCGCCTCTCTGTGTGGTGTGTCTGTTTGTCTGCATCTGTCTCACTCTGTTCTCCCCTTCCTTCTTCGCCTCTCTGTGTGGTGTGTCTGTTTGTCTGCATCTGTCTCACTCTGTTCTCCCCTTCCTTTTCTCTCTCTCTCTCTCTCTCTCTCTCTCTCTCTCTCTCTCTCTCTCTCTGTGCTTTTTTTTTCCCTTCTGTGTGTCTGTCTGTGTGTCTGTGTGTCTATCTGTCTGTCTGTCTGTCTGTCTGTCTGTCTCTCTCTCTCTCTCTCTGTGCTTTTTTTTCCCCTTCTGTGTGTCTGTCTGTGTGTCTGTGTGTCTATCTGTCTGTCTGTCTGTCTGTCTCTCTCTCTCTCTCTCTCCTCTCTCTCTCTGTCTGTCTATCTATCTATCAGCTAATCACATTTTTCTGGTTAATGTAAGCTAATGTGATCAGTGCACTCCACCCACCAGGCATGCATTCATCCTGCTCCTCCTTCTCCCTTCTTCCCACTCCCCCCCCCCCCCCCACCTCCGTCTCCCCCTATCCCCGTTCCACCCTTCTTCCCCAACAACTGCCCCTTTCTCCCCAGCAGAGCTGAGCTTTACCGCCACAGCCGGGAAAACTAGAGCCACATGTTCACGTTTCATCAACTAAGAGGATGCTCAAATTTTCTGACCGCACCGCACGCGGACGTATCTCTCGGGCCTGGTTGATGTAGAGGACATAACAAGAAAATAAGTGCACTGCACGTTCATATAATCCCAAAATAAGTAGAACTTAACTGATCTAAAACTTATCAATCATTATAAAGAAAAGGCAAAATGTCCTGTAGCTCTTCATGCCTCGTTGATAGGGCACCTGCGTTGGGTTAGACACCGCAACCAAGCAATTACTGTCGTTTGTAAGAGTTTCGTTCGTGGTGCACTGAACATGTTTCGATCAGCACAGCCACAACTGAACAATATTTCAGTCACACAGCTGAAATATTGTCTCTTCTCCAGTGGGCTGCCACATGACGGTCTGACGTTGACAGTTCTGGCTATTCCTGGCACTAGGGGGCTTCGATCGTGTGAACCCGAATGCAGGTGTGTGTGTGTTGTGTGTGGGGGGGGGGGATCAGAATGAACGCGAATCAGATACTAATTGAAAGGGCCAGTCCAAGATAAACAAACAAACTTAAGATAAATCCGATGATGAAATACACGTTTTTATGTAGAAATTCTAGTGCCAATACAGGCAAAGAAGTGCTTTCTCCTCTTCTGATTAATTAACGCCTTCCCTAAGACGACAAAAAAATCATGACGAGGATTGATGCTACTGGTATGATTGTGTGAAAGCAGCGGCAGTGGGTTTGAAGGGGGCAATGAGATCTGTTGCATTCGTTCAGGAACAATCAAAGTCATTATTTTGTATGGAAACATGCTGTTGTCAAACTAAACCTGTTAGTAGTACGTGGCTCCAGATATGTGCTTGAGTGGACTAAAGCACGGGTGGTGAACAAACCCGATGAAAGGGACCTCAGGGGAGCACAGACCTCTGCCAAGTTCAAACGAATCCTGGATCCGTTCTTTGAGTCAGCCCAGGAGTAAAAGCTAAGTGTTTTACAACCATGGAAAATTATTGTTGAAAAAAAAAAATGATTTCGCTATGTCAGCCCAGGAGTAAAAACTAAGTGTTTTACAACCAGGGAAAATTATCGTTGAAGAAATTATTTCGCGGGCAGACTTTTTTTTAATCAAACGTGCAAAATACGAACTGATAACGTTAACAGCGAAAGACAGTGTTGGTCTTCCATGAAATTGATTACTTGAAATATGATCATCATGTTCATGATAGCTTCATGGTGTTCATCTTCAATGAAGAGTTTATGATGGGTTGTTTTTTTTCAATAATAGTGTGAACAGATCCGGGATGCACTTTCATCTACCAGGGGAAGTAATTGAAATAGTTGTTCCCCTTGTACAAATTAATTTTACTGAACGTTCTTGAATTTGCAGTTTGATCTTAATCTGCGCCCTAGGTCTGTCTCAAACCTTCATGGTTTCGTCCCCTGGCCACGTTCCATCTTTTGGCCACATTCCATCTTTCCACCGAGTTTCATTAAAATCAGTTCAGAGGTTTTTGCGTAATCCTGCTCACAGGCAAGCAAACCGACAGACTCTGGCAAAAAAACATATTTAAAAAAAAAGAATGAAGTAAAGACACACATACACACGCGCGCAGAGAGAGAAAGAGAGATTGATTTACACCCGGAGATATATACACGCACTTGAACATAGCCGCGCGCGCGTGCACGTACGCAGGCATGCACACACACACACACACACACACGCGCATGCG
>CM065717.1:39994662-40004662 GCA_033310375.1 Conus canariensis
ACAACAACAACAACACACACACACACACACACACACACACACACACACATACACACACACACACGCACGCACGCACGCACGCACGCACGCACGCACACACACACACACACGCACACACACACACACACACACACACACACACACACACACCATACACGCACGTGCGTATGCACGCACATACACACAGACACACAGACACAGACGACACACAGACAGACACAGAGACAGACACAGAGACAGACACAGAGACACAAACACACAGACACACACAGACACGCACACACACACACACACACGCGCGCGCGCGCGCGCATCGCTCTCAAGAGAGAGAGAGAGAGAGAGAGAGGGAGGCATATATAACTCCCACCCCTTTCAATCCTCCGTTTCCGCCGCCCCCCTTTACACCCCCCTCCCCCCCCCCCCCTTTATAAAATCATCCATCTCCGTCCCCCACTTCCTCTTCCCCCATCCCCATCCCCCACCCCCACCCACTCCCACCTGTCCACGTGCTATTGACAGCAAGATAAGAGAAGACAATCCACAGAAAGATGACTTGCCTCGGCTAGTTAGAGACGTGACGAGGGGATGGGGGAGGGTAGGAAGTGACAGGGAGGAGGGGGAGGGAGGGGGAGGGGAGAGGAGGGAGGGGGAGCGAAGTGATGAGGTGAGGACTGGCTGGGACTGGGCCAGAGCAGAGTGGGAAGGAAGGGTGGGAAGAAGGGACGTGGTGTGAGGGATCTGGCTCTGACTGCTACACCCCAGTGATAACATGTTTCATTCAAAGTTAAACGTTCTCACTCACCTCAGCTGGTGTCGATCCCTCCCCCCCCCCCCCCCCCCCCCTCTTGCCCCCCCCCCCCCCCCGCCCTCTCCTTCTCAGTGAAAAGTAGGAGAGCGAAAATGACGACTGGCCTTTTTACCAATTAAAAGATGTTGCTAATTTGGGTGTTTGGCGCGCGCTCGCGCGCACGCATACATACACACACACACACACACACACACACGCGCGCGCGCGCGCGCGCGCGCGCGCGCCAACACGCACACACATGCACGCGCGCGCGCACACACACATACACACCACACACACACACACACACACACACACACACACACACACACACAAGAGGATGAATGAATGAATGAATGAATGAATGAATGAATGAATGAATGAATGAATGAATGATTTATTGAGATCAACTTACAAAGCCCGTTCTCATGGGGAGAGCACGGTGGGGACAGGGGCTGTTCATGAAATAAATATCAAAGAATAAACATCCAATAACACAGAGAGAGAGAGAGAGAGAGAGAGAGAGAAGAGAGATGTTGAATATATTTAGAAAAGATGTTCTTTCAAATCTCCAGCTCCCAATGACAACATTTATCTTGTCTGTATAAGAGGTGACACTAGAAGCTAGACTGCTTAAACTTTGTTTCACATCAGTCTCTATCTGTTTTATTCATACATATCAATACAATGTCAGGCCATGTGATTCGATGACTTTCTGTAAGCTTCCCTGCGATTGGCAGAGAGAACCAGCTGAATTCACCTGTTAATGATAATCCTAACTCTCCGGAAGGTGCGTGCTGGTAACTTCCCCTTTTTCAGTAAACTGTCACTGTTGGTTTTCCCCCTTTATCTTTTTTTCTGTCTTGTACGATATTTTTCTGCCGCTGTGGCCAAATTATCTGTCTCTCATCTACAAACTCTTACTTTTTAAGACTTTACACTGTCCACAGTGGACACTAGCTGTCCATTTTGCTGTGTCCGCTTACCCTTTCTCTTTATTTTTTTTTAATATACATTTAAATGTTTTTTTCTTGCTTTCTACTTTCAGTTTTAAACCTGGGAGTGATGAATTAGTTCTAATACCTGGCATTCTTGCACGACCAGTCTTATCAGTCTTATCCGTCTTAAGGATGTCAACATTTAGGCTATCGTGTTATTAATTGATGTGTGCATGTTGTCTTTGTCATCAAGTTGTTTTACAGGATAGATCGTTTTTCAACCTTTCTTGATTCCATCCTTAAAAAAGGCCTCGTGTTACTTATGATAAAATGAAATAAAAGGTTTCCTGTCACACTGGACGAAAAAGACAAACAAATTACAAGACAAACACGACGCTCGTTGGCCTCTTTGGTCTTCTTCAGGCAGGACAAACAATATTCAAGACAATGAAGACAATGAACACTACACCACAGATGATAGGACAGAAGGTAATAACCCTCCCTGAAGAGTGGGTAGGCAGGGGAAGGTGAGGGATAGGGGACCTGTCTATCCGGTTGTGGCTGGCTGGCAGTTCAACTGATGCAGGTATTTTCATTGTCGGCATTACCGTATCATTCATATTGAGAGAGCGACTTTTCGGGATCTGACCTATGAAAAGAAAACCAAAAGTTGTGTAATCGGCAGCCAAATGAATGGTATATGTGACAACACAAAAGCAGCGCGTTTCGACAGGAAAGTTTTCATCAGGCGAAGCAACGGAATACAGACACAAAAAAAAAAAGAAAAAAAAAAACAACTTATGCTGTTTAGATGTTGAAGAGGACGTTTTATAGAGCTCTTTCACCTTAGTACATGGAAAACAAGGAAGTTGTAAAATGGGAGTTAACAAATGAACCAGCAAATACGTGAATACATTGAAATTTTTCAAAACATAAACAATAACAAAACATGAGTGGAAGGACCGATTAGAAAGAAGGGTAGGATGGTAACAACTGGATGTTTAAATGCAATAACTAAGAAAAAAAAAAAGCTATGGGGATTAAGCAATGAATAAGAAGTAATTAGGTTAGGAGATGGAAAAAAGTGAATGCTAATTCACTTCGATAAGAAAAATCGAGGCGTTAAAAAAAGTAATAAACGATGTATGTAAAAAAAAAGTCATATAAATGCATATTTTTTCCAGCGTAAAAAAAACTGAAAAGTATGCGTGTAAGTGTAATAATAACAATGGAGAAATATGGACGAAACGGAAAAGGTAAGACTTGTGGTGTGGTAGGTAGTGCCTTTTCAAATGTTGAGCCGGAAATGTTGGAGAGTTATCTTGTCTCAGCACATGGACAAGAAGGAAGGGATGGAGGATGAGGTCAAAAACAAATAAACAAGGAAATACGTATGTGCGTGGAAAAATAAACAGAAAAGAAACGAAAGAAGAGGGGACGCAGGGACTGGAAGGAAGGAGAGGGCGTAATTACTGGATGTGCAAATACAATAATGAAGCAAACGCTATGGAGATCAACGGATGAATAGGAAGTGATTAGATTGGGAGAAAAAAAAAAGAGAACGCTCATTTAGTTGAATATGTATAACTGAGCCATAAAAAATTATTATTATCATCATCTCATCATCATCATCATCATCATCATCATCATCATCATCATCATCTTCTTCTTCTTCTTCTCTTCTTCTTCTTCTTCTTCTTCTTCTTCTCTTCATCATCATCATCATCATCACCATCATCATCATCATCACAATGATAGTGATGATAAAGGTAAATATTTCAAACGAAAAAAAAAAAAATTAATATGAATGTAATTCTAATAATAATGATAGAGATATAAAAAACACAGAAAGAAAACGAAGTAGTTGTACCGTGATAGTGGTAGGAGGTGTCTGTTCAGATGCTGAATAGGAAATGTTGGAACGTTAGTTCGTCTTGGTACACGGAAAAGACGGAAGGGATAAAAGGGGAGTATAAGAATAATTAAAAAAGCAAAAATATGTGAATATGTGGAAAAAGATTTTTTTTTAAATATAAGAGGGGAAGGTGGGACTGAAAGAAGGGAGGGGGGGGGGGGTAACAATAGAATGTGTAAATGATGAATAAGAAGTGATTAGATTGGGAAGAAGGAATAAAAGAGTGAATGTTGATTTAATTGGATAAACAATATCGAGCTTTCAAAAAATAATAAACAATACAAATATTAAAAGGCATGCATAATGACATTGATGATGATGGTGGTGGTGGTGATGGTGATGATGACGATGAGGATGATGATGATGATGATGAGGAGGAGGAGGAGAGGAGGGAGGAGGAGGAGGGAGGAGGAGGAGGGATAATGATGATGAGACTAGGCAACAAACAGTAACAACATCTAATGTTATATGAATGTGGGATGAGATTGGAATAAAGTGAGTAATTAGCTAAAAGCCTTAGAAATCATTTTATGATTGGACAGAGTGGAAAAAGCAAAAACAAAAAAAAAAGGAGAGAAATGTAAGAATAGAAGGGGGCAAGGTGGGTGGGTGGGGGGGGGCGAAAATAGGAGAAATGTGGAGGTCAACACATGCGAAAGTGAGGGGGTAGACGGTGATGTTAATGTGAGGCTGATGCGATTATGTAGTAGGAAGTGTGTGTGTGTGTGTGTGTGTGTGTGTGTGTGTGTGTGTGTGTGTGTGTGTGTGTGTGTGGGCGTGCGTGCGTGCGTGCGTGTGTGTGTGTGTGTGTGTGTGTGTGTGTGTGTGTGTGTGTGTGTGTGTGTGTGTGTTTTCTGATTATTCAGTTATTCCAGGCCCCCGTTTTCTCCTCTTTTTGAATTTACCATGATTAGATACCTCTTATCAGACTTTTGTTTTAGCTGTGCAGTGGTGCAGTTAAGTGTGCGTGAGTGTATGTATGTATGTATAGTGTGTGTGTGTGTGTGTGTGTGTGTGTGTGTGTGTGGTGTGTGTGTGGTGCGTGCGTGCGTGTGTGTGTGTGTGTGTGTGTGTGTGTGTGTGTGTGTGTGTGTGTGTGTGTGACTGTGACTGTGGAGGACCTAAATGGTTGAAATGCTTTGTAGTTGCATCGTCATTGATTTGTTCTCTTTGCTTGGTGGTCTAGTTATATGACTTTTATCGTCCTGCCTAAATACAAATAAACACAAAAAAACTGCGTGTAAACCAATGTTATCTAATATACGAGTGAAGAAAAGCAGTAATACAGAAAAGAGGGAGCAGAGTACCACTTACTTTAAATACAATACGAAAGAGTAGCACACAAAAATGCAGAGAGAGCAAACAAACGTTTATGTACTCTACAATTGAAAACAGTGACTCGAAACACAGAGCAAACTGACGTTTGTGTACAATGCAATCGAAAACATTGACACGAAACAGAGAGCAAACGGACGCATACATATTGTACAACAGAAAACAGTGACACAAATCAGAGAGCAAACTGAGGCTTATGTACTAAACAACAGAAAACAGTGACAAAACACAATAAGCAAACTGACGCATACATATTCTATAACAGAAAATAGTGACACAAAACAGAGCAAACTGACGCTTATCAAATATACAATACAAAATAATCAAGTAAATTTTTGATTTGTTTACATCAAACGTTGCAAACAATTAACATTTTAAAAAAATACGAGTACATAAAACAATATCATCCCGATCACAGATAGCATGAAAAGGGAGAGTTTCAATTTTATGCTTTTTTGTTTTCATTCTCTTTTATTCTTTATTTCTTTGCTTTTATTTCGATTTGTCGTTCGTTACATCTGGAGAAAGTATAACTGTGGAAATTTCCAACTGTCTGTCTTGTGTTTTAAAGAAGGCGATAGTTAGCATGCTGTTTTGTGAACTCATTTGAATGTTGTTTTGTTTTCCGTAGTGCTGCATTCTCTTTTCTTTGTCTTTTTTTCCCCCTTCCTGCTTCAGATATGCGTGTAATTACTATACCTTCTGGAAGCACAAGAGAAGAAGAAGAAGAAGAAGAAGAAAGAAGAAGAAGAAGAAGAAGAAGAAGAAGAAAATCAATTTGTAAAAGAATGCACATAAACAACATTCAGTGACAATTACCTCAGTGTAACAGAGCACATTCTGAGTATCAGATTCAAATGAGAGTGATGGAGGTGTGCCATGTTTCAGGTCGAGGCGGGTGTGGCCACAGCAATCGGCTTGGCTGTAAAACAGTATGACTGGACCTGAAGTGTCGTGTTTACGAGCTAAGGGCACACAATACATCACAGCTCTCGGTGTGCCATGTTCATTCACGTCATCGATTTCCTTCGCCCACAAATCACATGTCAGTACTGTAGTGGGTTGCGTGGCGTGGCGTGGCCATTGTATTGCATTGCATTGCATTGCATTGCATTCGCATCGTATCGTATCGTATCGTATCGTATCGTATCGTATCGTACCGTACCGTACCGTACCGTATCGTACCGTACCGTACCGTACTGTATCGTACCGTACCCGTACTGTATCGTATCGTACCGTACCGTACCGTATCGTACCGTATCGTATCGTATCGTACCGTACACGTACCGTACTGTATCGTACCGTATCGTACCGTATCGTACCGTACCGTACCGTACCGTCTCGTACCGTACCGTACCGTATCGTATCGTACTGTACCGTACCGTATCGTATCGTACAGTATCGTATCGTACCTTACCGTATCGTATTGTATCATCTTGTATTGTATTACATTGTATCGTATCGTATCGTATCGTATCGTATTGTATCCTATTGTATCATATCTTATTGGATTATATTACATTGTATTTATTGTATCGTATCATATCGTGTTGTATCGTATCGTATGTATCATATTGTATTGTATCGTACTGCATTGTATTTCATTACATTGTTTTGTACTGTATCGTATTCTATCGAATTGTATTGTATCGTATCGCATCGTCTTGTGTCGTATTTCATCGCATTGCGTCACTGCACGTTTTTTCTACGTGAAAGTCAGGATGTTTGTTCCTATGAAAAGCGCGACTGGCACCACCGGCCTCCTAATTATACGCTTGTCTAGGGGTGAGGGTCTTATCCACTCTGCCACACTTCCACTGTGTATGTCATGGACAAAGAGGGGGAAGGGGAGGGGGGGGGGGGGGCAAGACGGCAGGGAGAGAGCAGAGGAACGAGTCTGCGAACCACTCACGTAAGTCAAATTTCAGTCTGTTGGCTTGGCAAAGAAAAGGTACAAGGAGATTCCAGAAATCTTGGTCAAGGTTCCGTCATTCAGAGAGAGAGAGAGAGAGAGAGGAGAGAGAGAGAGAGAGAGAGAGAGAGGAGAGAGAGAGAGAGAGAATGTGTTCAGCCACATATTGAGATTTTTAGACACGGCCAAGGTTTTTTTTTCTTTTTTTTTTTACTTAATTTGTTCTAGCAAATTCAAGCACGCATTCGAGGCAGGCACCTATCAAGGCAGAAGAAAAGGCGTACCCGTTACATAGAAATGTATGACATGGTCAGAGAATTATACTACAGACACGTCTGACAACAGAACTTGTGGTCATATATACCCATAACTCATAAACATATACAATAATGCACATATGCTTATATACTCATAAGAAATGAACACATGCAAACACCTCTTCTTCCCTCCCCTCCCCTCCCCTCCCCTCCCCCCTCTCCCCTACACACACATACACACACGCACGCATACACGCAAACCAAATACATAACCTTACGCCTACGCCCGCCCACACGCTCGCACAGACAGACAGACAGACAGACAGACAGACACACAACACACACACACACACACACACACACACACACACACACACACACACACACACAACACAACGACTGTAGCCACACAGAAACCGGCTATACCAAAAGAAAACTAATCATACTCATGTAAAAACCAGTTATACCCATAGAGAAAGCTATTCTCATGGAAATTATTCATAATCATAACAAAAACAGCTATTTCTATGGCAAAAAGCGGTATGCCTACATTCACCGAAACTTACTGCAGTCGTGAAGAAAAAAAGTCTCACGCATTGAAAAATTATTATGCTCCTAAAAAATTAGTGATACGCATGGATAACCATTCATAGTCTTCGAGAAACCACACAGAAACCAATTATGCCCCTAGAGAAATCAGCTATGGGGAATCCGCTATATTCGCGAAGAAATCAGTTTTAATCATAGACAAACTAGTTATGCTTATGGAAAAACTATGTTCATGAAGAGAAACAGTTGATCTTACGGAACAGATCAGATATACTCAAGGAGAAAACCAGGAAACATCATAAAGAAACAAGATACATTTGCGGAAAAATTTGCCATAACCATACCGAGAAACCAATTATACGTTTAGAAACCAGCTACGTTACGGAGAAACCAGCTGCACGAACCGAAACGCCAGTTGAACTCATAAAAAAAAAACCCGCTGTCAGCAATAGCAGTTATTTTCATAGTGCACAAAAGACGGTCATACTCGTGAAGAAACAGTTACACTCATGAAAAAACAACTGAACTCGTCGAGAGACCAGTTTTACCCAAGAAGAATTCAGCAATACTCACAAAAACAAACAACAACAACAAAAATTACACTCATGGTGAATCCAGACATACTCAGAGAGAAACAAAATAGAACCCCCTCAACTCTTGGCCGAATCCAGCCAAACATTCTGACATATTCGTGGACATTCTGTGCGTTCCTGTGGATATCAAGCAGCATATTGTCTGCTTTTCTTGGGAGTCTAGCATGATCCGTGATGGAAAGACGAAGCCGGTTATGAAAAGCATTTTGCGTTTTGCCTCTGGCCCAACATGCTTCCGCCTTGGCTTCTCACACCATATCAATCATTTCATGTCTGGGGAGACATATCGCGCAGTTTCTACAATACAAATGCGCGTGCTTTTTCGATGCATTAACCCTTTTTGCAGATTCCCATTTCTCGGATCTGTATAAAAGCACAGGTTTTGTTCTTGGAGTTGAGAGAGAGAGAGAGAGAGAGAGAGAGAGAGAGAGAGAGAGAGAGAGAGAGAGAGAGAGAGACAGACAGACAGACAGACAGACAGAGAGACAGACAGACAGACAGACAGAGGAAGAGACAGAGGCAGGTAGAGAAATAGGGAGAGTAAGGAGGAGTGCGAGGGGAAGAGGAAGAGAGAAAGACAGCATACAAAAAGAGACAGACAGACAGACAAACACACACACACACACACACACACACACACACACACACACACACACACACACACACACACACAGACAGACAGACAGACATAGAGGGAGACAGACAGACAGACAGACAGACAGAGAAAGAGAGAGAGAGAGAGCACAGAAACAAATAGATAAAAACAAATAGATAAAAACACATGCCCACACAAACAGAGAGCCAGATACAGAGACAGAGACAGAAACAGAAAATAGACAGACAGACAGACAGACAGAGACAGACAGCGACAGATGGAGTCAGACAGACAAAGAGACAGACAGACAGACAGAAGTCTTGTGCCGATCCGGTTTCTGACATACTTAAAAGCTATTTCTCTTTCCAGGTGTCTCTCATCTTCTGGCAAACGGGCATCATAAGACATTCCGGGCCTTGTAGCACGCCAATTGCACCCGCCGGAAAGCCCGTAATCCGGAATACCTTAGGTTACGTAACACTTAACCAGGGAGACATTTTCCTTTTCCCGAAATCACTCTCTCCGGGCTTAAGATATCACCTTACAGATGATTAATACTCTACACCTCCTCAGGTGGATGGGACAGGAAGTAGCACACACACACACACACACACACACACACACACACACACACACACACACACACACACACACTCACGCACGCACGCACGCACGCACGTACGAACGCACACACGCGCGCACCCAAACACGCACGTGCACACACACACACACACACACACACACACACACACACACACACACACATACACACACACACACACACACACACACACACACACACACACACACACACACACACACACACACTCAAACCTATGCATGCAAACAACCACAGTCGCATGCACACGTATACTCTCTCTCTCTCTCTCTGTCTCTCTCTCTTTCTCTGTCTATCTGTCTGTCTGTCTGTCTGCCTGTCTCTCTCTCTCTCTCTCTCTCTCTCTCTCTCTCTCTCGTCTCATACACACACACTCACGCACGCACGCACGCACGCACGTACGAACGCACACACGCGCGCACCCAAACACGCACGTGCACACACACACACACACACACACACACACACACACACACACACACACACACACACATACATAC
>CM065717.1:40009662-40017162 GCA_033310375.1 Conus canariensis
CTGAAGGTCCAGAGCCAATGTTTCAGATCACTCTGCTCACTAAATGCGTGTGCACGTGCAGCTTTGATGGCTTAGATAGACATGGTACGCATTCGTTGAACTTTCTGTCCCACATCCCTCCTCCCCACCGTATCTCCACCACCCTAATAGAACAAACCTCTTCCCTCCATCCAAATTCTACATCTTTGGAGATCAAGAGACCGGCTTAGTTGTCTCTGGCATGTTCTGTATCAATAACAAAATAATGGGAAAAAGACCAAATTGAAACGAAATCGAAGGAAGTGAAGAAAGAAAGAAGAACAAAGAAAATACAAAACAAACAAACAAACAAAAAACCAAGGGACAGAAAGTGGTCACATAAATGAACAAGAAAATGAGGAAGAATGAAAGGTACTAACGACAAGAGAGAGGGGAAGGGGAAAGTGTATACCAAAAATACGGTAGAAGAAGGAAATAAAGACTGAAATGCATGAAAAACAGAAAGTTTTTTTTTTTTTTTAAAGGAGACAAGAAGAAATGGACAGCGTACGAACAAATGATCAAAATCATAAAGGAACATAGGAAGGAAAGAAAGGAAGCACAAAACAATAATGCCGAAAAGGGAAGAAGGATAAAAATAAAACAAAAAAGGTAAACAAGACCGGAGGAAAGTGAGAAAGTATGAAACAAACAAGACCAGAACAGAAAGAGGAGGGAAGCGAGGGGGCAGAGGCCATGCAGGTTCACTAAGTGAAACAATGTAACAGAAAAGTCCCCATACATATCATGGTATGTGGTGCTCTGAAGAAAGTAATTGACGAAGCTGACAGATAAGATGCACCAGATGTGTTTTCTCCCCTCCAGCTCTCCCGAGCAGAGGACTCCTGCCAGGTTTAAAATGTCACGTTAATTAAAGGAAGAAATGCGCAAAATGCTGACAGATGATGCGTCCAGTTCCTTAAAGGATATCCAGAGTCCGCTATTGTATTGAAAATTGTTCGTCACTGTTGCTTTCAAACCATTGTATTTCCTACAGAGCTGAGCCATTGCTTTGAAGACTGTCCAAAAGCATTTGACAACATTTGCTATGAAGTTTCTCATTAAGCTGAATAAAACTGGTATACTTGCAAACTTTTTAAAGATATTGTAAATGCGTATAAAAAATGCAACGGTTTGAAAAAAAAAATGAAAGTGAAATTCAATAGAAACAGCAAGAACAGCAACAGCTCCAAGCAGCACCAGTCACTGCAGCAGCAGCAGCAGCATGGATAGAAATACTAGTGTTGGTGCTAAGAAGAGACAGGGGAGCAGTGACAGCTGCAAAAGGTGTTGTCAGCGATGGTGATGGGAAAGTTAGAACAGATGTCAAGGCAATTGCTGCTACTTTTCTTGCCGCTGCTGCTGCTACTGCTACTACTACTACTACTACTACTGTTGTCGAATCGACGAGGACCACTTTAGTCACCTAGGGGTTGAGGATGGTGGAGGTGGGGGTGAGATGATTTGTGGATACGCAGGTGGCGATGTGTGCACGGAATGTGCGGTGACAGCCTGGACTACTACTACTACTATCACTACTACTACAACCACAACCACTACCACTACTACTGCTACGACGACGACGACGATGACGACTATGGATCCTACTGCTGCTGTCATTTTGCTGTCGCTGCTACTGCTAAGCCACAACTGCTGAACGTTAAGGGCAGATAGGTCAGCAGACATTGAGAATGGGGTCCGCATTTTCTGCTTCACCATCCCGCGTCAGCCGAATTGCTGTCGTCTGTTTGCATGGCCCGTACCCCCTCTCACCACCCCACCCCCCACCCCTAAAGACTATGGCACCATCACTGCTCGCCACTTAACCCGGTACCCATGTTGACGCAGCCCCACCCCAGTATCAACTCCACAGACAAATTGCCGGGATCCATTTACACGTCCAATGATCTTCCGGTTCTGCCCCTGGGCCACCGCCATTTTGTTCAGTGAAGTGCGCATGCGTGCAGTGAAGCGTCGAGCGCCAATGGGATGGGAGACCATGGAGACTGTGGCGAGGGCTTGTACGTCTGAAACCAGGGGCATTGTTGGGGGTAAAGCTTGTATTGCCACCCATACTTCTTCCTTCCATTTTGTCCACCCTTTTCCTACTGCTTCTTACCCTTTCATGATGTTCAGTCCTTTCCTTTAAAACCTTTTGATACTTTATCCTAATCCTGCTGTGTCTTTCTGTCCATAGTTTGTCCAGCTGTGACGAAACGCTTGACAAAACCATCCGATCAGTCCCACTAAACCCCAAACCAAAAAATAGATTTCAAATCTATGCCCACTCTCCTCTCTCAACCCCCCCCCCCCCCCTTCCCTCACTTAGGACGGTGAGGGCCGACCAGCCGGCACAATCTATGACGAAGGAAAAAAATTGCGTCACGGGAAATGCGTGACACCTTTCGTTCTTGTTGACCTACACCCCTCCCCCCCCCCCCCCCTACTCTCCTTCCCCACTCTGAGCAGCTACGAGATTTCATTTGCATTGTGGCAAGTCCCCCCCCTCCTCCCCCTCTCCTCCCCTTCCCGGCGCTAGCTTCACACACCCTCCCCCCCTCTATCCCGTGAAACAAAGGCGCGACGCCACTACCGTGCTCTCCCCCCCCCCCCCCCCTTCATATCTACAGTCCGTGCGCTGGCTGATCGCTCCACGAGAGTATGTGTCTATACGGACGCATAAATTAAACTGGTCGCGGAATCAGTGAGCTATGCCAATTAGGATCAAACGGTTTCCGAGGCGACTGGTGATAAGACTAGATCCCTCCCCCTCTCACCCCTGATGTGTGAGTGACAGGTTGTCAAAAATCGAATCCGGCAATTAGAATTCATATATACCAGACACACGGGGTGCAATTTCACTGACCCCTCAAGACTGCCTGTAGACCAGACCAGAGGAAGACAAAAGAGACAACTAGAGAAGGCGTGGGAAAAATCCTGGTAACCTCGTTGATCTCAAGTCATTCACTGTTCATTCCCAGGAAAAAAAACTGGGATCCTGGTCACTCTATCCTGGTCACGCTATCCTGGTCACACTACACATTGCGGCTGGACCAGAAGCTGGGACTTCGCCCAACACCAGGGCGACACCAGACAACCAGTCTACACCAGTGGGGCAGTCACCAACCACAGGAGAGATCAACTACCCTCTCCGAAGCAAAGCTAAGTTAGCTTACCACCTGGACTCAAATCCATCAGACCCTTGCCCTCACTTTATTATGAGACAGGGAGACCCTGTCTATGAGTACCTTTTTGGATGCATTCAGTGTAACTTAGACAGACCCCCTGTATGCCAACTTAAGCTTGCTGCACTGAGTGCAAGCGAGTAAAGTAGGAGTGAGGGAGGGCCCCTCATTGTGGTAGTCCAATGAGAACGAAACCCTAGCCTATGAACTTGACATGCCCAAACTTACCTATGTGTAAGCAATAAAAGTTGATGTGTGAAATTGCACTTAACTTGTGTCAGTTCTCTGTTTTTCAATCAAATGTTGAATGTTTGAACTTCTCTCTTCAATTCTGTCTCTCGGAGCTATAAGTACTTGTAAGAGTACAGGCCTAAGGAAAACTATCTCAGAGCCACTGTTAAGTATTTTACCCAGTCCCGGAATAAAAGAAAAAATTTCTTCGATGACTAGTACCGGAAAGTTGCTCCTTCCACCACTAGTAAGAGAGAGGGTGTAGGTGAAATGTTAAGGTAATTCTCATTGAGAAAGTATCCCCAGTCTTTCCCCTAGAGGACCTACCTAACACTTACTCATCTCGTCACACCAGTCTTTCCCCATTTTTTCTGGGGGGGAGGGGGGGGGGTTCTACCTTTTCCTGCTTCTCTCTCTCTCTCTCTCTCCTCTCTCTCTCTAGCGCGCGTGTGCGCACGCTCTGCTCTCCTGCCATTCTCTCTCTCTCTGGTTTCCTCTCATACTCTCTCTCTCTCTCTCTCTCTCTCTCTCTCTCTCTCCAATCTGTCCACCATGACATCACTACGATTTCTGGCAAGTGAAATTGAAAACTGTTCATGATTTCAACATTCCTGGGCGTCTCGCTGTGCCACTCTTAATTTAATTGCATAGCCCAGAAGGTAACGAACAAAACCGTTTTTTTCTTTAAGATACCAAAAGAAAAAAAGGATGGACTGACGCCCTGATACGGAAGATTAGCTGGGCAATGCGTCATCCGCTGAAGAAGGCTCAGTCGTTCTGAAGTCGGTACCAATCGGAACGACGCTTTGTATAGAAGCGGGGTAACTTTTTAATGTTTTTATGTCTGCTCCCACGATCATAAAACGTTCAATGAGGATTTGATAAAACCGCATTTAGCTTATCCTACAGATAAATTGCATCAATGACCTGTTCAACCCAGGCAGAGCAACGATTCGCTGTCATCAGTTGATATTTTCATGTATCAAATACTGTTTCAAAATTGTTTTGTGTCTTAAAGTATATTTTGGTTCCATTTAATAAATGCTGTAGTCTGTTGCAGTCTTCTCGTCACGATTTTACATACCATTACCAATAATCACACATATAAAATGACTCATCTGGAAAAAAAAAAAAAAACAACAAAAAAAACATCTATCAGCGTTTCTCTTGTGGAATGGTATTGAAAACAACGTTGTTGTTTTTTTTTAATTCTTAACATTCTATCAAATATTCGATCTGCCTCAGCAAAACGATTAATTGTCTTCTTACTGCAAACTTCACGACCGGAAGTAAAATTCTCCGACACTCGTCCAAACAGCCCTGTCCGCAGGTTCACCACTGGCCCAATGAACCGTGCCTGCCCCTGCTTCCTGTTCTTCCTGCTACAGTTCCTTTGTGGTGGCCGCCCAGCAGGTAAACAGCCCGCCCGGTTCCTACCAACCATGAGAAAGTTTACTGTGTCCATCCAGTCGCGTCGCCCAACATATTTTGACGTAGGTAATGGAAGACAGACAGGTGAAAACACTAAGAGAAAGTGCAAGCGATACGGTCGCTGATTTAGCTTCTTTGCGTGTGACACCCCCGTTCATCTTCAATGCCGCTGTATCTTTATTCTCCGCCTAGAACTGCCGAGTTTCGCCATTCGTGGGATTTCATTTCTCCCCCCGTGAGACCGTTTTAATGAGTCACAATAAACAGCGTCTCTGTGAAGGCGAGAGTTCAAGAAAGAAATCTCTCCGATGATGTATTTACTTTTTTTTCTCTCTATTGTGCAATAAACAACGATGCCCTTGATCTAAATTCTGTGCACAATCTTCTGTCGCTAACTTTCTTATCCCTCCCCACCCACCTCTCTCTCTCTCTCTTCTCTCTCTCTCTCTCTCTCTCTCTCTCTCTCTCTCTCTCTCTCTCCCCCTCCCCCCCCTTACCCCATCTGTGCCTCTCCCCTTCTCTCGACTTCCTTTTTCTCTCCCTTTCCTCCCCCCCCCCCCACTCCTCTCTGTCTCTTTTGTTTCTCTCCCTTTCTCCCTCCTTCTCTCCCTCCCTCCGTCCCTCCCTCCCTCCCTCTCTCCTCTCTCTGAAATGATTACGCTGTTGTTTTAAACCATCCGTACACCCAACAAGGCTTAACGTCTAAGTAATTATCCAGTCTTGTATTTTCTTTTCTTCTCATCATTCTATTTTGCTGTCATCACTAAATTCTGTCTCACACTCTGCTCTCCTTAACCCTGTCACTGTTGTCTGGCCGATGCGTCACGTTTACCATAATCACGATTCCTATAATCACGATTCCCATGATAACGTAGCGCGTAAGCGGCTTAGTTTCAATCACACCATCACCTTTCCTAGAATATATCAACACGGATACGATCAATTCATTCCCAGAAGTATAAAACTATCTTAAAAGGAAGCGTAAGATGAGAATGTGCTTCACAGTCAGCACTTTTGGTCAGACTGAAATGAAATTACGGAGGTGCAGGCGATGATTGTATCTACGAGAGAATGTTTCACCTTCCATGCAGTAAGTTTATCATCTCCAGTCTTTCCTCCTCCTCCTCCTAGGGAAGAGAGACCAGATTCTTTCTCAAAATATTTCACAAAATGTGATAAGTCTCCAGCTAAGGGAGGTGGAAGGCTTTGAAGCCAAAAGAAGTTATTATTAATGAACGTGGACGACGCAGTGTGAACAGTATTGCGACAGAACAAAACGGAAATGCGTTCAAAAACAAGATAGGAAAAATCAAACACAAACAAGCAAGCAAACACACACACACACACACACACACACACACACACACACACACACACACACACACACACGTACAAACGCACGCGAGCGTGCGCGCACACACACACGCACACACACAAGAGCAGAATATATCTGAAGAACAGTTTTGAGAATATGAAAAGTGTAGGGCATTTTTTCAGTCGCCTGCTGATTCCTTCCTAAAATTAAACATTGTGGACTTGGTTCCGTGGACTGTACCCCATTGGCTAAAATAAGAAAGCATTATACCCATAAAAGGTGATAACTCTAGTGATCTTCTTCCAGACATGTTGTTGAAAACTTATGCATTTTGATCACATTTTTGTGATGCAGGAAATATTCAAGTAAAGTAACTTATGAATTTCTTCTTTCAATTATGGATGTAAACAGTTGTACTGATAATGAATATCGTCACCTATTTCATTGATACTGCATATAAATGAAGCAAAGTCTGTTTTCTCTTGGAATCCATAATTGTCATTGACTTTGAATTGGTAGCTTACGTGGACAGTCTGAGATTTCAAATATATAAGTAATCATCAAAGCAAAACCTTTCATAATTTTTCCACATGAGCAGCAAACACTATTTTCGAACAGATTTTGTTGTCATTGTAGATGTTAATTTTTCAGCATTTTAACTTTTTTTTTCATTTTCGACTGTAACCATTGTATTTCCTCTATTGAGCCAAATTAAAAGTGCGTGTGGGCTGTTCAAAAGTGAATAGACGTTTTCTTTAACCAGGGTAGCTTAAAAAGTTTATTTTCACATGTTTTCAAATCCGATTGTAGCATTGACACTGACAGCTTTGGAGAATCAGATCATATCAATTTGTACCCAAAGCATAGTTTTCAGCATTTTGCCTAGACTGAGATTGGGTAAAAAACAAAATCAACCAAAAACACAAATAGTTAGGTGTAGAACATTTCGCTTTGAGCATCCATTTCAAAACTTTAAATGCAATCTTTTACTGTGGGAATCACATAGAGAGAGAGAGAGAGAGAGAGAGAGAGAGAGAGAGAGAGAGAGAGAGACAGACAGACAGACAGACAGACAGACAGACAGACAGACAGACGGACAGACGGACGGACAAACACACAAACACTAACACACATACAGAGAGAGAGAGAGAGAGAGAGTCGTGATGGCAAACATGAATCATTTCTTACGGCAAACGGTACATTTCACCCAGGCAGTGATCCATGAAACCAAAACGACCCTGTCCATCAACAACAAAGAATAAAGGGAAACACCATTACGGAAAACACGAGTATGGAAAACGCGATGTCTCCTGTCTCCCA
>CM065717.1:40024662-40027162 GCA_033310375.1 Conus canariensis
TGTGTACTATAGGGTGGAAGTGCTCCGGTCATTTACATGTAAATACTATGGTAGACACTCAGAAAACCCGTACAAACAACCGGTGTACGCAAAAAAAATAATAGTGAGTGTGTTCTCATAACTTCAGCAGTTGCAGTGTAACAAGAGAGAGAGAGAGAGAGAGAGAGAGAGAGAGAGAGAGAGAGAGAGAGAGAGAGAATGAGAGAGAATGAGAGAGAGGGAGAGAGAGGCCTGGAATGTTCTCCAGGGTGACAGATCTTGTATGACACAACAGCTCTGACAAGCGCATCACCAGAACAGAGAAAACAGGAGCGCTTGTGATGTATCTTAATCTCAACGAGCCATGCGTCACAGACATGCGTCATTTTTGTTTGCTGCGGGAATTTTTTGCCTACTCATCAAAGGTCAGAGATTAGCTGTGGACTACAGTGTTTGCCATTTAATACACATGATATAGAAAATGCATTGAATAATAAATACATATAAGATATACGATTTACACACTATGCATACTTACATCTATTGGGAAAGCATGGACCAAAGAAAGATAACTCTGCCAGACTCTCATCTCAAGAGAAAGGCTTGTATATCACCTCTACTAAATCTCTGTCTAGCGTTACCCAACATCATAAGGTGGTACCCATCTCTCTCTCTCTCTCTCTCTCTCTCTCTCTCTCTCTCTCTCTCTCTCTCTCTCTGTGCAAAACCCTCCCCATCTCTAAACAGGATCAGTCACATAGGCAGGCGAACAGGGGCAGGATGGTCAAGCAAGGACACGGGTTAGACAACAGATGAAGCCTGTTATACCAAAATCAAGGGGATTCTGTTTGATATTTACGGCTTTGGTTTGATTGAACCACTTCCCTTTTTAATAATGGTTTGATTGAATCACTCCCCTTTTAATAATGGTTTATTGAATCACTCCCCTTTTGCTAACATTTTTAAGTGTTATGTTAAAAATATTTTCGCTATTTTAATGTCTTCTTTTTTATCTGAGGTCAGTTAATTAAACAGATTTGCTGGCGCTCTCTTAACCACCTTAAGGATGCCAGTGGTTTAGCTGTATAACATTATCTGTTTACCGCTTTGTTGCTCGTTGCTTTTCCAGTATTTAACTTCTTTTCAGAATATAACTTTTTTTTCACCATATATCCTTTTCTCGCCTCTATAATTCACAGCCTTGATGATAATAAAAACCATGAACTCAAACTTTCGGTTACAAGCCACTTAGATCGAAGTGAAGGGTGACAATGGTGTAGTCAGATCCCGATAACCAAATTTAAACTAATTATTTACACACCGCCCCATCCTCTTCACTTTCATGTAACCAATTTTCCTTGTAACAAAACTGATGACAACCACGAAGTGAGCCCTGCTGTGGCTGTTTATGTGACAGAAGTAATAATGACGTGGAAGAATAAATACGTCTCTAAAATGTCAAGGAAGCAAATACAGCCGAAAAGAAGTAAATAAACAAGTAAGGGGCTAGAGCACTACAATGCAGCCCCCAATTAAAAAAAATGCTATCAGTAAAAAGAAAACTAAAAAGGCGTGGGAGAATAGGATGTTACAGGTTTCACAGAAAATGAATGAAAAGAACCTTTTTTAATGACTGAGAAAATAATCAATGGGGGAAAAACGACAAATACAGAACGAAATGACATCCTACCCATCCAATCCTCCCCATCCCTCGGCCAACGTTAACTTGTTATGCATCGACACAAACTCCTCCCGCTGTGAAACATAAAAGCTGGCAAACATAAAAGCTCGCTTTATTACTCAATCTGAGTGTACTTCCGAGCAAAACGAAGCAAAATGAGAAACAACAAAGGGACGAATATCATGAAATAAGAAATATGGTAAATGATATACAAAGCCAGTTCGATCGCACATTGATATACCCTGTTAACATAAAGGAATGCAGCTTCAGTTATCATTTGCATGTACTTAATGTTTGCAGAATTACTTGTAAGCCAGTTGTGTCCTTGCATATTACGTCAGCCGGTTCTAACGGGGGTAAGAATGTTCAGAAGCGCAGGTCACTGCGCTGTCTATGGTTCAATCAGGTCATCTAAATGCATCTGTGCCAATCAAAGAGCGTTCTGTGCAATTACGCAGTTGGTACTATGAGGACGCACGTTGTTGCTGTTCATCCATCGTCGTGACCAGACATCACACTGAAGAAGACTGGGTGTGGTGTGTCCGACTGTGTCTGGTCAGTCTGATGCGGGCCCTGCCACAAGTTGGCCACAAGTGGTCTGCGGGCACTAAAGATAAGGAGGAGGTGGTCCTGAACTTGCAAAGATCATTTTCCTCTGGTCCTCTGCAATCCAGTGCTGCTTATATGGGGCAACTGCTGACGTCACTTTGTAGGCAGGGTGGTCTAGCGCCACTGAATCCCAGGTGTCTAGGTTTGTGTCAGATCTCTTCAGTGAGACCTTGGGCGTGTGTCCTTGGAGCGCTTTTTCTGACCACCCTCTGAACGCTAATCTTCCGCTAG
>CM065717.1:40029662-40037162 GCA_033310375.1 Conus canariensis
TTCTTGTCAAGGTCACCATTATCGGGGCAAGTTCACGGGATCTTCTAACGGGCGGACGTAGTGGCCACCTCCAGAGAAGAATGCTCACTGATGCTTGCTGCCGACTTCACGAACACTGTCTTTAGTAGGGTGCGTAGCAGTGGTGTCCTGCGAATATTGGATCAGAACAGGCACTCGTTGAATACCATCGAAGTGTTTCGCTGGCAGATCAGTGTCACGTCTGGTGGGTTGCTTCTTGACGACTTGGCTTGTGGATTGCCTGACTGTTATTGGGGCGGCATTTAAAGGAGGAATTACCAACGCATACATACATACATACGTACATACATACATACATACAGACAGACAGACAGACAGACAGACAGACAGACAGAATACATACAAAATAATACATACATACATACATACATAAAACATACATACAAAATACATACGTACACACATACATGCATACATACATACATACGTACACATATACATACATACATACATACATACATACATACATACATACATACATAATACAGAGAAGAAGAGAGAGATGAGAGAGAGAGAGAGAGAGAGAGTCTACGTGATGTGGAAGACAGTCTTTTCTGTTTATCTGGAAGTGATTCTCATCAGCAGGTAACCAAGATCCAGTTGCAAACCTGATGAGCTTTCACAGGGCCAGACAGCTATCGCTCATGTGTCCGGCTAATCCCCGCTCTGGAGGAACTTCAAAGCATGCAGGGCAGACACTGGAAACGAAGCCCTCTTCTTGCCTCTTTCCTTCCCTTTAAAAAGCAGGTCACTTGGTTACAGTGATGTTATCACGAAGATGCCATCCGACGTCTGCATTGCCCTTTCTGTGGACATGGAAGCCATTAGAGCCAGGTTTTACCGTCGTTCCTAATCGTTCCTGTCTGGCATCATCCTGTGAGTTCGTGAGGTTTGGACAGCGCAGTGTTTTTTAAACTTTGGATTTCTTTTAAAGTGTTTCTATATCTACGATCAAAAGAGACAGAACTAAAAAAAAAAAAAAAAGAAAGATGAAGGTGAAAGAATTTAGTTTCGTATTCAGTTTCTTTCCGTTTGAAATCTACATCACGTTTGATAGAAACAATATGAATGTCGCCTTTAAGTATTTGAGATCAAAAACTGTTTTGTTTTGTTTTTTCGTATGATGTTCAGCCATTATTCCTGAGTTTCAGTTACAGTGTTACTGTGCCTAACCGACTCCCACAGAACCTCCCACAACCTGAACAAGGAGACACGGGGAATGGTCTTTCCTGATTTTCTCTCTCTTTTTCTCTCTGTTTAAAGAAAGGAGAAAACAGTTGCACTGCACGCACAACTTAACAGTAAAGTTTTTTTTTTCATTTTTAATAAGGTTTTATACAGACAGTGTTAGCTTAGGTTTTGATTTAGTTTAGGTTTAGATGTAAGTTACAGTAAGGGTAATGTATTCCAGAACTGGGTAGTTTTCCGGTTTCCTTTTCGAAAGTCCCAGTTCTTATGCACAAGCACTCTTCCAAGACAGACTGGGACAGAACTAGATAAATAAATGAAGCAATTAATACCAAGAGAAGAGGAGGTCATGAAACAGGCGTAGCTGAAACCAGACCTACGCCTGAACCTCACGTGGTTTGCCTGGTCCACTATACAACAACATTACTTCCGGGATCATTGTCTGCGGAGGAAATTCGAGAAATCGTCAGCGGTTGGTAGAATTACGGGCCGCACTAACAGCGTCTTGGGAACGGAAATAGGAGAGACTGTCTGTGATTGGTTTAGATTTCCGAGCGGTCGAATGACCTAGCTTGGATAGTTTTCCAGCTAGGATGGGAGGAAACGGGGCATAGTGATCAACTGATAGAATTCTCCCATCTGCCCAACTGGAAAACAGTCATTACTGATGTGGTTAGAGAGAAGTGATAGGAAGTGATGATTTGTCAGTACAACCTTGAGTTAATCTGACAATAAATTGGTTTCAGTTAGTCAGTCAGTCAGAAAGTGATGAGTGGGAACGTTGGGGTTTCTATCTGTTAAAGCAGATAGGATTATGAGACATGTGAAAGTTGTTCTTTATATATTCAAATAACAAAAACAACAGTAGTAACAGTAGTGGTAACAGCAGCAGCAATAGCAATAGTAGCAGTGGTAGTAGCAGTAGCTGTAGTAGCAGCAGCAGCAGTAGTTGCAGCAGCAACAGCAGCAGCAACAGTAGTAGTAATAGCAGCTGTAGCAGCAGCAGTAGCAGTAATAGTTGTAGTAGTAGTAGTAGTAGTAGTAGTAGTAGTAGTAGTAACAACAGCAACAACATCAATGATAACGACATCAACAAAACAGCAACAACAACAATGATGATGATAAATGATGATGATGATGATGATGATGATGATGATGATGATAATAATAATAATAATAATAGTGATAATGAAAATAGTAATAATAATAATAATAATATAATTTTGGTTGAGGGAATCAATGTAATCTGATATTTCCTCAACCTCATTACCCAGAAAGAAAGAACAAAAAAATGATGATTTCATTTAACCGCTTCCTTTATACACAATTCAAGTATCAGACCCATATTCGTCCTTCAACCGTGGCGATGACAAAAGCCCATAGCTTTTGTTGTTTTTCACCCAGCTTCTGTGATCATACATGCCCCAATAGCATTCTTCGATCGTACCTGATCGGGGACACATTTTGTGCACATCTCAACGTCTGTGTTTGCAACATTTGAGCAGATCTTTAAAGAACGAATGAGCGCGTACTTAAAATAAAAAGATGGAGCACATCCCTTCGAGGGCCCCTTTTCGTCATAGGACCACTAGACGTGCTCCGCTTCGGCAATTTTCACGCTTTAAGACGGCGAAGTTCGTAACAGAGGTGAGCACACTTGAAGAACACTTGAACAAATGCAGCTGCACCGTCAAAAGCCATTCGAAGGCCGCGGTGTGCACAGCTGATGGCTTTATCATACCTCCCCTTAACAAACATGAAATAAGCTTTTTCGTCTTTGTTTTATTCTGTGAATCTCGCGTGTCTTTCATGTTTTTATGGTGAATAAGAATAATAATTATGATAATAACGATAAGAAGAAGAAGAAGAATTATGATGATAATGATGATTGTATAATAATAATGATGATGATGATGATGATGATAATGATGGTGATGACGACGACGACGACGACGACGATAATGATATGATAATGATGATGATGATGATGATCATCATCATCATCATCATTTTAACAATAACAACAATAGCAGCAGCACACCACTACCCACCACCACCACCAACTACAACAATAATAATACTCATAATGATGAGGATGATGATGATGATAACATCAGCAACAATAATGATGATGATGATGATAATGATATTGATGATAATGATAATAATGATGATAATAATAATAATAATAATGATGATGGTGATAATAATGTAATAATAATAAATAAAATATCATTATTATTGCTACAATTATGATTATTGTCATTATCATAACAATCATAATAATAGCAATAATAATAATAATCAAAATAATAGTGATGATGATAATAATAATAAGCATGAAAATGAAAACTAACAATAATGACAACAATAACAATGATAATTCTAGTCAAAATCGCTCTTTCATCTCCCTGTCGATGAGCACAAGGTGACAGGTACATAGACCTAGCTGACGAAAGAAGTTACGTGAGGATGTCTTTTTCGCCCATTCGACCCAAAAAGTGTCGCGCCAATGTACATTCAGTGAAAGGAAAATCAGTTAAAAGCCGTACACATGCACTGCACCTTCCCGTCACACTCCCGCCCCGCACGTGGACAGAAAGACACGTGAACAGTTATTCACGGACCCTTTCAGCCTGTTTACACTGACATTTCCTGGCACCGAGAGCATCACAGAGAAAGGTGGCACTGCAGAATCCATTCACAGGATCTGCTGGTATTGCGCTCTGGCATAAAAGTTCTGAAAGATGCTGCCCTGATCATTACTGGCCAACGAGGAACGGTCAGGAAGTGAGAGGCCTGTGGGTTTTGTTTGTTTGTTTGTTTGTTTTTTTTGGTCACTACTGACCTCACTTGTTTGCTTGAAGTTTTAGCTGAGTCTGGGGTTGGGAAATGTACTTTGCTGGTTTACTTTCAGAGCTGGGAGGCATGGAAATCCATTAAGATTTTCTTTGAAAAGGAGGGAAAAAATTGAAAAGAAACTATCATAAGTCCCTGCTTTTAATGCGCAAAACAGAGAGAGAGAGAGAGAGAGAGAGAGAGAGAGAGAGAGAGAGAGACAGACAGACAGACAGACAGACGACAGACGACAGACACGAGAGGGGTTACTGGTAGTATATCACAGCACTGATTAAAAGAGGGCAAAAATGCAAACACACATACAAAACAAGGTGCAGACTATCGCTTGCTTTAGTGTACAATACGTAACAGACAGGCGAATTTTCCGACAAGAATGACTTCTTCCATTCATTCCGAACAACAGACGTCAACAATTTGCTAAACAATATCCCCCTTCCCTCCATCGCAGTCATCAATTTGAAAAAAAAAACCCTGCTGACTGCAGTCATGGGAATTAACATTTCATGCCTTTTTTGCCTGCTATTTGTGGCGTCTGAAAAATTTAAGACATTTTTGTTGAAAATTCACTGGTCCCTTTGGTATTGTGGATAAAACAGACTTTACTTTGGAGCTCTCTCTCTCTCTCTCTCTCTCTCTCTCTCTCTCTCTCTCTCTGTGTGTGTGTGTGTGTGTGTGTGTGTGTGTGTGTGTGTGTGTGTTCACTGAAGTTACCGTCCATTTCATTCCTTGCCGTCCAAAATAGGTTTTTCGGTTCAACAAAACGTTTCTTTCTTTTCACATGTGAAGAGAACAAGAAACCCTAGACGATCACTACTAGGTGAATGGGGTCTAACTGGACGCAGATCCTGCGCGCTGAACAATGCATCAGTTGGATCACAGAGCCTTTAAAACAGAATAAGATTTGTGCGTGGGAAAAGGTCCAGCCGCTGGGAACAGTTCTGCAACTCCAGCACGTTCGTGTTAATGCAAAACTGCCTTTCTTTTGACACCATCGGAAGCAAGCTGCGCAGGATTCCCGGTGAGGTGTCTCAGCTGTGATTCAGCTTTCATTCAGAACCGGGTTTCATTCGCTTGCAAGCGAATCTCTCTTCGATGTTATGTTTCTTTCAGATTTTAAACAGACTTCAAAGTTTGGCCGCTCGCAGACATCTGACAAACAGCCCCGTTAGATTTGCATGAAGGTCTGACCATGAGATAATCTGAGCTATCCTGTGGACGAGTTTAGTGGCGGATCAAGTGCCAGTGCCAAGGGCAGTTCCGAAATGGAGGCTGGGTGAGGTTCAGTGCCTCGTGGCTCCATAGGCAAAGCCTTGGACAAAGGATCATAGGGCGCAGAAGGTGGAGGCTGGGTGAGGTTCAGTGCCTCGTGGCTCCATAGGCAAAGCCTTGGACAAAGGATCATAGGGCGCAGAAGGTGGAGGCGGGTGAGGTTCAGTGCCTCGTGGCTCCATAGGCAAAGCCTTGGACAAAGGATCATAGGGCGCAGAAGGTGGAGGCTGGCGCAGGGGAACTGAAGGGGCTTCGACCTCAAGAGTCTGCGCCAAAATTAACTCTGTAAAAGACACTGGAGGTCTGCCTCCTTGACAGAAAATAGCTCAGAAAATAGGCATTCGCATAAACACGAACTCGTTTTGATTGCAATCTTATATGTATAAAATGCACGCACGCGCGCACGTGCGCGCGCGCACACACCCCACACACACACCACACACACACACACACACACACACACACACACCGCACACAGAAAAATTCATAATAAACTCATCCTCACCTCCACGTGCCCCCACAAAATCTCCTCTCCGCTTCCCTCCCGCCAGCCAGACAAACAAACAGAACAAGAAACAACGGCCGCTTAACAACACTGTCTGGACACAGGGTAATGGAATCTGACCTTTAACCGCACGGTAGTGTGTCTCGTGGCCCTGCTAGCCTTTGGATCGTAGAGTACCCCCCTGATTGTTCCTTCGTCTGAGAGAGTAGCAAGTTCCATAACTCTTGATGTGTTTGCTTTCTTCGCGCGCTGAAAGGTGAACGTTGACTAATCATGTCTCTGTTTTGGGGGGAGGGGGGGGGGGGGGGAAATCCGCCGCTCTGGCATGGCTTTATGGCGATACTCTTCTCTCTCTCTCTCTCTCTCTCTTGCTAAAATACTATACAAAATCACATCTAATTCTTAGATAAAATGTCCCATCTTTAAGATCTTTAAGATCAGCAACGCAGGATATAGTAATACTAAACAGATCGTATCTATGTATACTTATCTATCAATCAGTCTATCCATCTATCTACCTGTCTATCTTTTTATACTAATCTATCAATCAGTCTATACTAATCTCTCTATACTATCTATCTCTCTCTCTCTCTCTCTCTCTCTCTATCTCTCTCTCTCTTTATATATATATATATACACATATATATGTATATCTGCCTGTCTGTCTATCTATCTATGCATATATAGACATATATATATATATATATTATATATATATGTATATGTGTGTGTAAATGTGCGCGCGCGCGTGTGTGTGTGTTCCTGAAATACTTTTTGTCAAGTGCAGAGCTCCATCTTGTACTGGATGAATATAATTGTCACAGGCTGGAAGCTGATACAGCTTCTTCACTGTGAGCGAAAAACCTTGTGCATTATCACATCACCTTTCCTGTATCAGATAGTTTTTTGTTTTTTTTTAATTCAATCTCAACGTTTCCTTTTTCGATAATATACTAAGATTCTTCTCCTTAATTCAAATCCCAGCTCGAAGCCTGTTGTTTTAGAAGAATCAACATATTATATTGGCACTTCCCCAATACGTCAATGTTTGAGTTGGGGGGAGGGGAGGTTGACCTCGATGGGTTTATTTGTTTACTCGTTTGTTTGTTTTGTTTGTTTTTGATCCATGCCTTGTTTGACATTGGAATCATTTCAGTATGTCTGTCTGTGTACTGACTCCATCTACACGATTTCCTGTCATCTTTAGTTTTTTTTTCAAAAACAACAGGCGTCTCATTTATAGGGAGGAAATAGTGACTGTACTGTACACCGTAAGGAAAGAAGCTCGTATATCTTTGTGCGTGTGTGTCACTTTCTCTTTCCTGTCTTCATCACTGTCCTGTCATGTCTGCACGTCAAACCATCAATCGGACCACATGACTGGCCAGAGCCTGTCAACATCCTTTCGATTGGCACTAATCCCCAGCGCCTTTCACCTGTTGCCCTGTCCCTACTTTGCGGGGACAGCCATCCCACTTTCCGCCGGTGTTTCGGACGTCAAACCTGAACGGCATTAACATCCAAGCTCAGTCCTTGGGTTGTCGCCCTTTACAGCTTTAATTCTATCACTGATCAGACTACTATTGTCCCATGACGTCATAGAGGGTACCGGATTAATGCGCCAGCTCCATTCGATACAA
>CM065717.1:40042162-40049662 GCA_033310375.1 Conus canariensis
CGTGTGATGACAAATGGGATTTTAGGGGTGTCTTTTTTTTCTCGACAAATCTGAGATACCAGGTGTGATAGTTATTGTGGCTCCCCCTTCCCCCTTCCACATCTCCCTCACAAATTACCCCTTCCTATCAGCCCTCGACGCCTCCGATATGATGTCAACATTGTTTGTGCGGATCATGGAATCTCTGACGTCATTCAATACCAATGGGTGTTAAGATTTTTCAGTCGTTTTATTTGCTTCTTTTGTTTGTTTGTTTGTTTTGTTGCTGTTTGATAAGTGAAGCATGGCAAGTGATGAAGTGTAGCGGTTGTAGATCTTTCTGACAAACAAAATGCCACGGGCGCACATCTGGCCTCAGTGTCATCATTCTCTGAAGTTTACAGAAAGTACGATCTTCAAGTAAGTACACATTCAGAAATATAAGAAAAGGGCAGGCTTCTAGGATGAAATAGAGCAGAAGATTTAACAATGAAAACAACCAAAATTATACTTAAAACATAACAGGGTAAAGTTGTAAGGGGAAAAAAACCGTTACAACAACGCAATTTATTTACTAACTAACAAAGACACGCGACATTAAAAATACTCATTTGTGCGTGACTTTTTCCAATTATTCAATTAACCTTAATTTGTTCCAGCAACGAAAGTCGACGTATTCCTCATTTCTTTAATAAAATAAAAAGAGGAGGGAAAACGAGAGAGAGAGAGAGATAAAAATTGGTCTCATCCTATATCGCCGCACAATAATATTTTCAATGCATTCGATCGCTTTGAACAACTGTCTGCATCATCTTCATTTCACATCACAGATGATTCATTTGACAGTCTTTCAGATCAGACGGATCGTGTCTGTGTACACAATGCGCACTTGGTGTCCTTTTGTTTGTTTGTTTGTTTTTAACTTAGCCGCCTATCCTGTCGCCACATGTCCATTCGCCGCTAAGTGGAATCACATTTCACAGGGTAGGAAAGAATGCTCTGCACCGGTAAAAGTAATCTGTGTGTGTGTGTGTGAGTGTGTGTGTGTGTGTGTGTGTGTGTGTGTGTGTGTGTGAGTGTGAGTGTGGTGTGTGTGTGTGTGTGTGTGTGTGTATGTGTGTGTGAGTGTGATGTGTGTGTGTGTGTGTGTGTGTGTGTGTGTGTGTGTGTGTGAGTGTGTGTGTGTGTGTGTGTGTGTGTGTGTGTCTCTCTCTCTCTCTCTCTCTCTCTCTCTCTCTCTCCTCTCTCTGAGAATTTTCAAAATCAGTGAATCTCGTAACACGACATATAGAGTTGAAAGATACTGAAGCGAACAGTAAAAGCTTTAAAGCACCTGGTCTCTGACTGAATTTCTTTCTGTTTAAGATTGATGTCAACTTCAACACAAAGAACACATTTTTTCCCAAATACACCACAAACAAATACTTCTGAGCGAACCGTGCGTCTGTTGTTGTTTTTTTTAATGAAAGATTACAAATGATATTTCTAGACTCTCATAATAACACAAGAATACAAAGGACCTGAAGAATGGTGATAAGGCAAAATGCCATGTGGCCTGCAATACAATACCAGACAATAAACAAACACTACCCCCTGTCTTCACGCAACTAACTATGAACATAACACTGCATTCTATTAAATGGGCTATCTCATTCTGACGCTTGCATTTTACCGTATGGCAGAATTTTCAAAAAGGATCACCCGAAGATGAATTCAACTTCACGACGGAATGAGTTCTAACTGACACTTATACAATCACATCACCTTTAAACCTTATTTGTGGCATTTTTTTTTTACCACAGTGCATTTCGCAGATATGAATCCAAGAAAACCATTCTCAAGTTCATTTTTATTGTTGTTGCAGTAGTTCTGTGTGTGTATGTGCGTGCGTGCGTGCGTGCGTGGGTGCGTGAGTGTGTGTGTGTGTGTGTGTGTGTGTGTGTGTGTGTGTGTGTGTGTGTGTGTGTGTGTGTGTGCGAGCGTGCGTGCGTGCGTGCGTGCGTACGCGTGTGCGTGTGTGTGTCTGTGTGTGTGTGTGTGTGTGTGTGTCTATTTCGGTAAGTTCATGTCCAGTCTTAGTTCATCCTCTCTTGTTTTCAAGATGTTCACACACACACACACACACACACACACACACACACACACACACACACACACACACACACACCGCCAAACGAATAGGATTAAAATATATATATATATATATAATATATATATATATATGTGTGTGTGTGTGTGTGTGTGTGTGTGTGTGTGTGTGTGTGTGTGTGTGTATAAGCAAAGCACTTCGACTTTGGGGTCTTTGATAGCAAGACAAACAAGTGTAGCAAGTAAGGGAGAAAGGGGAGGGTGATGGAAACGAAGAACAACGAAGTGACTTAGCTAAGAAGAAAGTGTCTGTTTCCAGTTAAGTAGTAAGTTTGATGAGAGTTATGCTCTCTTGGGCAAATTTGAATCTTGGAAACAGCACAAACACAGACAGAAATTTTTGTTTCTTGGTTGGTTGGTTTGTTTGTGTTTTAAGTAACAAAATTGTTCTTGTATCCGTTTGAATTCAATGCGTTTTAATGAGAAATGGGAATAAAGCGCCATGTGTAGATTTGTTTCGTCGTAGATTCTGCAATTTCTTTGTTGTTGCTTTGTCTGTCTTTGGTTGTACGCTAATGCCATCGTTGTCGCTGTCTCTGTCGTCAGCGCGCGCGCGCGCGCGCTGCGTGCAAGAGTGTGTGTGTGTGTGTGTGTGTGTGTGTGTGTGTGTGTGTGTGTGTGTGTGTGGGGCGCGCGCGTTTGTGTGTGTGTGTGTGTGTGTGTGTGTGTGTGTGTGTGTGTGTGTGTGTGTGTGTGTGTGTCTTTCCATTATGACTAGTCCTGTGCTTTTTCATAAATGTCAGCCTTTGTATGTTAATATAGCGTCATTATTGTTGTTGTTCTTGTTCTTATCATTTCTGATTATTTCTTTATGCACACAGAAAACAAGCGTGTACGCGCATATGTGAATGCTTTCTTTCATACATGTAACTGTTCCTTATGTGTACAGCCCCTGTGTTTATAACGTCCTGCGAGCATGTTTCGTTTTTATTCCTGTCCTCTGGTTGATTTCTTTCTTTTATTTTTTGTTTGTTTATTTGTCCATCAGCAACATGACACAAGAACGACTGGATCGATTTTGACCAAGCTTGCAGTAAGGATCGACTTGTGCCAGGGGAGATTCCTTTAAATGCTGGCCCTTAATAATCCGCGGTGTGAACCTGAATGGAACATTGGATTCAAAATCTACTCCGCAATAAATTCAAATTTTCAAATCAAGACACGCATTGTTAAAGCACTGTTATAGATTTATAGCTATCTCTCCAGCAATTCAACTTAATCAAGTATATATATATAAAAGTTGACATTTTGTATTTTCCATGTTCTGTTGAACAAACAAAAAATTGGAAAGTAACCTTTTCAGTGTGTACGTTCTTCTACTTCTTCTCGCGGAAGCTATAGTTGTTTTCACTCATGAATTGCCTCAAAGAGCAGATCCTTCCTTTATCTTTGACACAGGTCTTTGGTTTCCCTGGCGCCCTTCTATTCATTGTTAGTAGTATGGGTTTTCCTAGCTTGAAGCAGTTTGGTTTGATAATGTGCGCAATTACTAAAAGTGTCATCCGATTTCTGAGAAGAAAAAAAACCGGGTAATTAGGTGACATGGAGACCACTGCTCTTTTATTTTGAGGGTTTCTCCTTCTGTTACTTTTCTTTTCGTTTCCTTTCTTTTCTTTACTCTCTTTTCTTTTCGTTTCCGTTCTTTTCTTTTCTTTTCTTTCTTTTCTTTACTCTTCTTTTCTTTTCGTTTCCGTTCTTTTCTTTTCTTTTCTTTCTTTTCTTTACTCTTCTTTTCTTTTCGTTTCCTTTCTTTTCTTTCTTTTATTCATTTTTTTCTTCTTTTCGTCATTGAGACAGGGTATCATTATTTTCACTGTTGTATGTGCGTGCACATGCATGACGTTTTTTCGGTGATAGTCTTTCTTTTCCGTGTAGTATAATGATTATTCAGATTGCATTATGTCACAAGAAAAGCCATATGTATTGATTATCGTTTCATGTGGCGTATCACCAATGGTTTATATAGGTAAATTATCAACGCATTGCTCTCTATCAAACTCCTGTTGCTTAGATGTGCTTTCATTACGCCAGCGTTTCGCGCTCTCTGTCTGTCTGTCTGTCTGTCTGTCTGTCTGTCTGTCTGTCTCTCTCTCTCTCTCTCTCTCTTCTCTCTCTCTCTCTCTCTCTCTCTCTCTCTCCGCACACATACACACACATGACTGTTGGCACGGAGAAAAGCATGTATGGGGCAGCATTCACACGCGCGCGCGCGCGCGCGCACGCACGCACGCACGCACACACACATACACACACACACACACACACACACACACACACACACACACACACACACACACACACAACACGCGCGCGCGTGTAGCAATGCAGAAAGAAAAATAGACTAACACAGACGCGCGGGTGTAGCAATAGAGAAAGAAAAATAGAGTAACTTTATGGGTTTGATATTGTTACAAGAAAAAAAAAATATCGTATGCATCATCTATTGTGTTCCAGGTGCCTTTTCGAATGATAGTTAAGAAATTGAGAAAAATAAACAGCTCATCTGTATGGGGGAAAATAATCTTCAGCTTTACGAACAAACGAACTGAGACTGAAATTTCTCAGCCGTTCATGTACATATCATACACTGTTTGTATACAAACATATCAGCGATTATGACATGGCACAAACAAATCACTTTAAAAAACATAGTAAGGTGCATTAGCAGGTTTTATGCCTGTTAGCTGGAATAAAAGAAAATCATTAGTGTTTAAGCACACATATCAATTGGGTCCTTTTTCCGGTTTCATGTCGAAAGGCTAATAAAAAAAATTTCCTAGAAACCTGCTATTTGTGGAAGGGTGCCAGCTTGCACTCACGCAGATACTATTTTGCTAAAAACATAATGAGGCAGAAACTAGAATCAATGGCAATCGTCGCATCAAAGCTGGAAATTCAAGAGATTCTGTCCGATGTTGTTGCTGTGCGTTAGTATATATCTCTTTCACTGGATCAGCGAACACAGGCACAAAATGTTGAATGTAAGTACACTTGGAAAACCTACTATGAGTGGTGGCTGTTTGTAACTAATACAAACCATTTACTACGATAAACAAGACAAATGTTTCTTAAATGACATTTGTATCCAAACATTTTCGCTGTGTTCTCAGTTAAATCCTTTTAAGCTTTCCGTCTGATATTTCATGTGCGTAAAGAAAACGTCATTCCCTGTCGTCTTGTGTTTGAGAAGGTTTCAAGTCCCATCTGGCACATCGTTGAGCTTACAAGTTGTTCGTCAATAAATCATAAAACTTTGAACTTTTGTATGTGTCAGATGATTTCTTATAGCCGAGTGAAGTAATACCATTTCTATTGTTTTCAACAGTAATAAAGTCACCAGTTTGGTTTGGTTTGGTTTGGGGTTTTATGTAATCCATTACTGCCAGCCTGTATCCAGCAAAAATCAGAAAACTGATCGTGACATCATACATTTGCTTTAAAATGTCTCAGGGAAAGAAATGGTCCATTATCAAAAAAGCAAAGTGAGAAGCACTTTTGTTTTCGAGTATTGTAGAGACCATTTTTCCAGTTATAATATATTTCTCATAGCTTGATGGTTTACCATGCAACGTATCACCATTTTGGGGCAAACACACACACACACACACACACACACACACACACACACACACACACACACACACACACACACACACGCACACACACACACACACACACACACACGTATATTATATATTATAATATATATTATATATATATGTGTGTGTGTGTGTGTGTGTGTGTGTGTGTGTGTGTGTGTGTGTGTGTGTATACATACACACACACACACACACACACACATATATATATATATATATATATATATATATATAATATATATATATATATATATAATACCTTGATTTCTTAACACGTTTCTTTTGCGCTAAATTTTCGTTGGACCTTTTTTTTGCTTGTTTGTTTGGTTCACACAGCTTTTGTTTCCAAATAACGGATATAACGAATATATGTATTTGATTCATGCTGGAGCGTTTAGATCTTGATTTTATTCACTGGAAATGTGTCCAACTGACGTAGGCCTATCAATATATTATTATTTCCCGTGTGACGTAACACGCACATTTTCTGGAAAGTTTGTTGATGAAATTGGGGGGGGGGGGGGGGGGGGGGGGGGGTAACAATTTAAAAACAAAATTCAGAATGCGCCTGTTATGTCTGCTATAGCTTTGTATGCAAAGACAGGGTGGGAAGTATTTTGAAAGGTTCGTTCACCCATCTTGGATTCTATTTTCTGCGTATTCCCTCTTTCGTTCGTTCGCTTGCCTTCGGTGTGTGTGTGTGTGTGTGTGTGTGTGTGTGTGTGTGTGTGTGTGTGTGTGTGTCTGTGTGTGTGTGTGCGTTTGTGTGTGCGGTGTGTGGTGTGTGTGTGTGTGTGTGTGTGTGTGTGTGTGTGTGTGTGTGTGGTGTGTGTGCGTGTGTGTGTGTGTGTGTGTGTGTGTGTGTGTGTGTGTGTGTGTGTGTGTGTGTGTGTGTGTGTGTGTGTGTGTGTGTGTGTGGTGTGTGTGCGAGCGCGCGCGTTTGTTTTCCAAAAACAACACGATTTGTGTGCGCAAACATGCCTCACACATGTTCGTTTTTCTTGTGCTGATATTTCCCCCATTCCACAACACATCGTAATTTGTTGATGTATCTTTCTATTATCTCGTGGTCTTCGAAGGGCCAAGCAAACATCACCCTCACGTCTGTCATTGATGGATTGTTAACACCACGTCGTTCTGAACAAAATTCGCCACCGAAACACCATCTCCCCTCTCCTTCCCGTCTCGCCCCACCCTCCCAGTTCCTCCCCTCCGCCTTTCTGCTTTTTTTTTTTTTTTTTTTTTTTTTTTTTTTTTCGTCACGTGAATGCTGCTAATGACAACAAGACCTGCATTTCACTGTGTTGTCTTGAATGTTTTTGTCAACACTGTTTTGTTTGTTTGGTCGTTGTTCCTGTTTATTTATTAAGTGATTGATTTATCCACTACGTTTTTTTTTTTTTTTTCCTTTTCTTTTCATTGATGATGTTGTTTGATGTTCATAGTGTTATATTTTGTTGTTTTCTACTTTCATGTCTGTTTATTTGTTTGTTCTTTATTGTACATGTTCTGCACTGGGCACGTAACACTTCTGTAAGGTTTTTTTTTGTTTTGTTTTGTTTTGTTTTTTTTGTTTTTGTTTTTTTTTGGGGGAAGGTGTATGAGCATTACTTTGTAATCTGTGATTGATGGATGGACTCCCCCGTCCCAGCCCATCTCCCCTCCCCTCACCCCCCCCCCCTCGTCATCATTACCCCTCCCTCATACCTCCGCATTCCAGAAGCCTCTCTCTCTCTCTCTCTCTCTCCCTCTCTGTCTGTCTGTCTCACTCTCT
>CM065717.1:40052162-40057162 GCA_033310375.1 Conus canariensis
GGTACATACAAAACGATAGGGACTGTCGTTAGACGCACGGGACGACGCCCTGCGGACAGGAAGGCTCACTCACGCTGGTTTCTGCTGCTGACCAGTTAGTATTGTCAGTGGGTGAGCTAAATAAGTGATTTCCTGCGTACGTTGGATGAGAACAGCCCTTCCCCACTCCCTCCGCCCTGAACACCTCTAAAGTTACTCGGCTGTAACGCAGGGTCTCCTGTTCAGGGTTGTTTCATGACGACCTGGTATTGACTGCTCCCTGTGGACTGCCTGGTGCAGGAGCTGCGAGACAACTGCTTGGGTGTGGTTGTGCAAGGAGCTGGGGGGGGGGGGGGGGGGTGAGCGGCGTGGGAGAATTGTCACCGAAGGGAAACGGAAAACACGACAGCAATCAATAAATAAATAAAAGAATTAATGAATAAACAAACCAACAAATAGATAAATAGATGAATAAGTAAATAAGTAAATGAATAAGTAAATAAATAAATGAATATAATAATAAATAAACGAAATGATGATAATGATAATCTAATCAAAGTCTCTCGACTTCATATTCGTCGGGAGAAAGGCATGTTAAGTCACTTGAATCTATCACGTGCAGACTAAGAAAACGTCGTGGGTTACTAGTATGAAAGGGGGTTCGTAGTGCACACTTCCTTTGCACAGTCCAGTTGAAAATCTCTTTGTACTTTTCTCATTGAAATGGTTGTGGCCGATGACGGAGTCCCTGTGTTGTAGTTGATATCCCTCAATAAAGGACCGTGTGTCCATCTCTGATTTCGCCATGGTTTCTTCCTCTTTTTTTATTTTGATTGGACAGTGCGTTTGTGTATTTATTTGTTCGTTCGTTCGTTTGTTTGTTAGTCTTCGTTTCACTACTATGGGTTGAATGGATCATCCCCAGTACGATTTTCTGTCCTTCACCCCTATCTCTAACACCCCCCTCTCTGTCTGTCTGTCTCTCTGCCTATCCTGTCTGTCTGTCTGTCTGTCTGTCTCTCTGTCTCTGTCCTCTCTCTCTGTCTCTGTCTCTCTCTCTCTCTCTCTCCTCTCTCTCCCAACCATCTCATTTCTCTCAATCAGCTACGTGCATACGTACCGGCACACGCACACGCGCAGCACACACACACACACACACACACACACACACACACACACACACACACACACACACACACACACACACACACACACACACACACACACACCACAACACGTTCAGCTAGACCACTGAAGACGACAGCGGCAGTGAATATCTAGGAGCTGAAGAAAAAGGCGCCAATCGACTCGGACAAAGTGGAAATAAAGGAATGAAGCATGAAATAAAATGACATGCTGTAGAACAAAAGCAAGAATGAACGTGTGAAAGCCATAAAGACCACAGAGAAAACAGAAATCACGAAAGAGATTCCACAGAATATGGATTCTGCTGCCAGTTTTCTGCTGACTTTATCGATCACATTGATAACAGAGAGAGGGAAAGAGAGAAATAAATAAAGATCGGTGAAGAAGTACATATGTAAAGAAAAAAGAAGGGAAGAAAGGATAGCGGGGGGGAAAAAATTTTTTTAAAATTGGATTACAAAAATGAACAATTAAAACAGAAAAAAAAGACCCATCGACTTTATTTCCCATTTTCTGCTTAATTTATCTGTCAAATATACAGAAGATAGGAATAATGAAACAGAGATAAAAAAAAAATAATAAAAGAGTGAATTAGAAAAAAAGGAAGATGAAAGGTAAAGGATAAACAAAGGGAAACGAAACGTAAAAGCACAGAAAGACAGAAGGAAAAAAGAATATACATGTAAAAGAAAGAACGAATTTAGACGGGCGGGGGAGGCGGGGGGGTGGGGGGGGATACAAGCAGTAGACGACCAAACGAATGAAAGGAACGCAAACAAGGAAAAAGAAGAAGACAGCTTTTTAACCAAAAAAAGAAGGGTGAAGTTGTGAAAGAAGGACAAAAGCAAACAAATAAAAGAAGGAAGTGAAAACACAAATAGGAAAAAGACATCAACATATAAATTGAAAACCAAAACAAACAGAAAGGGACAAAAAACAAAAAAAGCAAATGGAATGCAAATCAAAAAAGAAGAAGAAGAAAACTAAAAGTAAAGTGAAGAAAAGCAGAACTGAAAAGAAAGAAAAAAAGCAATTAAAGCAGTTAGTAAACAAAATTGTGTGACAGGTAAAACTCATTTAAATGAGACAGAGAGAGAAACAGACAGACAGACAGAAACAGGCACAATTACAATGACAATGATTCATCATTTTACAACGGTGAAAGTATTGGCTTAATTAGCCATTTTCAATACTTGCCGTTGTTACGCTACTAAGCTTGTATTAAACAATGCAACGTAGGCATCAAAATGATTATGGTTATGTATACAAACAACAGCAAACCAAACAGATGAACAATAACAACCACCACCACGAGACGACAGTACTGATATCAACAGTGAAATAAGCAAATGAATGCAGAGGAGTTTAAAGTACAACAATACAATGAACAACAGCAAGACAGCATATACCGTGCAGCGCAAACAACCACAATTACAATTGACAACAGCAAGACAGCATATACACGTGCAGCGCAAACAACCACAATTACAATTAAAACAGCAAGACAGCATATACACTGCAGCGACAGCATTTAACGTGCAGCGCGAAAAAATCACAAAATTTAAAACAACAAGAAATTACAACGCAACAAAGCGCATGTTATGTAGCATTAGTGGATAACAAGGAGTAGAATTAACACAAGAATAGGCAACAGCAACAAAAGTATTACATAGTGCACGACGCAATGCTATGCGAATGTACAAAAATGAAATACAGGGGGGGGGGGGAACAATGAAATAGAAAGAAGAGTTCTCCTCTCTCTCTCTCTCTCTCTCTCTCTCTCTCTCTCTCTCTCTCTCTCTCTCTCTCTCTCTCTCTCTCTCCCCACACATACTCTCAAAGACAGCGAGCGAGAGGAGGAGGTAGGAATGGCGAGTGGGAGGGGGAAGCGGGGGGGGGGGGGGGGTTGAAAGGAGATGAAGGGTTTAGGAGAGGTGCTAAAACGAGATTTCTGTCGAAATGAAAAAGTCTTGGTTAGATTTCCTTTTATAATTTTATTCCCTTTATCTTCTTTTTTTTCCAATTTTCTGTTTTTATGGAGTTTTTTTTTTTTCCTCCACTGATTTCGGGTATTTTCTCTTTGGGCCTCTCTCTATCCCTCTGTGAGTGACAAGAACAGACGTGTTAGTTCCTGTCCCGCGCCTCCACCTCTGGTCCAGGACACCCTTCCTGACGTCACTCTGTCCGCTGAACACTTCTCTATTACCATGACGAGGTGAGAGAGACAGGACAGGGTGGGGAGGGGAGGGGAGGGGAGGGGGGCATTGGGAGGGGGAGTTGAGAAGGAAGGAGTCAGGGAGTAAAAAAAAGGGTGGGGGGGGAGGGAAGAAGGGAGAGATGATGTAAAGAGCAAAAATGAGGGGGGTGGGGTGGTGGGGCAGGGGATTTAAAGCGAATGTCAGAGGATTTTCGTGTGGCTAGGAAAGACAGCGGGAAGGGGGGGGGGTGTTACGCTGACAGAGAGGGGAACAGACAGAGGTAAAAGGATTGAGGTATACAACTGGGGAGTGGAGATGGTGGGAAGACAGAAACACACAGACGGATAGCAGAGTGGAAGAAACGGTCAGTAAGAGAGAGAGAGGGAGAATAAAAAAAAAGAGACATGTTCGAAAAAGACAGGAACGTAGGCAAAGAGAGGCAGAGAGAGTGAAGAGTGAGGAGAGAGATGCAGAGAGAAAGGAGTGAGAGAGAGAGAGAGAGAGAGAGAGTCAGAGTGAGCGAGAGAGAGAGAGAGAGAGGCACAAAATGGGGTGGGGGGGGGAGAAAGAGAGTGGCGCGAGATTGAGAGAGGGACGAAGGAAGGGAGAGTTAGTGGTGGCGAGGAAATTGCAGAAAAGACAAAGTACTCTGAAAGAATTCCCGGGCACTGCGAATCCCTCGATGTATATAAACGTTGTGCAAAAAGGTTATAAAAACAAAAACCAAAGATCCGAAACAAATCACGGGCACTGCGCTCTGTTTGTTCCTTAAGGAGTTTTTCTGTAATCCCCGTCTTACGTTTAACAATCAAATAATTCAGACTCACCCAGGGTAGCTGATTGGTAGAGGTGTGTGTGTGTGTGTGTGTGTGTGTGTGTGTGTGTGCGTGCGTGCGTGCGTGCGTGCGTGCGTGCGTGCGTGCGTGGTGTGTGTGTGGTGTGTGTGTGTGTGTGTGTGTGTGTGTGTGTGTGTGTGTGTGTGTGTGTGTGCTACAGACACACAGGCTGGCAAGGAAGCAAACAAAACTAAATGGTAACAGAACGCTTTGAAAAACAGCAGCAGCAGCAGTTTCAGCAGAGAAAAGGACATGATGAAGAAGAACATTATGATTATAGTGATGGCAATGATGATGATGATGATGACAATGACGAACAATGACAACGACAAGTTTGATGACGATGACGACGGCGACGACGACGACGATAACCATGATGATGATGATGCTGATGATGATGAAGAAGAAGTGAGAAGAAGAAGGAGGAGGAGGAGGAGGAGGAGGAGGAGGAGGAGGGAGGGGAGGAGGAGCAGGAGCAGGAGCAGGAGCAGGAGGAAGAGGAGGAGGAGCAGGAGGAGGAGCAGAGCAGGAGGAAGAGGAGGAGGACAGGAGGAGGGCGAGCAGGAGAAGAGAGGAGCAGGAGAAGAGGAGGAGAGCAGGAGAGGAGGTCGACACGACGACAGAACGACGACGACGACGACGACGACGACGAGACGATGATGATGATGATGATGACGAAGGACGACAACGGCGACGACGACGACGACGACGACGATGATGATGATGATGATGATGAGATGATGAATGATGATAACGAAGACGACAACGCGACGACGACGACGACGACAGACGATGATGAGATGATGATGATGATGATAACGAACCAAATGAAGAAGCAAAA
>CM065717.1:40062162-40072162 GCA_033310375.1 Conus canariensis
GGGGGAGAGAGAGAGAGAGAGAGAGAGAGAGAGAGAGAAGACAGACAGACAGACAGAGAGAGAGACAGACAGACAGACAGACAGACAGATAGACAGACAGACAGAGAACAGACAGACAGAACAGACAGACAGACAGACTGAAGACTACAACGGCTGTTAAAATCTATGAGCTGAGGGAAAGGGAAAATGCATAAATCGGTTTGAACAAAGTAGAAATAAATGAATAAAATATGAAACAAGATGAAATGCTGAAGAACAAAAGCAAAATGAAGATCTGGAAACCATAGTTCCTTTAAGAAAATAAGGAAATCACGAAAGAGATGCTACAGAACATTGATTCTGTTGCCGTGTTCTGCTGACTTTATCGATCACACTGTTAAAGGAAAGAGTGAGGGAAAGAAAGAAATAAGAATGGTCAATAGAACGGAATCAAAAATTAAAGACAGAAAGAAAGAGAAGAGGGAAGAAAGCAAGGGGAAAAAAATTTAAAAAGAGGAAGAAACACAAATGTTGCTTCCACTTTCCTGCGTGGTTTGTCTCTCAGCTCAGTAGAAGAAAGAAATCGTGAAACAGAAATGGAAAACTAATGATAATGATAATGAAGAAAGAAAGACAGAAAAGAAAATAGAGGTCAAAGAAGAAAAAGCAATGGAAACAAAAAAAAATAAACAAAAAGACAGACAGACAGACAGACAGACAGACAGACAGAAAAGAACACGCAAAATAAAAAAAACAAAGAAAGAAAAGCGACCAAAACCAGTATATAAGAACAGCAAACGGGTAGAATGGAAAAAAAACAACAAACAAGCAAAGACAAGAAAGACAAGCAAGTAAGACAAACAACTTTAAAAAGACAAACAAGTAAAAGAATTAGAAAAAAAAAACCCAAACGAGTTGAAAAAGTAAAATCAAACAAGAAAAAAAACACATTAACAAACAAGTTGAAACAGAAATCAAAAACGAACAAAAGAAAGAAAAAAAAAGGAAGAATAACAAATAGAATGCAAAGAAAGAGGAAAAGGTTTTTTTTTAAACAGAAAAGAAAGGTAAGGCCAATTTAAAAAAAACAAAAAAAAAACAGTTAAGTGACAGACAAAAAATAAACGAAGAATGTCTCTTGGCCAGTCCTTTAGTAAAGCGCGTCAGTCATTTACCATATTGCTCAGCAGAAAATAAGAATCGGAAAAAAGGCAGAGTACTTTGATAACAGAAATGAAATACAGTCGTTCTAATCTACGTGAATGCACTTTCTTCGGTATGATGACAGAATGAATGTGACAGGGGAAGAAAAAGAATCCAGAACAAGTCGTCGTTAAGAAATGTACCCATGCCTACATGGCACACACACACACGTCTTGTATAAATCATGTAAATCGGGTTTGACTGTAGCTATAACCTTATCTGCAAAGGACCAAAACGAACAAGAATCTTTGTTCATTACAATTCAAACCCCAGAATACATTTTCGTGAGGCAGAAAAAAAGAGGAGGATAAAGAGAGAGGTGTGTGTGTGTGTGTGTGTGTGTGTGTGTGTGTGTGTGTGTGTGTGTGTGTGTGTGTGTGTGTGTGTGTGTGTGTGTGTGTGTGTGTGTGTGTGTGTGGGGTGTGCGTGCGTGCGTGCGTGCGTGCGTGCATGAGTGCGTGCGTGCGTGCGTGTGTGCGCGCGTATGTGTGTGTGTGTGTGTTTGTATGCGCGCATCTGTATGTGTGTGTGTGAGAGAGAGAGAGAGAGAGAGAGAGAGAGAGAGAGAGAGAGAAAAGAGAGGGGGGGGCGAGAAGAAGATGGGAATAGGGAGGGAAATGGGGGTGTGGTCGACATTAGGAAGAAGGGAGACAAAAGCTTTAGGAGAAGTGCTTGAATTAGATTTCCGAGAAAATGAAAATATCTTGGTTGGTTTTTAATTCAATTTTTTTTCTCTATTTTCTGTCCCTCTTTTTTCTTTTCTTTCCTTTTTTTTTCATTTCATTTCCCGTTCATATTTAGTATTTTCTCTCTGGGTCTCTGGGTGTCCCTGTGTGACTGACTGACAGACAGACAGACGAGTTCATTCCTGCGCCTCACCTCTGGTCCAGTACCCGCTTCCTGATGTCCCTCTGTCCGCTGAACAATTCTCCATCCTGATGACAGGGTGACAGACAGACATGAGAGGATGAGGAAGGTAGAACGGGGAAGAGGGGGCGGGAGGGGGGGGGGAGAGAATGATGAAGGGAGAACAAAAATGGGAGGAACAGGGATATGGGAGAATGGGGCGCAGAAAGCGAAGTGAAAAAAGGAGGGACAGGGATATGGGAGAATGGGGCGCAGAAAGCGAAGTGAAAAAAGGAGGGACAGGGATATGGGAGAATGGGGCGCAGAAAGCGAAGTGAAAAAAGGAGGGACAGGGATATAGGAGAATGGGGCGCAGAAAGCGAAGTGAAAAAAGGAGGGACAGGGATATGGGAGAATGGGGCGCAGAAAGCGAAGTGAAAAAAGGAGGGACAGGGATATGGGAGAATGGGGCGCAGAAAGCGAAGTGAAAAAAGGAGGGACAGGGATATAGGAGAATGGGGCGCAGAAAGCGAAGTGAAAAAAGGAGGGACAGGGATATAGGAGAATGGGGCGCAGAAAGCGAAGTGAAAAAAGGAGGGACAGGGATATGGGAGAATGGGGCGCAGAAAGCGAAGTGAAAAAAGGAGGGACAGGGATATGGGAGAATGGGGCGCAGAAAGCGAAGTGAAAAAAGGAGGGACAGGGATATGGGAGAATGGGGCGCAGAAAGCGAAGTGAAAAAAGGAGGGACGAGGGAATAAAAGGCGAAAGTCAGAAGACTTCCATGCGGCGAAGACAGAGAGAGGAGGATGGGTAGGGGGGGGGGGGGGATTTAGACAGAGAGAGGGGAAACTGACGCAGATAGAATGACAGAAGCACACAGAGAGAGAGAGAGAGAGAGAGAGAGAAGAGAGAGAGAGAGAGAGAGAGACGAGGGAAGAAAAACACAGACAAAACGGATGGAAGAGAGGAAGAGAAGGACAGTGAGAAAAAGAATGAAAGAGAGAAAGGGACAAAGGCAGACAGAGAATCAGAATGTGTGTGGTGAGAGAGAGAGAGAGAGAGAGAGAGAGAAGAGAAAGAGAGAGAGAGACAGACAGACAGACAGACCGACAGACAGACAGAGAGAACAAAAAGGAACAGAGACAAAGAAATGGGGGGAGGGGGAGGGGAAGAAAGAGAGGCGCCAGGGGTAGAGAGCAACGGGGCAAGGGAGAGATAGTAGTAAGAAGAAGACAGAAAAAAAAGTAAAGTTTTTAGAAAAATACACAAAGATCTGAAATAATTCACGGACACTGCGAATCCCTGATGTGCACAAACGTTGTGCAAAAAGATAATAAAATTAAAAAAAAACAAATAAACAAAGATCCGAAAAATTTCAGGAGTACTGCTAATCTCCTGTTTTTCTTTGGGGAGTTTTTCTATAGATCTGGCTTCCCTGTAGAAATCAAATGATTCAGACTGACCAAGCTGACTGGTGTGATGTGCTGAAATAGGTGTGTAAGTGTGTGTGTGTATGTGTGTGCGTGTGTATGTGTGTGTGTGTGTGCGTGCGTGCGTGCGTGCGTGCGTGCGTGCGCGCGTGCGTGCGTGCGTGCGTGTGTGTGTGTGTGTGTGTGTGTGTGTGTGTGTGTGGTGTGGTGGTGTGTGTGTGTGTGTGTGTGCTGTGTCTGTGTCTGTGTCTGTGTTGCTTCTTCTTTCTTCTTCTTGATGATGATGATGATGATGCATGATGATGATGATGATGATGATGATGATGACGACGATGATGATGATGACGATCGATGATGATGATGATGATGATGATGAATGATGATGATGATGGATGATGATGATGAGATGTTACAAGAAGAAGAAGAAGAAGAAGAAGAGCAACAACACAACAACAACAACAACAACAACAACAACAACAACAACGATAGCAGCAAGCACAAAGAGAAAAAACAGAATCAGGTGGTAAAAAAAAAAAAAACAACAACAACAGCTGCTGAAGACAAAAACGACCACCACAGGACACTTTGTTCGCGAAAAATGGTTGTTGTTTTTTGTTGTTTTTTTTAACTAACCACATAGTTTCAGAAGAACAAACAATAATCATTTCCGTGAGTGAAAATAATGCCAAACAAACCTACTTTGACTGAAATTTGGTGACGCAGTCTGTGTCACACTGTTCTGTCTATTGTGTGACTGATCCCCACTCCCCCTCCCTCCCCCTCCCCCCTCCCCCCTTCTTCTTTTTTTTTCTCAACATTTCCATTCCACGCCATCCATCTCCTACATTCTCCCTATCCCCATCCCTCTCTCGCCTCCTCCCCGTTTGCCCCACCAGGTCCGTCTCTCTTACTCCCTCGGGAGTATACATTTAGCGCATGAGTTCCCAAATGCACAATGCACGGGTTCCGTGGAACGGCAGGAAACGCGCGCGCTCTGTCAGGTAACAGAGCGCTGTGTGAGTCTGGAAGTGTGCATCTAGGAAATCAGGAAGCGACCCCGCCCCCCCACCCCCACCTCCCCCGTCCTCCACCTTTCCCTACCTCCCAACTCCCCTATCTCTTCGATCATTCATCTCCTTCAATACGAATGAGAGAGAGAGAGAGAGAGAGAGAACAGACAGACAGACAGACAGACAAAACAGACAGAACAGACAGACAAGAAGACCGATACAAAGAAAGATAGACAAAGAGAGACAGGGACAGAGAGAGCCAGACAGACAAAGAGAGACAGAGACAGAGAAAGACAGACAGACAAGGAGACAGAGACAAACAGAGGGAGATGGAGAGAGACAGAGACAGACAAACAGACAGAGACAGAGACACAGAGAGAGAAAAAGATTCTATATAATGTATTAGGCGTTAGCACACGTGTCGCCTTTCTTATCCTAGCATTCCTGTACTTTCAAAGTGAGGTATCGAACCATTTACTCTCTTGACCTAGCTGAACCTACAACTATCAGCTGGTGAACTGCCACGAGGATCTTCTCCTGAGCCACATTTTTTAACTTCATAACAAACAAGAAGTCAATTGTCGCCTCCGTTCCCCCATAGAGGAACAGTTGAACTTCAAACTAATGCTGTTTACGGTCCCAATTTACCTAGCACATATACAGGCAAAAGGCGGACACTTGTTCAAGTTATAATATTTGCACTGTTTAGTTATTTTGCAGACAATTTCAGAGACAGACAGTCACGTACACAACACAAACGCATGTATGTACAGAAAGAGAGAGAGAGAGAGAGGGGGGGGGAGGGAGAGAACGAACAAAATTCTATTATTCAAGGGTAGTGAGATAAGCAAATTACACAAGCTTTTTTCCACCTAACCCTGGAGACACACACACACACACACACACACACACACACACACACACACACACACACACACACACACACACACACACACACACTGACTAACTGACAGACAGATGGGATGGGGTTTACAGACAGACAGACAGACAGACAAATAGACAGACAGACGTGAGGACGACAGACAGACAGACAGACAGACGGACGGACAGACGCACAGACAGACTGACTGACAGTCAGACAGACAACACACACACACACACACACACACACACACACACACACACACACACACACACACACACACACACACACACACACAGACAAGTGTGGGGGTTCTGAGGTGGGGGATGAAGATACCATGATTGTGTGGTTTGCTGTGCAGGTTCAGCAATATCTTGATGTTTTGCAAGCGGTTCCTTTTTCAAGACAACTCTGAACAAACCGGGGCCGTTTGCTAATCTCTTCAGGCTGCCACTTGCCTGCTCTCGACTGCTCCGTTAGAAGAAAAGCTGGCAGAGGAGGAGGAAGGGAGAGGGAAAGGAGGGGGAGGAGGGAGGAGAAAGAGAAGGATTGAAGAGAAAAAGGTTGAGGAGGAGTCATGTTTTGTTGTGTGTGTGTGTGTGTGTGTGTGTGTGGTGTGTGTGTGTGTGTGTGTGTGTGTGTGTGTGCGTGCGTGCGTGCGTGCGTGTGTGCGTGCGTGCGTGCGTGCGTGCGTGCGTGCGTGTGTGTGTGTGTGTGTGTGTGTGTGTGTGTGTGTGTGTGTGTGTGTGCGCGCGCGCGCGCGTGTGTGTGTGTGTTCCTTTTATTTCTCTATGTGAAGCGTACCATTGGATGTGTAACCACTCAATATTATCATGATGATTATTACAAGATAGAAGTTGCTGGCGCTGTTATTTTCAGCGGAAACACACAAACTATCAGATATCTTGACAACTATCATGAGACCTTTCTTGTATCAGTGTGTGTGTGTGTGTGTGTGTGTGTGTGTGTGTGTGTGTGTGTGTGTGTGTGTGTGTGTGTGTGTGTGTGTGTGAACAGATTCGCACACAAGCACGCACGCAGGCACGCACGCACGCACGGACACAGACACACACAGACACACACAGACACACACAGACACACAGACACACAGACACACACACACACCACACACACACACACACACACACACGCGCGCGCGGCGCGCGCGACACACACACACACACACACACACACACACACACACACACACATACACACACACACTCACACTACCGACTGGATTCGCACCTCTTCGGCTTCCACCTCTCCACCCATTCTCCTCCTTCTCTTTTTCCCATCGAGAAATATCTTAAAATGACAGTAATAGCTAATATCAATCCTGCTCTGGGCGCACGCTAACATGCACAGCAGTCTTTGGACAAAGGACGGCAGCAACAATTCATTTTCTAAGTCTTTGAAGGGTCCCTTTAATCAGAATAACAGTCTCCCGCTGTTGTGGGATATTGCAGTCATTTTTCGTCCTGAGAGACTGAACTTTTCCTCGCTCTATGATACAATGACTGGACGATATAAGTCGTTAATAGAGTATCTGTTCTCTGTGCGTTTGTCTTTTCCTCGCTCTGTGATACAATGACTGGACGATATAAGTCGTTAATAGAGTATCTGTTCTCTGTGCGTTTGTCTTTTCTCGCTCTGTGATACAATGTCTGACGATATAAGTCGTTAATAGAGTATCTGTTCTCTGTGCGTTTGTCTTTTCCCCCTCTGTGATACAATGACTGGACGATATAAGTCGTTTAATAGAGTATCTGTTCTCTGTGCGTTTGGTCTTTTCCTCGCTCTGTGATACAATGACTGACGAAAAGTCGTTAATAGAGTATCTGTTCTCTGTGCGTTTGTTTTCCTCGCTCTGTGATACAATGACTGACGATATAAGTCGTAATAGAGTACTGTTCTCTGTGCGTTTGTCTTTTCCTCAGCTCTATGATACAATGACGACGAAATAAGTCGTAATAAGTATCGTTCCCTGTGCGTTTGCTCTTTACCTCGCTCTGTGATACAAGACTGGACGAAATAAGTCGTTAATAGAGTATCTGTTCTCTGTGCGTTTGTCTTTTCCTCGCTCTATGATACAATGACTGGACGAAATAAGTCGTTAATAGAGTATCTGTTCTCTGTGCGTTTGTCTTTTCCTCGCTCTGTGATACAATGACTGGACGATATAAGTCGTTAATAGAGTATCTGTTCTCTGTGCGTTTGTCTTTTCCTCGCTCTGTGATACAATGACTGGACGATATAAGTCGTTAATAGAGTATCTGTTCTCTGTGCGTTTGTCTTTTCCTCGCTCTGTGATACAATGACTGGACGAAATAAGTCGTTAATAGAGTATCTGTTCTCTGTGCGTTTGTCTTTTCCTCGCTCTGTGATACAATGACTGGACGATATAAGTCGTTAATAGAGTATCTGTTCTCTGTGCGTTTGTCTTTTCCTCGCTCTATGATACAATGACTGGACGAAATAAGTCGTTAATAGAGTATCTGTTCTCTGTGCGTTTGTCTTTTCCTCGCTCTGTGATACAATGACTGGACGAAATAAGTCGTTAATAGAGTATCTGTTCTCTGTGCGTTTGTCTTTTCCTCGCTCTATGATACAATGACTGGACGAAATAAGTCGTTAATAGAGTATCTGTTCTCTGTGCGTTTGTCTTTTCCTCGCTCTGTGATACAATGACTGGACGATATAAGTCGTTAATAGAGTATCTGTTCTCTGTGCGTTTGTCTTTTCCTCGCTCTGTGATACAATGACTGGACGATATAAGTCGTTAATAGAGTATCTGTTCTCTGTGCGTTTGTCTTTTCCTCGCTCTGTGATACAATGACTGGACGAAATAAGTCGTTAATAGAGTATCTGTTCTCTGTGCGTTTGTCTTTTCCTCGCTCTGTGATACAATGACTGGACGAAATAAGTCGTTAATAGAGTATCTGTTCTCTGTGCGTTTGTCTTTTCCTCGCTCTGTGATACAATGACTGGACGAAATAAGTCGTTAGTAGAGTATCTGTTCTCTGTGCGTTTGTCTTTTCCTCGCTCTGTGATACAATGACTGGACGAAATAAGTCGTTAATAGAGTATCTGTTCTCTGTGCGTTTGTCTTTTCCTCGCTCTGTGATACAATGACTGGACGAAATAAGTCGTTAATAGAGTATCTGTTCTCTGTGCGTTTGTCTTTTCCTCGCTCTGTGATACAATGACTGGACGAAATAAGTCGTTAATAGAGTATCTGTTCTCTGTGCGTTTGTCTTTTCCTCGCTCTATGATACAATGACTGGACGAAATAAGTCGTTAATAGAGTATCTGTTCTCTGTGCGTTTGTCTTTTCCTCGCTCTATGATACAATGACTGGACGATATAAGTCGTTAATAGAGTATCTGTTCTCTGTTCGTTTGTCTTTTCCTCGCTCTGTGATACAATGACTGGACGATATAAGTCGTTAATAGAGTATCTGTTCTCTGTGCGTTTGTCTTTTCCTCGCTCTATGATACAATGACTGGACGATATAAGTCGTTAATAGAGTATCTGTTCTCTGTGCGTTTGTCTTTTCCTCGCTCTGTGATACAATGACTGGACGATATAAGTCGTTAGTAGAGTATCTGTTCTCTGTGCGTTTGTCTTTTCCTCGCTCTGTGATACAATGACTGGACGAAATAAGTCGTTAATAGAGTATCTGTTCTCTGTGCGTTTGTCTTTTCCTCGCTCTGTGATACAATGACTGGACGAAATAAGTCGTTAATAGAGTATCTGTTCTCTGTGCGTTTGTCTTTTCCTCGCTCTGTGATACAATGACTGGACGATATAAGTCGTTAATAGAGTATCTGTTCTCTGTGCGTTTGTCTTTTCCTCGCTCTGTGATACAATGACTGGACGAAATAAGTCGTTAATAGAGTATCTGTTCTCTGTGCGTTTGTCTTTTCCTCGCTCTGTGATACAATGACTGGACGATATAAGTCGTTAATAGAGTATCTGTTCTCTGTGCGTTTGTCTTTTCCTCGCTCTGTGATACAATGACTGGACGATATATGTCGTTAATAGAGTATCTGTTCTCTGTGCGTTTGTCTTTTCCTCGCTCTGTGATACAATGACTGGACGAAATAAGTCGTTAATAGAGTATCTGTTCTCTGTGCGTTTGTCTTTTCCTCGCTCTGTGATACAATGACTGGACGAAATAAGTCGTTAATAGAGTATCTGTTCTCTGTGCGTTTGTCTTTTCCTCGCTCTGTGATACAATGACTGGACGAAATAAGTCGTTAGTAGAGTATCTGTTCTCTGTGCGTTTGTCTTTTCCTCGCTCTGTGATACAATGACTGGACGATATAAGTCGTTAATAGAGTATCTGTTCTCTGTGCGTTTGTCTTTTCCTCGCTCTGTGATACAATGACTGGACGAAATAAGTCGTTAGTAGAGTATCTGTTCTCTGTGCGTTTGTCTTTTCCTCGCTCTGTGATACAATGACTGGACGAAATAAGTCGTTAATAGAGTATCTGTTCTCTGTGCGTTTGTCTTTTCCTCGCTCTATGATACAATGACTGGACGAAATAAGTCGTTAATAGAGTATCTGTTCTCTGTGCGTTTGTCTTTTCCTCGCTCTGTGATACAATGACTGGACGAAATAAGTCGTTAGTAGAGTATCT
>CM065717.1:40077162-40079662 GCA_033310375.1 Conus canariensis
TATGAAATAGAAATGAATGAATGAACCATGAAATAGAAATGAATGAATGAAACCATGAAATAAAAATGAATGAATGAAACATGAAATAGAAATGAATGAATGAATGAACCATGAAATAGAAATGAATGAATGAACCATGAAATAGAAATGAATGAATGAACCATGAAATAGAAATGAATGAATGACTGAATCATGAAATAGAAATGAATGAATGAACCATGAAATAGAAATGAATGAATGAATGAACCATGAAATAGAATGAATGAATGAACATGAAATAGAAATGAATGAATGAATGAACCATGAAATAGAAATGAATGAATGAACCATGAAATACAAATGAATGAATGAACCATGAAAATAGAAATGAATGAATGAATGAACCATGAAATAGAAATGAATGAATGAAACATGAAATAGAAATGAATGAATGAAACATGAAATAGAAATGGAATGAATGAAACATGAAATAGAAATGAATGAATGAATGAACCATGAAATAGAAATGAATGAATGAACATGAAATAGAAATGAATGAATGAACCATGAAATAGAAATGAATGAATGAACCATGAAATAGAAATGAATGAATGAATGAACCATGAAATAAGAAATGAACGAATGAATGAAACATGAAATAGAAATGAATGAATGAACCATGAATAGAAATGAATGAATGAACCATGAAATAGAAATGAATGAATGAACTATGAAATAGAAATGAATGAATGAAAACATGAAATAGAAATGAATGAATGAACCATGAAATAGAAATGAATGAATGAAAACATGAAATAGAAATATAATGAATGAATGAACCATGAAATAGAAATGAATGAATGAAGCATGAAATAGACTGAAGCGGTGTAGAACAAAGGCAAGATGAACGCGTTCAAACTATAACGACCACAGAGAAAAGGGAAATCACAGAACAGATGCCACCCACAGAGCATCGATTTTGCTGCCAGGTTTCTGTTGACTTTAATAAGGGAAAGAGAGAAGGAAAGGGAGGAATAATGAAAAATAAAAATGACCAGAAATAATTGTAAAAGAAAGTTGAGAAGCAAAGCTTTTTTTTTTAAATAAAAAAAGAAAACAATCGAATGTTGAAAAGACCCCTTGATTTTATTTCCACTTTTCTGCATAATAGTTCTCTTAGATCAATAGAAGAAAGAGTAGTGGAACAGAGGTGTAAATTTACTAAAAGAAAGGTGAAAAAAGGTAGGGGGGGGGGTAATCATTGAAACAAAACTAAAGAAAAAAAGGAAAAGAAAGAAAGACGAAAAGAAAAACAAACAAACAAACTAGTAAATCTAAAGAACACAGTAACACAACAAACAATTCAATGAAATAAGAAAACAGACAAACAAACAAACGGACAAACAAACATACAAGAAAGCAAGCAAACAAACAAGCAGCAAGCATTGGAAAGTAAGAAAGTAAAGAAAAGAAAGACATGCAAGTGACAGAAAGAAACAAACCAAAAAGGTTTTAAGGAAGAGAAAAGCAAACAAGTGTAAAGAGTATCTATCAGCAAACGAAAGCAAAATTCGAAACAAACAAAATAAAAAGGAACAAAGACAAACAGAACGCGAAACAAAGCAGAAAAGCAAAAAGTGAAATCAACAAAAATTGGGAGGGGGAGGGGGGGGGGTGGAAAGAAAGAAAACCCAATTTCAAAAAAGAAAAGAAAAAAAGTGGCATACAAAGCAAAAACTTAACCAATTTTTGCCAAAGCGTGTCGATCATAAACCATATTGCTCATCGGAAACCAAGAATCTGAAAAAAGATACAGTACTTTATAACAGAAATGAAAAAAGTCGTTCTAATCTGCTTTAACGTATTATCTTCAGTATGAATACAGAATGAATATGGCAGGAGTTAAAAAAAGAAAAAAGAAAAAAAGAATCCACAACAGTTAATCATTAAGAAGTGTAACTATGCCATCATGCACATTTATCCTAGATAAATTATGTTATAAATTTGGTTCGACGTTGGATATAACCTTCTGTGAACCATACAAAAAGAAGAAATCTTTATTCGTTATCGCTAACGCCCCAGAACACCCATTTTTGAGGCAAAAAAAAAAAAAAAAAAGCGAGCAAGGCAAAGAGGTATGTATATGTGTGTGTATGTGTCTGAGAGAGAGAGAGAGAGAGAGAGGAGAGAGAGAGAAAGAGAGTGGAGGGGCGAGGAGGAGGTGGGAATAGGAGTGGGGGGGTGGGGGGGCAGCGTGAGGTCGACGTTAGGAAGAAAGGAGATGAAGGATTTAGGAGAGATGCTGGAATTAGATTTCTATGGAAATGAAAATAATGTCTTGGTTCATCTTTTTATTTCTTTTCTTTTTTTTACTTGCTTTTTTTTTTCTTTATTTATTTCCTTTCAATTCATTCTGGGTATTTTCTCTTTGAGCCTCCCACAATCCCTGTATGGGTGACAGGGACAGACGTGTTAATTCCTGTCCCGTGCCTCCACCTCTGGTCCAATACCCCCCTTCATG
>CM065717.1:40087162-40122162 GCA_033310375.1 Conus canariensis
AGTCATGGCTGTTTTAAACTGTTTGTTGTTCGCCTCGATCACTTAAAAGAAATAAAGAACACTCGCCGTGTTGCAAGATTCACCGAATTTTAACAAGATGCAAAGCATATAAACGTATTCCCGGTAAGTAGTACAGAAAAAGAAAGAGATATATATATATATTATATATATAAATCAGTCACAATAGCACTTTCTCCCCTTTTGGTGGTAGAAATTTTGTTTGCAAGAGAAAAGAAAAAAAATTCTGCTCTCCCAGGCGGGAAATGAACCTGTGTCGCCCGCGTGGCAGGCGGGGATACTGACCACTACACTACCGAAGAGCTTCTAAGATCGGTTACACTTAAGTTTATAAACCGTTATTGCTTAAACTGTACATCACAAAATTATCATTTATAGCCGTTAGTAACGGCTATTCTGGTAAAATATAATATCGGGCATCATCCGTGACCCATAATGAACATATCTACAAAGTTTCAGAAAGATCAGTCCAGCAGATTTGTCTGGAGCGAGTGGAACACATTTTGACCACGGACACACACACAGACAGCATTTCTTCGTTCCCATTCTGTACTCCCTGTTCTATAAGAACAGGGAGTACAAAAAGTCCGGGCGAACATGCCAATCAAGATGTTTCCTCTTCTCCTTTTTTTCTGTCCCATCTTCTGTGTCTCCCTAGTGGCACAGTACTCACGCCGCTCATTCCGACTCTTCAAACACAGCTGCAGCCCGACCCGACCCGACACAACCCCGGCACCGGCGATCAACAGGGAGCAGTCAATATCAAGTCATCAAGAGGCAACCCATCAGAGGAGACACTGCACTGCTGCCGAGTCACTACGTTGGTGTTCAGTGGCGCCTGTTCTGATCCAACATACGCAGGACACTACATACTAAGCCCCCTACTTACGAAAATAATTGCAAAGTCGTAGAGCCGGTGCGAGTGAGCTCTCTCTCCGAAGGGCGCCACCACGTCCGTCCAACGACTTACTTACTTACTTACTTAATCCTCTTCATCTCGCGTCCCGGAACATAAGGCGCCAACAAGCTCCCTCCAGCCCTCTCTGTCCTGGGCAAGCCAGCTCAGTTCATTCCAGGTCTTGCCTGCCTCTCTCATCTCCTCCTCCACTGTCCTCCTCCAGATGCCGAGTGGTCTGCCTCGCTTCCTCTTCCCCGGTGGTGCCCATCTCAGCGCAGTATGAGGGAGTCTGGTCTTGCCCATCCGAAGGATGTGTCCCAGCCACCTCCACCGCCGCTGCTTCACCTCGGCCACAATGTTGTTTATGCCGGTGCGCCTTGTCACTTCCCTGTTGGTGACACGCTGCTGCCAGTGAAGTTTCAGGATTCGGCGAAGACACCTGCCTTCGAAGCCTCTGAACCTACTCTCAATCTTCTTGTTGGTTCTCCATGTCTCTGAGGCGTATAGGAGTACTGAGCGTACGTTGGACCTGTAGATCTTCAACTTGGTTTTGGTTTGCAGGACAGTTGACTTCCAGATGTTTTTCAACCTGCTGAATGCCCGGGCTGCAAGTCCTATCCTGGTTGAGATCTCCTTCTCGATGTTGCTGTCGGCCGAGATGTAGCTGCCGAGGTACTTGAAGTGTTCCACCTCCTCTAGAGCTGAGCCTCGCACACTGGTCTTCTCTGCACTCTTCGTCTTCACCTTCATGATCTTGGTCTTGTCGGGGTGAATCTTGAGTCCCACACTGCTGGCTATTAGGTCCACTCTTGACAGCCCCCATGAATGTGCCGATACCGGTGACCCCAACAGAATTAAACTAAGGACATAGACGTGGACAGACAATGGAAAGTGAGGTCACCATGAGAGCAGGGCATGAAGGGCCACAGAATTTGAGATTTTTTTTATATAATGCTGCGCGCGCACTCGTGCCTGCGTGTGTGTGTGTGTGTGTGTGCGTGCGTGCGTGCCTGCGTGCGTGCGTGCGTGTGTGTGTGTGTGTGTGTGTGTGTGTGTGTGTGTGTGTGTGTGTGTGTGTGTGTGTGTGTGTGTGTTCTTCTCCGTTCGAACAGCACAGACGTAGACTTGTTATTTATATCATTCATAATTCATCTAAATTTCGAGACGACCCACCATGGACTTTCCTCAACATGGAGATCCACTTTGATGTGGCCTCATATTGCTCTCTGGCACACAAGACTTTTTTTGTCGAACTTTGTTCAAAATTTCCACCCTTTCAAAGACTATTTACAAATGGCCACAAATCTGAAGAGGCTTTTGCTTCTGCTGCGTGTTGCTCAACAACTCGCTTCTCAGAGATGTTCTCAAGACATTCCCTCAGACAGCTCCATCCACACTGCTGAGCTCACGGCGCTGGTTCTGCCTCAGTCAGATGGTCTCTAAATCAAAACACAAAGACCTCCTCATTCTCTTTGATTCACTGTCTGCTTCAAGCATCCCTACACTGCTACATCTGTTTGAACTGTACACGTTTCTAAAATCTGGATAGTGACAACACAGTTTTTGCTGGGGTTCCCGGTCATGTCGGCATTCGAGGCAACGAGGAGATTGATCATCCTGCCAAAAAAAAAATGCCACAAATAAAGAGTTGAGCAGATTCCCCATCCCCCACACCGAGATGAAGCTTAAAGCTCAGACTTTCGTCAAAGACCTCGGGGTAGAGGAATGGAGCACGGAGATGGATAACAAACTCATAAATCCGTCAAAAGCTTGAAGTGTTTCTTTTTAGCCAGAGTGCCACTGGTGGCCGTAAATAAAGAACAGTTTTGTGCCCCTCGCACACAAGCCATTCCTTTTACTCTCACTCGTATCTGTTGAAAGGTGAAGAAGCTCCGTGGTGTATTCCATGCGACGTACCACTCACTATAAAACATGTTCTTAAAGAGCGTTGGGACTTACACGACGTCAGACATACACACTTTACAGCACACTCCATGGAAACCCGTGTCAGCAGATGTCCCACCTGATGTGATTTATGAGTTTCTGAAAGAATAAAGATTTATCATCAGTCTAGGGAAGAAAGACTTAAAAGTAATTTAAGCGTGGTTTTAGTGACTCGGGATTGTTTTTGATGATTTCTTTGAAAATTAACCGAAAACATGATTTTCAAGAAGAATATAAAGTATGTACATTTTCAGAAAGAAAGGAACAGAAGTAGACTTGCATGAGGAAAGAGTGACCGAGAGGGGGGAGGGGGGGGGGGCGTTATAGGGGGAAGGGAAACGGGATGGTGTAACACTTACTCTCAAAGTAAAGCGGAAAACAACTAAAATGACGTTTAGGACCTCAGAAGGAAAAAAAAAAGTTACGACACTGCAAATGAACCGATGACAAAGACACGGAATGTTAGATACATACTTATTGGTATGCGACTTTTTTTTATGATTTGAATTAATATAAATTCAGTCAATAACGAAAGTCGAAAGTATTCGTGATTTTTTCAGAGAGAGAGAGAGAGAGAGAGAGAGAGAGAGAGAGAGAGAGAGAGAGAGAGAACTGCTGTCATCCTATATTGCTTGCACAATACTGACTTCACTGCATTCAATTGCCTTCAGTCACTGTCTGATGTATTTTCATTTCACATCACAGATTGTTCCTTTGACAGTCCTTCAGATCAGGCGGTAAACAGATGTCCATGTACACAGTAAGAACTTGGTGTCCTCTGCTTTCGCCGCCCATCATTTCGCCGCTGGAACTTTCGCCGCCCATCATTTCGCCGCTGGAACTTTCGCCGCCCATCATTTCGCCGCTGGAACTTTCGCCGCAAAGTGGGGGCATATTTCACTGGATTGAAGAAAATGCTTTTCACAAGTAAAGGTGCTCTGTGTTTGTGCGTGTGTGTGTGCGTGTGAGTGTGTGGTGTGTGTGTGTGTGTGTGTGTGTGTGTGTGTGTGTGTGTGTGTGTGTGTGGGTGTGTGTGGTGTGTAATTGCGTGTGTGTGTGTGTACGTGCGTGTGTGATGTGAGAGAGAGAGAGAGGAGAGTGTGTGTGTGTGGTGTGTATTGGTGTGTGTGTGTGTGTAGTGGTGTGTGTGATGTGAGGAGAGAGAGAGAGAGAAATAGAATATCTTCCTAGTGAGTTATGGTCGCTATAAGCAACATGAATTGTGTGTGTGTGTGTGGTGTGTGTGTGTGGTGTTGTGGTTGTGTGTGTGTGTGTGTGTGTTGTGTGTGTTATGTGTGTTGTGTGTGTGTGTGTGTGTGTGTGTGTGTGCATTTGCTTTCTTTTTTCCTCCTTGTCAGATATAATTTTTGAAACAGTGTGTATTTTTTTTCAACAACTGCACAGTAAAAGAAAAGTCACACTTTCACAAGTTGATCTCCAGAAAGTTTCATTTTAAAGAAGTCGAAAAAAATTATAAGATATTTTAGAAGATTTTAATACTGCTCTAAGGAAACGTGTCAATATCAAACTGACAATTTTAAAATTTGCGTTCTTCTGTGAACTGTATCGTTTTTCAAAAATGCCTTTGAAAGTTCACGTGTGTGTGTGTGTGTGTGTGTGTGTGTGTGTGTGTGTGTGTGTGTGTGTGTGTGTGTGTGTGTGTGTCTGCAAAGTTACTCAAAAACTATTCAGCAGATCCACACAAGATTTCACAGGGCTGTTTTTCAAGTCACAATCCACAGGCAATGACAAAATAAAGGGAGAGAAATCTTTCACCAAGCGAATCAAACCGCTGTGCACAAAGTTGTGAAAATGCTGACTGCACGCCAAACACCACCACGGCCATAGCCTTCAGGAGACCTGTGAAATAACTCCGCCTACAGAGTGTCTTATACACAGGGTACAGTAGAGGGTGGACCTCCTAGTCGCAGACCCAAGAGGTCCTGGACGAAGGACTGGACTGATATCAGGGACATCGACTGTCGCCTCGCGGATTTTCGCTCCGCGGCCACTTTTTTTTTATTTAGATAATGGATCTTAAATAAATGTTAGCGAACCGCCCAGAGAAACGTGGACAAACGAGTCACAAGACAAAACACAACGCGTTTCGACCTCTTAGGTCTTCTTCAGGTAAGACACAAACGAATAAAATAACGAAAATTCACTTAGCTTTGATGGCTTCAGAGTTCAGCGCAAGGAAGAAGGCGTTGAATGAGAACGAGAGACTCGTTTGTCCACGTTTCTCTGGGCTCGTTCTCATTCAACGCCTTCTTCCTTGCGCTGAACTCTGAAGCCATCAAAGCTAAGTGAATTTTCGTTATTTTATTCGTTTGTGTCTTACCTGAAGAAGACCTAAGAGGTCGAAACGCGTTGTGTTTTGTCTTGTGACTCGTTTGTCCACGTTTCTCTGGGCGGTTCGCTAACATTTATTTAAGATTTGTTTAGGTTTCCGCCTACAGTCGTCTCACTTTGCAATTAGATAATGGATTTAAATGAAGATTTGCATGGCATGTTCAATCATTCACCTGCGAGTGAGCTCCTAATACCACACACATACACACGCGCGCGCGCGCGCACACACACATACACACACACACACACACTCTCTCTCTCTCCTCTCTCTCTCTCTCTCTCTCTCTCTCTCTCTCTCTCTCTCTCCAGTCCACAGCATGTTTTTTTTCAGTGGTGACTGACAACTCAACGACAAACGCACAACAAAAATTTTTGCACATTACCAATAAGAAATTATTTTGAATTTATATTTCTGGAAACAGGAAGCATGCATTCATTAACAAACAATCACCACCACCACCACCGCCACCACCAACACCCCCCCCCCCCTCCTCCACCTTCTCCTCCCGACAGAAAGAAACACCTCATTACTTTATTCAAACATACTCCCTCTTTTTCAACTGATACGATGCCAGCCTCGGGAATCTTACTGTTTTCACGGGGCAAAAGTCCATCCAGCGAAAGTCCACGGGGCGAACGTCACTGGGCCTGCTATGATGACTCTAGCGTGTTGCGCATGACTGTGAGGTGAGAGTGCTGTGGAAACTCTGAATGCCGTTCGTCCCACAAAGTCTGTTGTCTCAAAACATCACTAAGGGAAGTTAACCCATAGGATCATACACAGGAAGCCCCTACTCATCCCCCTCCCCCCTTACAAAATTACTTCCCTTTAGAATACAGCTTCTTCCTGTCAAATATTGAAGTCGGATTTATACAACTTTGTGTCAGCTTGTATGGTTGTTTGGCATCTACAAAGAATATGGGAATGGTTTGTATTTAAATACACTATGTTTCTTAACGAAAAGAAAAGAAAACGTACAGAAATAACTTTCCAAGGCGAATTAGTGGTCGACCGGTCGTGTTTCTTGCCGTAGAAATGTTCCGGCGTGTTAATCCGGCACTCCCTACGACATCACGGAACAATAATAGCCTGCGCCATCACGGGACAATAATAGCCTGCGCCATCACGGAACAATAATAGCCTGAGGAGTAATATAGATAAGCTGTCAAGGACAACGACCAAAGAACTAAGCTTGGGTATTAGTGCCATTCAGGTTTGACGTCCATAACCACGGCAAATGAAGGGCAGATAGGGATGAGTGTCTGAGGACAATGGGAAGAGGGCAGCAGGTGAAAGGATCTAGGGATAAGTACCAATCGAAGGGATGTTGACAGGCTTTGGCCAATCGCGTCGCCCAACACATGTTTCAATGTGCAGACATTACAGAGACAGAGCTGAAGAAAGGAAAACGATTTTTTTTCTAAAAGTCTGTTCGAATTTCTTTACTTTCGGTTACACTATTCACTTTACCCTCGAAACAAACGAGATACATATTGGTTTCAATGTGAGGTGACTGAAGCAAATTTTCAAAAAGAAAGGATATTCTTTCCGCAAGACAATACAGACAAACAGATTACAGGACAAAACACGATGCATTTCGATCTCTTGGGTCTTCTTCAGGCAAAAACAAACATCATTTAGGACAATGAAAACGAAGAACGAGCAACCACTTATAGAAAATCAAAGACATGACATGGAATAAGAAACAACAAAGGGTAGCAGTCAGTATGAATCAAAGTTAGTTTCAAAGCGAGGTGACCTGAAGAGACCCAAGAGTTCAAAATGCATCGTGTTTTGTCCTGTAATCTGTTTGTTTGTATTGTCTTGCGGAAATAATATGCTGCTTTTTTTAAAAAAAAGAAATACATGTTGGTTTTAAAAAGACAAAAGATGACTGAAAATCTTGTGTAATTGTAGACCACCATTATGCCTTCACACACACACACACACACACACACACACACACACACACACACACACACACACACACACACACCGCCCCCCGCCCCCTCCTTCCATGTATCATGAATAGTAACACCCTGTGATGGGGAGACATTCTGTCTGCCATTCATATTCTCATGCAGTCTATCTGAGCGTGCACTGTCCCCATCGACTGGCTGGATAATGCAGGTCTAATGTTCCACTTCCACCAAGTGTGACGTCAATGGTAGATGGGAATCACTGTCTCTGAAGAATGGGGGAAGAGGGATGATCTCACTCTGCACTCATACGATCAGGACGACGACACGCTGAACTGGGCGGCAATATCAGTAGTTGTGTTGAGCTTCAGCAGGGAATAGGAGTGGCGATGTCTGACCGATCTTTAGGCACAACGTCTGTAACTATACGTTGTCTTATAGGAAATACTCTCTTTTTTTAATTGAGCAATACGTATGGGCGAAGGATTTCCGTCCCTTGCTCCGACGTTATCCACGCGTATCTGCTGTATCATGTTCTTGTTGATTCAGACAGCAAGTCATGCAGACGCTGCCAGACACGGACCTGTTCTGGCAGTAGTCACCGTATGTTTTTGTTACAGATAAGTCTTTCGCCGTAACTCCCGGTCCAAGACCATTCTACAGGGTACAACTGAGGGTGGGCACATAACTCGCCATAACTCCCTGTCCAAAACCACTCAACAGGGGGTACAATAGAGGGTGGACATGTAGTGGAGGGTGGCCATGTAACTCACCATAACTCCCTGTCCAAGACCATTCTACAAGGTGCAGTGGAGGGTGGGCACACAACTCACCATAACTCCCTGCGCTTCAAGACCATTTTACAGGGTACAATGGATAGTGGGCCTGTATCTCACCATAACGCCCTGTCCATGACTATCATACACTATGCAATCGTGGATCTGTCTCACCATGACTCCCTGTCCAAGACCATTCCACAGACTACAGATAGGAAGAGGTCAAACGCGAAAAATGTACTTTGTTACGAATTGTACCTTGCGTACGCGATAACTAGTGCCTTGTTTTGTGTGTTCATTCGTATTTCATCTTCTTTTGGTCAGTGTTATAATTCTGCCAGTGATCCCTCTTAATGTCTGGCTGGCTGGCTGGCTGGCTGGCTGGCTGTCTGTCGTCTCTCCCTCCCTCTCTCTTCTCTCTCTCTCTCTCTCTCTCTCTCTCTCTCTCTCTCTCTCTCTCTCTCTCTCTCTCTGGCAATATGTTTTTGGCATTAAAGAAAAGGGACTGATAAGTTTCTTTTCGAATTTTTTTCACCCTTTTTACCAAAAATGTCTCCATAGACTTCCATGCACCCCAGCCCTAACAAATAAACCAGCTTCGCATTTCCCCCCAACCCCAGACTCTGCTAAAACTTCAAACAAACAAGTGAGGTCAGAGACAAACACACTACCGGTCGCACCCCCCCCCCCTCAACCCCCCCCCCCCCCTCCTCTTTTGAGCATTCCTCTTTGGCCAGTAATGGTAAGGGCTGCATCTTTCAGAACTTTTGAACTAATCCTTCCGAAGCGCAATGCCAGCAGATTCTGTGATGCTCTCGGTGCCAGGAAATGTCCGTGTAAACAGGCTGAAAGGGTCCGTTAAAAACTGTTCACGTGTCTCTCTGTCCACGTGCAGTCCGGGGGGGATGTGGGTGAAAGGAGCGTGCTGCTCGGGTTGGGGTGGGGGTGCGGTGGGGGTGGGGGGGGGGTGGGGAGGGGGATGCAGCGCATTTGCACGGCTTTTAACTGATTTTTCCTTTCACTGAAAATACATTATTTGCGCGACTCTTTGGGGGTCAAAGGGCGAAAAAAAAAAAGACATCTCACATAACCCCTTTCCTTAGCCAGCTTTACATAGTTTTTACTTTGTGCTCATAAATAGGGTGGTGGTGGTGGTGGTGGTGGTGGTGGTGGTGTGTGTGTGTGTGTGTGTGTGTGTGTGTGTGTGTGTGTGTGTGTGTGTGTGTGTGTGTGTGGTGAGTGTGCATTAAGGATTTTGATCGTATCATCATCATCGTTATCATGATGATAATAATTATTATCATTATATTAATGATAATTATTATCATTATCATTATTGTCATTATCAATATCATTATTGTTATTATTATCATTATCATAATCATAATCATTATTATCATTACTTCTGTTATCATATCACCATTGTTATTATTGTTATTATCATTAGTATTATTATCATTATTATTGTTGTTATTATTATCAGCATCATCCCTCATCACCATCATCATCATCATAATCATTATCATTAATGTCCCATAAAAAAAAGTACAAAATGCATGCGAAATTCACAGAATAAAACAAACACGAACAGACTATTATTATAACTTTGTCACAAAAAGGTATGGCTAAGCCATCAACAGCACATACTGCAGTCTTGGAATGATGCTGTTCTTGAAGTGCTGACAGTGCAGCTGCAGGTGCTCAAGTGTTCAACTCTTATTACACACTTCGCGACCTTGAAGCGTGAGGATCTATTCGAAGTGGAGCACGTCTGATGTTGATTGGACGAAAGGGGCCCTCGCAGGGGTAGATTCGAAATTTCTTTTTTTTTTTTGTTTTGTTTTGTTTTGTTTTTTTGTTTAGCGCACGCTCGTTCGCATTATCAAGGTCTGCACAAATGTAATAGGCAGAATCATTCAGACGTGCACATGATATGTCCTTGTTCTGGAGAGTGGCATTACCGGCAAGGGCAGGAATGATTGAAAAACCTGGGTGGAAAAATAACAGCCACCACACAGCCGTGCGCGAGCACCTTGTTGCACAGAGTCTTTCCTTTCTGTTCATGTTCTCTATCAGTTTGACAGCACCTTACCGCATTTTCCAGATTTTCTTTGTGTCATTGACATAGGATACGCGGTACTGTTTTTTTTTTTTTTTTTTTTTTTTTTTTGGGGGGGGGGGGGTTAAGTGAAGGAGGGGGATATGTGTGCGAGGATTTTTTTTTCTAAAAATTGGGGGTGGGGGACGCAATTATGAGTTTACTGTGTTGTAAACATATCAGAATAAAGTGTCAGGACACCATACATTAGTGCACGAATGAACCCAGATGCTTTGTATCAAACCTTAAAACAGTGAAGTCAGCATGCGACTGTTCATCTGTAAGTAACATATATTGCATGGTAAGTATGAGTCAGTCTTTATTTTTAAAAAAAATGGAGGGTGGGGGAAGACAGTGGAAAAAAATTGGAAGATGGAGGCCTCACCTATTAAATCTTCTTAACTAAAAAAAAAAGGAACAAAAAAAGGAAAAAAGAGAAAGTAGGAAAAATCGGAGGTTGGAGGACAAAAAAAAGCCACAGTGTAGTTTTGTCTGATCGCCACGGTTGAAGGGAGAAGACAGGTCCAATACTTGGATTGTCTAGAGTCTAGAAAGCAGTGAAAAGAAATCCTCTATCTTTTTTTCTCATGATTTCTTTCTGAGTAATATAGTTCAGACTCTGAATGAGGCAAACATTAAATATTAATCACAAACTGCAATAAGAATTACCAAATCACACTTATTCCTTTAACCAAAATATTTTCATTATCACAGTATCATCATCATCATCTCATCATCATCATCATCGTCATCCTCATTATTGGTATTAGAATTATTAGTTTCTGTGTGATTTTTACTGTTATGGCTGTTGTTGTTTATATCATCATCATTATCATTATCATTGCTGTCTGTGTTATTGTTAGTATTGTTACTGTTCTTATTAGTAGTATTATCAATATCATTGTGATTATCATTACTACTACTACTACTACTACTACTACTAATAATAATAATAATGATAATAATAATAACAACTACTACCACTACTATTATAATATATTACTGCTGCTACTACTGCAATGAAAACCACTACTACTACTACATCTACTACTACTACCACCACTACTACTGCTGCTGCTGCTACTACTACTATGTCTACAACTACTATTACTATGTTGTTGTTATTCAAATATATTCATAAAACTTTCCCATGCCTCAAATTCCCATGAGCTTCAGCAGATAGGAAAGCAGCTTTCCTGCCCATCAGCTTCTGTCGGCCCTCCTGAGCCACATCAGTAACGACTATTTTCCAGTTGGGCAGATGGGAGAAATCTGTCAGTTGATCCTATGCCCAGTTTCCTCCCGTCCTAGCTGAAAAATATCCAAGCTAGGTCATTCGACCGCTCGGAGATCTAAACCAATCAGCGAGTCTCTCCTATTTCCGTTCCCAGAACGCTGTTCGTGCGGCCCGCCGTAATTCTACCAATCGCTGACGATTATTCATCCTCCGCAGACATTGATTTCGGAAGTGTTCCCGTTGTGCGGTGGACCTCACGAAATGCATTGGGGTTCAGACGCAGGTCAGGTATCTGCTAAAGTCTCTTCCATTAACTCCTCTTCCATGGAATTAATTGCTTTAATTATTCGTTTAGCCGTAACCCCCCTGCAATTCTGGCCACATGGTTCGACAGATATGGTGCAGCATCTATAGTCTAGTCCACCGCCACACCACCTCCTTGATGATACTGAAACTAAAACCTCAGACATCTAAAACAGCTTTAGATACCTGTGCCGTGTATTAGTAAAAGAGTAATCGGCTGGAAGACTCTGTCCCGAGTCTGACTGGCAGCCTGTTTACGCATTAGAAATGGGACCTTTTATAAGAAAACCGGAAAACTTTCCGATTCTGGAATGCATGAATCTAACCTAACATGACCTTACCCCTAATTTCATTCTAAGCCCGATCTAACACTAACTGTGAAAAAAAAATATCAAAAACAAAACAAAGCAAAATAAAAACAAAACTTTCATTGATAAATTGTGTCGTGGAGTTGTCTTCTCTTTTCTCAATCAAGAAAGGAACGGACATCCCGCGTCCATCCGTGAGAGTCGTTTCGAAAATAATGAAACGGGACTACACCTCATGTCTAGATATTAAGGTATGCTTCATTTGGTCAAGAAGAGAGCTTCGTGTAATTAATACACTCGCTTCGTTTACATTTAACAAGCGCATTTTCTCTTTCTTATTTAATTTGAAAAAAAAAAAAAGACAGAAAGAAAATGAAAAGACGCCCGAATAGTGGCACTGCACTTGGTCAGAACATCAACCTTGCATTCACTATGTTGCCAAATCAACACTCAACACACACACACCCCCATCCCCCATCTCCATTTCACACCTATACCATAACGTAAACTTTTTTTTTTAAACTGCGCCACCTTAACTTATTGCCGTTCGGGGGCGGATAATGGGGTAATGTTAGGCAGCTTCCCCCACCCACCCGCCCACCCTCTCTTTATTTCCCACTTTATTTCTGTGCTCCCCCTGCACGCCACACGTCTCCTTGTCTCTGGACAAAGTCGGGTCCCTTCTCTTCTGCCGTCCTGTCCATCCACTCCTGGGTTGTCACACCGACGCTGATGCCCTGTGAACGTTCAGCGCTTCCGTGACTCCTGCTTCTTGGCTTCTACAGTTCGCGTCATGACAGCACCTGATGGAGTTCCATGTGCATAATTATACTCCTCTGTGTCTGCAGTCTCTGTCTGTGTCTGTCTGTCTGTCTGTCTGTCTGTCTGTCTGTCCTCCTCTCTCTCTCTCTCTCCTCTCTCTCTCTCTCTCTCTCTGTCTCTCTCTCTCCTCCCTCGGATTGTAGTAGCTCGCGCTCCTTGGCTTCGCTAGTTCACGTCATCACAACATTTCTTGGAGCTTCATGTCCATATGCCAGGACATGCCCCCACCCCCACCTCCACCCCTCTCCCTATCCTTCGCTCTCTCCCGCTCTCCTGCCGGAACCTGTTACCCTCCCCTCCCTTCCCCTCTCCCTTCCTTCTCTTCCCTTCTCTCGGACTGTTTCCTCTCTCTCCTCCCCTCCTCCCCCTACCTCACTCTTGGGATTCTGTTCACAGCCCGTCGTATTAGCTGCGGTGGATGTCTACGTTAAGCCTACATTATGAAATATTAAATGTATTATGAATTATTGATTGCATTGAATTGTATAACTGATGGTCACAACAGATTTCTCTCCGTACAATTAAGATTGCTGTCCCTGGGGAAGGTACGTCGCCATATTGAAAAGGCGCGATTCATTTGTTATTTCCCATGTCTGCTTATGTACATATTATGTCCATTCGTTTCACGTTGTATACCTTCATAGTCACAACAGATTCTCATGGGAAACAAAACCAGGTTGCTGTCCCTGGGGAAGGCCCATCGCCACAACAAAGCGCCATTCATGTGGCTTGTCTGCTTATGAATCATTGATTGTCGCATGTATCGTGTTGCATTGCATCGACAACAATTCAGCGAGGGCTTAGACATGGAATGAACATCAAAATGGAGGTTACCATGACAGCAGGGCATGCAGAACCACAGACTTCAAGACCTTGATGTGCTGATCAATCAGGACGAGGATGTAAACATGATGCCGTGTGTTCCGTTCCGGTGTGACACGACACTTCTCATATTTTACCCCGATGTCAATCAGGTCCAAGGAGAAACTGACACTTGCGGTGCTGGACACGAAATTTGAGCAACGCTGTCAAAAAAAAAGATCACCCATTAAGTCGTCTGTAGAACACTCCTTTGCGTCTATAGAACACTCAACTTTGGGTCAGAGCTGGTCAGAGCCGACCGACTTGACAGGAATAGAACCTACGACATCGCAGCCTGCAATCCACGACGCTAACCGCTGCGCTACATTGACTGTACTGAGCCAGACTACTTCCTTTCCTGGCACTGACCCTAGCACTTAGCTTTCGCTCAGAACACGGGGCAATAGTTCCAGAGACGTTTTAAAAGCGTATGGCGACTTCCATGTCTGAAGAGCTCGTTGACCTGTGTCAATCCAGCCATTCAGTCAATCAGTTAGTTAGTCCGAGTCAGTCGATGGATTAGTGTGTGCGTGTGTGTGGTTGTTGTGTGTGTGTGTGTTGTGTGTGTGTGTGTGTGTGGTGTGTGTGTGTGTGTGTGTGTGTGCGTCGAGTGTTGTGTGTGTGTGTGTGTGTGTGTGTGTGTGTGTGTGGTGTGTGTGTGTGTGTGTGTGTGTGTGTGTGTGATGTGTGGTGTGGTGTGTTGTGTGTGCCCGTGTGTGTGTGTGTGTGTGTGTGTGTGTGTGTGGTGGTGTGTGTGTGTGTGTGTGTGTGTGTGCGTCCTTTGTGTGTGTGGTGTGTGTGTGTGTGTGTGTGTGTGTGTGTGTGTGTTGGTGTGTGTGTGAAAGGAGATGTATTCATAGCTACCCACAGATAAAACCTCCTATTTCACGACTCGTGACTCGCCACCATTCCAAGACAAACCAAGACTCTATCAGCCCCTCCTCCTTCTCCCTTTTCCCTCATTCCCCCTCCATCTCATCTTCTCCCATCCCCTTTCACAATTGAACCTCAGCCACAAAGAGCAGCTCGGACGTCATCTCTGGTCAGAATTAGAGACGGACATGAATGGTCTTAGAGAGACAGGCTGTCAGACACACCGCTTCAAACCATCCTGGTCAATAGTCCTCTTTTGAAAGAGAGAGAGAGAGAGAGAGAGAGAGAGAGAGAGAGACAGACAGACAGACAGACAGACAGACAGAGTGTGTGCGTGTGTTCCATTGAGAGAGGGGTGGTAGGGGAAAGAGAGAGAGAGTGAGACAGACAGACAGACAGACCGACAGACAGAGACAGACAGAGAGAGAGTATTCAGAGAAACAGGGAGGATGGGGGAAACAGAGAGAGGGAGAGACAGACAGACAGACAGACGGACAGAGACAGAGAGAGAGAGAGAGAGAGAGAGAGAGAGAGAGAGAGAGAGAGAGAGTATTCCATCGAGAACAGGGAGGATGGGGAACACAGAGAGAGAGAGTATTCTACTGAGAGAGAGGGAGAATGGTAAGAGAGAGAGAGAGAGAGAGAGAGAGAGAGAGAGAGAGAGAGAGAAGGAGAAGAGTTTCACTGAGAGAGAGGGAGGGGAATAGGGAGAGAGTAAGGTAGAAAGAGACAGACAGACAGACAGACAGACAGACTGTAGAACAGGAAAGGCCTCCGCAGTCGTTAACCAGTTCAGCGGAATCGGATTAAGCAATACCTTTTCCTTGAAGAACAAGCTGTGATGTTTACAACTCAAACGTGCTGTCAGTCCTCCTATTGTATTGTACCGCTGTCAGACTTGGCACCTGAAAGCCGCCCCAGACAAGAAGCCGAAGTTGTCGACTCGAGTAGCCTTAGAACGATCCCGGTCACAAAGTGAAGTGGCTCCATCACTATCGAGGAAGTCAGAAAACGCACAGTAAAAAAAAAAAGAAAATTCAGTGTTCTTCCATATTTATGCAAGTGATGCCTGAACTAGTTGGACAATGTGATACGTCTCACCCTTTCCCCCTCCCCCCCCCCCTACCACATACACACACACACACACACACACACACACACACACACACACACACACACACACACACATGCTCGCACACACGCACGCATACATGCACGCGCATACGCACACACACACACACACACACACACACACACACACACACACACACACACACACACCACACACACAGCTCGGCAAAGTTCTAATTAAGAGGCCTCCTTTTGTGTTGACCTCATCGACTGGCATCTCACGAAGAGGAGCCATTCTTTCCGTGGCACCTTCTAACAGCGAGATAAGAGAGAGAGAGAGAGAGAGAGAGAGAGAGAGAGAGAGAGAGAGGGGACAGAACAGACAGACAGACAGACAGACAGACAGACAGACAGACAGACAGACAGAGAGGGGGCCTCTAAACTAAGATTTTGCCCGTTCCTCACCTTCAGCATCTACGGCTTGACGTTGCGTCTGACGTGGTCTGGCCGATGGAGATGAGGACGCTGTTGAGGAAGTCGGAGTCCTCCAGACTCTCCACGGCGGCTTCCAGGCCTTCCATGACGGTGACGGCGTGTCTCTGCAGCATGCATGTCCCGGTCCACGTCCATCTCCAGCTGAGACACCTCGTTCAGCCGCACGATCTTCGGGAACAGCCGCTTCAGGTCGGGCTCCGTCTCGAACAGCCTGTGGACAGAGAAAGAAAAAGTTGGATTGGAACAGCAGAACAAGAAAGCTGCATGCAGCGATTCCTGGATGGGTCGCTTGTCCCAGCTCGTTTTCACTATAGTCTATTCTGTGTATATTGACTGTTATCATAGTGTTACTTCTGAATTCAGCTGTACGCATCTCAGAGGTAAAGGTAACTGATATCCTTTTTCTTTTTCTTTTGTCCAGAATTATCTCTGTTTCTTGACAAAATTTTATCCTCACTTAGTAAAATCTGACCCCCTTTTTCAATGTTTTCGAATGAAAAATTATCAGGTAAGTAAATAACTATGTATGTATGTGCATGTACTTAATATATGTATTCAAGTAAATAAGTATGAATGTATGTATGTATGCGAATGTGCGTGTGTGTATGTAAGTAAGTGAGGAAGGAAGAGGAAAAAAAGAGATAAAAGACGGAAAGAAGGTGGCAAGGAAGGAAAAAAGCAAGACAGAAGGAAGAAAGGGAAGGGAATGACGCTGAAAAAAAAAAGAAATTAAGGAAGAAAATAATTGCAAACAAAATTTCATATAAAGACGCTGTCATAGAGACGTGTAATTGACTGTATACAATTCCGCATCAGAAGCCGTCACGAACACAGAGAGAGAGAGAGATGAGAGAGAGAAGAGAGAGAGAGAGAGAGAGAGAGAGAGAGAGAGGGGGGGGAGGGAGGGGAGAGAGAGAGAGAGAGAGAGAGAGAGAGAGAGAGATGGAGAGACAGACAGACAGACAGAGACAGAGACGCTTCGTTCTTTTGCACAGAATGAACCCTTTTCAAAACTAAATGAAATCTCCACTACCGGGTTGACAACCGAAGAAACCGATGTCTGCGACAGCACAACAGTCGGCTCTCTCGTGGTGCCAGACAATCATCACTGGTATTCAAACCCCCCCCCCCTCTCCTCCCCTCCCCCGGCTCCCCAAAGGATCCATCCACCCCAACCCCTTCCCCCTCTCCCATTTCTGTGCTCTCTCCTCCCCCGACCCCGCGGCCTTGTCATCGCAATGAGTTGTGTTGGAGTCTGGTCTCCACGTTGTGGTGCGTCTTTTCCATCGCTGTGTGACTGACATCCAGTGATTCACTCGTCCTGTCTAACATGTCTCTACACCTCCCAGCTCAACAAAAGCTGTTGTGTTGGTCTTTCCGGACAGCCTGACCTCTAAATCTCGTTATCCAGCCTCTAAGTTTCTGTCTTCAGTTTCTGGGTCTCTGTAGCCTGCAACACATAAATCCATGTAAACGATCTCTAGGTCTCTGTAGCCAGCCTCTAAAGTCTGTGTGATCAGTCTCTGGATCTTTGTAGCCAGCCTCGTAAGTCTGTCTAACCATTCTCTAGGCCTGTCAACCAGTCTCTGTGTGTCTGTGTAGCCAAAATCATATGTTTATGTAACCAAATACAAGGTCTGTGTGCCCGGTTTCCTTCTAGGTCAGTGTAACCAATCTCAACGTTTCTGTAGCCGGTCTCCTAGGCCTATGTAACCATTCTCTAGGCTAATGTGACCAATCCCAAGGTCGCTGTAGCCAACCTTGAAAGTCTTTGTAACCAAGCCCCAGGTTTGTGTACCCAAAGCTTTGGGTTTCTGCAGCCAACCGTAAGTTCTCTGTGGCCAAACTCTACTTCTCTGTAACAACAATTGGAAGTGTTTGTAAACAACCTCAAAGTCTCTATTACCAACCTCTAAGCTTTTATAACCAGGATGTAGGTCTCTGTGACCAACCTCCAAACCTTTCTAACAAATCTTCAGGTCTCTCTAACAAAACTCAAGGTCTCTATAGCCAGCCTGTTGGCCTCTAGCCAGCCTCCTCTAGGTCTGTCATATAATCTTTAGATCCGCATTCTCTAATCCACCTCAACGTCTCTAAAAGCAATCTTCAGTTCACTCTAGCCAACAACTTCACTCTCTAGCCACCCTCTAGATCACTATAACCAACCCTCAGACCTCTCTTATCAATATGTACATTCTCTAACTAATCTCTATGTCTCTATGACCAAAGGTCAGGTCCTTCTAGCCGACATCTGCACTCATTCACCAACCTTTAGGCCTGTCTAACCAACCTTCATTCCCTATAACTAATATCTACGCTTTCTAGCCAACCTCCATGCTCTAAACCCAACTTTCAGGTTTCTGTAACCAACATCTCCACTCCCTAACCAACCTCTAGGTCTCCATAACCAATCTTCACTTCATTCTAACCAGCCTCTAAGTCTCTATAGGCAACCTTCAGGGCTCTCTAACCAACCTCTACACTCCCTAACCAACCTCTGGATCTTACAAGCAATTTTCAGGTTTCGTTAACCAACGTATTCACTTTATAACCAGCTTCAATGTCCCTACATCCAACAAACAAGTCTGTTAACCAATATCCACACTCTATAACCAACTTCTTGCTCTCTATAATCAACCTTAAGATCTCTCTCTTCAAAATCTACGCTGTCTAACCAGACTCTAGGCCCCTGTATGCAAGCTTCAGATCTCTCTAACCGGCATCTACACTCTCTAACCAATGTCTGGCTCTGTCACCAGCCTGTCGCTCTCTGTGTCCTTCATTTAGTTATCTGCAGTCAGCGTCTTGTCTATAGCTAGCTTTTAGGTCTTCGTAGCCAATGTCTTTGTCTTTGTTATTTTTTGTCCAACCTGTAAGTTTGTGCAGCCAAGGTCTAGCTCTCAGTATGTAGCCTTGAGGCCTCTGTAGTCAATGTCTAGATCTTTCTATGCAACAATGAGGTGTCTATAATCTATTTCTAGACCTCTCTAACCACCCTCTAGGTCTCTCTAACCACCCTCTAGACCTCGCTAACCACCTCTAGGTCTCTCCAACCACCCTCTAGGTCTCTCCAACCACCCTCTAGGTCTCTCTAACCACCCTCTAGGTCTCTCTAACCACCATCTAGGTCTCTCCAACCACCCTCTAGGTCTCTCTAACCACCCTCTAGGTCTCCCTAACCACCATCTAGGTCTCTCCAACCACCCTCTAGGTCTCTCTAACCACCCTCAAGGTCTCCCTAACCACCCTCTAGGTCTCTCCAACCACCCTCTAGGTCTCTCTAACCACCCTCTAGGTTTCTCCAACCACCCTCTAGGTCTCTCCAACCACCCTCTAGGTCTCTCTAACCACCTCTAGGTCTCTCCAACCACCTCTAGACCTCTCTAACCACCTCTAGACCTCTCCAACCACCCTCTAGGTCTCTCCAACCACCCTCTAGGTCTCTCCAACCACCTTCTAGGTCTCTCCAACCACCCTCTAGGTCTCTCTAATCACCTTTAGGTCTCTCTAACCACCCTGTAGGTCTCTCTCACCATCCTCTACGTTTAACCATCCTCTTGGTCTCTCTCGCCAGTCGTTAGGTCTCTCTGTTCTCTTGGTCACTCTATCCATCCCTAGTCCTTTACAACCATCTTCAAGGTCTCTCTGATTACACTCTAGGTCTCTTTAACAAGTCTTTGGATTTCCCCACCAAACTTTTAGGTTCCTGAAGTCACTGTGGCCAGCGTTTTGATTTATGCAGCCATTTTCAGATTTTTGTAACCAACATTTAGATCTCTGTATCCAATCTTGAGGTTCCTGTCGCCAATCTCTTAGCTCTCTCTTGTTTACCATCATCACCCCCTTGGCCCTCCTTTCTTTCCTGCCACTTTCTCTCCTGCCCAGCTCCCACTTCCTAGCATCAACCCACCCACCTACCTGCTCCCCCACCCCCCACCCCACCAGACACCCATCTTGTCAATCTAATTCTGGGTCCTTGTCATCGCTCAACAGCCTCGTCTTCTTCCCGCCTTTCACTTCATGGGTGGGGCCGTTCCAACTGGACAGAAAGGGTGAGGGTGGGGGTGAGGGTGGGGATGTATTCTCGAATACATGTGAAAAGATGTTGAGTCTCGAAGAAGTTAAGGAATATGCATCACCGACCGACAGATTAAAAGAAAAACAACAAAAGTGTACAATGGTTGGGGGCGGTGTGGGTGGGGAGTGGGGGTAATATGAATGGGGGATAACATTATCAACACATGAACAATACCACCAGGGGGAAACAAAGCCAACACAGTGATAACTCTAAGGCCAAGCTTTTTTTTTTCCAGTGAGCCACGGGTGTGTGTTATTGTGTTGCTGCTTTATCTGTCTGTCTGTCTGGCTGGCCGGCTGACTGTTTCTCCATCCCTCTTTCCTATCCCCTCCAGTCCTCAAATCCACCCAGCCCCAGTCTCTCTGTATGTATCACTTTTCTATAGTCATTCTTCTCTCTCTCTCTCTCTCCTCTCTCTCTCTCTCTCTCTCTCACACACACACACACACACACACACACACACTCATCATCCTCTCTCTCTCTCTCTCTCTCTCTCTCTCTCTCTCTCTCTCTCAAGGACAGATTGGAAGAATAGGCTCTGCCTAAAATCTCAATCCTTGATCGAATGAAAATTTTCGGAGTTCTGAGTTCTCTCCTCTCTCTCTCTCTCTCTCTCTCTCTCTCTCTCTCTCTCTCTCCTCTCTCTCTCCTCCCTCTCTCTCCTCTCCTCTCCCTCTCTCCCCTCTCTCTCTCTCTCCTCTCCCTCCCTCCCTCTCCCTCTCTCTCTCCTCCCCTCCTCTCCTCCCTCTCTCTCTCTCCTCTCTCTCCTCCTTCTCTCCTCTCTCTCTCTCTCTCTCTCTCTCTCTCTCTCTCTCTCTTCTCAAGGAAGAAAGAATCCAGGATTTGAGCGCTGTGGATGGACCGCCTTCCTGGCCCTGTTCATGTGCCCCCAAGTCACCCTCACCCACCCATCCTCTTCCATGCCCCACCATCCCTCACACCCCCCCCTCCCCTACCTCTGTCCTATTTCCTCTACTTTCTTTACCACCTCCCGTCACCCTCCTCCCCTCTCCCCTCCAAATCCGTCCCCTGGTCATTTAGAAAAAACATCCCAGGGAGTCAAGTAGGCATCCTTCCTCAGCATTCTACAGCATGCAGCATGGAGATCCACTCTCTACTCTGGTTTCCTCCTGCCCCCAACCCCCCCCCCCCTCCTCCTCTCGTGAACATCGCCCCCTCTTCCACTTCCATTCCCCCCCCCCCCCCCACCTTCCATCGTCGCGTATCCATTTCATTTTTCACTGTTCCTGCATTCCACATTCTGATCACGTTTTGAAGTCGATAGACAATACGAGGAGAGTGCTTGCCTTCCCTGGCGTTTGACTGACATGTGTGTGTGTGTGTGTGTGTGTGTGTGTGTGTGTGTGTGTGTGTGTGTGTGTGTGTGTGTGTGTGTGCGTGCGTATGTGTGTGTGCACACACATACGCACGCACACACATACACACACTCACACGCACACACACACACACACACACACACACACACACACAGAGTAAAATTAATATCAAACCGGACTTGTTTGCAAATATGACACGCAGCTCTCTGGGGTTTCTGACAATTTTCTGTTTGGAAAACCTTCTAATTAGCACATTTATTGCAATAATCAGCAGCGTTTCTAGACGCTGATTAGGTTTGTGGAAGACAGGGAGAACAGGAGTGTTTGCCAGATCATGATTGAGCCACCAGTTGTTATTATAGTTGCCGGAGTTCATACTATTCCCTGTCTGCTTGCCTTAATCGACTTTCACTATGATGTATCACTTTTCGTGCAGGGGCTCGCGAGTGCGTGTATGTGTGCGAGCGTGCGTGCGTGCGTGCGTGCGTGCGTGCGTGCGTGCGCGCGCGCGCGCGCGCGCGCGCGCGCGTGTTGTGTGTGTGTGTGTGTGTGCATGCGCGCGTATGTGTCTGTCTGTGTGTGTCGGTGAATGTGTGTGTGTGTGTGTGTGTGTGTGTGTGTGTGTGTGTGTGTGTGTGTGTGTGTGTGAAAGAGAGAGAGAGAGAGAGAGACAGGGGGGGTGTACACAAAGTGAAATGAATGCCGAACTGCACTTATTAAAAAACAGAAATCGCACGCAGCTCTCTTTGGGTTTTTTTGTTTGTTTGATCGTTTTTTTTTTGTTTGTTTGTTTGTTTTTTTATATTTTGGTGTAGAATTCTTTTCATTAACACATTTATTACAATAATTAGTAGCTTTTCTAGACACTGAAAGCATTTGTTGTGTGTTGTTTGATCATGGTTTAGCAACCAGTTTTTTCAGTTTCTGGACTTCATGTTATTCCCTCTCTGCATCCCTTTAATCGAGTTTACCTTTGATGCTTCTCTTTTTGTGCAGGTGTGTGTGTGTGTGTGTGTGTGTGTGGGTGGGGGGGGGGGGGGGTCGGGGAGGAGAGAGAGAGAGAGATTAGGAAGCAGAATCAAAAATGGGTTATAAAAGATTGTCTTATTGATTTTAAAACATTTTATCCAGTGAGGCAACATTTTGTTTCATCAGCATTTAAGTAGATCTGTTACATCCGATAGTGTTTAGGCGTCATTGACGATTTTTACCATTCTAATTTGTTAACTGAACTCCCAATATCTTAAATTTATCTTTTTCAATTCTATTTCATCTATTAGTTTGCATATATTTTTCAACCCTTTTTTTTTTTATTAAGTGACTTTTTGCAAGAGTTTTATCTTGATGGCCCTCACATCATTTCCAAACTCAAATCAAATTATATAAAATTCTCAGAAAGATAGCTCATCCTTTTTATTCATCAACTGAAGCTCATCCACAAACTGAAAACTGTTGTGTTCCTTGTTATTCAAACTGACACTTTCATACGATTGCTATCCTCTTTTGTCGTTATTGCATAGATTTTCATGTGCAAAATAAACAAATAGGGAGAGGGTGGAGCCTTCACCCTCTTTCGTCTGGAAACAAATTTGCTGTCAAATCATTAATCACAACAACTAATCTTAATGTTCTCATACAAAAGCTTCTCACGCTTTCTCTAAAATGATATGCTTCTGTGGCCTTAACATTTTTGTCAGTCTAGGGAGTCAAAAGCTTTCTCAAAATCGAGAGGAGAGAGAGAGAGAGAGAGAGAGAGAGAGAGAGAGAGAGAGAGAATTATCGAATGCGAATGGTTTAACGCGTCAGGTTTTCGACTCACTGACACATCAGAAGGGAAGGTGGGGCGGGGGAGGGGGGGGGGGGGGGGGGGGGTAAGGGTGCGGAGTGAAATAAACATGAACAACATTTGACACAAATAGTACTGGACATGCAACATGGAAGCCAGATCGCGGTACATCACTTCGGTCATTAGGGGGACAGGCGGAAATGTTACTGCTGTCCATCACGGTCTATTTATGGTTAAGAATGTCAGTGTTTCCAGGGGTGGTCAGTCTGGATTTCCTTATCCACCAGCTGTTGAATCGTCATCCCGTTTGAAGCTCCACTGCACTTTGTTAACTTCTTTGGACGTTTCTCGCAAATAATTCAATATTTCTCTACGAGTGTCATAAGACAGTCCGGAAGCTTGCGGTTCGGAAACATCTACTTGGCAGTTGACACAGTCGCCATGTCCTTTACCAGTATCATGCCCTGGAGTGTCATAAGACAGTCCGGAAGCTTGCGGTTCGGAAATGTCTACTTGATAGTTGACACAGTCACCGTGTCCTTTACCAGTATGATGCCCTGTCCGCTGAGTTGTCTGTCTGTGCTGCAGACTGGACCGAGGGTTGGTCAAAACACCCCCTGTCTTTTTCTGCAGCCAATCGATGGCATGATGGCGCACTGCCAGCCTCGTTTTCCAGTGTCAGATCAGTCTGACGGTCAGTCACTGTCTCTGGGTCAGTGATATACAACGTGTTCTGCTGATACTGGTCAGCAGGTCGTGTCGCTGGTGTATTGACGGCTACACATTCGGTACAGTCAGCGGCGCCATATTCAAGCGAATGTGTCTGACGCAGTCATCTTTCCCGTGTTGTAAATGAAACTATGGGGTGTTGGAAGAAAAAGACCAGAGGGGGATGTAAATCCACTTGCCTCTTGCTGTTCTCTCCAACCCCTGTAGGCCTCGGCTCTCTTCCTATCCCGGGTAACTTGCGACGGGCACTTTCTCCTGAACACAACAGTTTCACTGTGTGTCACAGGGGATTGGCGGGCTGTCGTCAGTCGAAGAACAACAACGACTTGGTCTTTTCCCCCCTTTGATTTCAAAGGATGATAAACACATTTCTTGAAGAAACGTTTCCAGAACGCTCTCCAAACGCGATGGAAGCCCAACAACTGGCATTTTGAAGGAGTTATTTCGTAAAACATTTGAAAATTTGCGCTCCCTTTCGAATGCCTTCTTGCTGGTTGCCAAGCAAGGGAAGTTAGAGAGAGAGAGAGAGAGAGAGAGAGAGAGAGAGAGAGAGAAGATTCGCTAAGCACACACACACACACACACACACACACACACACACACACACACACACACACGTGCAGGCAGGCAGGCACGCACGCACGCACACGCACACGCACACACATACACACATACACGCGCGCGCGCGCGCGCGCGGGAGCGTACTTTTCACCCAAAGCAAAGTAAATGCCGAACTGGACTTTTTAACAAATAGCACACAAACTTGTTCTTGGTTTCTGGCAAATTTCTTTTTAGAATGCTTTTTAACAACACATTTATCACAACAATTAGCAGCTGACGAGACGATGATGACGTTTCACCCAGAACGGGAGAACAAGCGTGTTTCTTTGAACATGGTTTCGCCTACTCTTATTTCACTTTCTTCAGTTCAGGCTATTATTCTGTCTGCTTCCCTTCAATCGAGTTTCGCTTTGATGCATCTCTTTTAGCGCACGTGTGTGTGTGTGTGTGTGTGTGTGTGTGTGTGTGTGTGTGTGTGTGTGTGTGTGTGTGTGTGTGTGAGTGAGTGTTTGTGTGTGTTGTGTGTGTGTGTGTGTGTGTGTACACATGAATGGGTATGCACGCACACACACCCGCACGTACACACGCACGCACTCGCGCACGCACGCATACACACACACGCGTGCTCGCGCAGGCGCACACACACACACACACACACACACACACACACACACACACACACACACACACATATTTCACCACAGTAAAATGAATGCCAAGCCGTATTTATTAAAGAATGGAAATCTTACAATGCTCTCTTAAGTTTTTGACAAATTTCTGTTCAGAATACATTTAAGAAACACATTTATCTCAACAATTAGTTTTTCGGAGACACTGATTAGGTTTGTCGCACGAGAGAGAGAGAGAGAGTGAGAGAGACAGACAGGCAGACAGACTGACAGACAGACAGACAGAGACAAAGAGAAAACTTGACAAGAGAGAGAGAGAGAGAGAGAGAGAGAGAGAGAGAGCGAGAGAGAGAGAGAAGAGAAGAGAAGAGAGGGGGGGGGGAATCCATTGCACACACACATACACACACACACGCACGCACACACGCACGCACGCACGCATGTAACACGCTACAGACTCACTCAAAGTAAAATGAGTGCCGATCATCACTTGTTAAAGAACAGAAATCACACACGGTTCTCCTTATTTTATGACAAATTTCTGTTTGGAATGCTTTTCATTGACACATCTGTCACAATAATTGGTAGCTTTTCGAGACGCTGATTAGTTTTGTTGCCGACGGGGAGGAAGAAAGTGTTCGTTTGATCATGGTGTAGCCACCAGTCATTTTAGTTTCCGGAGTTCATGCTATCCCTTTCCTGCTTGCTCCTAATCGAGCTTCGCTTTGATGCATTTCTTTCCCCGCAGGTGAGAGAGAGAGAGAGAGAGAGAGAGAGAGAGAGAGAGAGAGATGTGTGTGTGTGTGTGTGTGTGTGTGTGTGTGTGTGTGTGTGTGTGTGTGTGTGTGCGTGCGTGCGTGCATGTGTGTGTTTGTGTGTGTGAGAGAGAGAATGTACATTAGCGCGCGTGTGTGTGTGTGTGTGTGTGTGTGTGTGTGTGTGTGTGTGTGTGTGTGTGTGGTGTGTGCATACATGTGTTCGCGCGCGGTGTGTGTGTGTGTGTGTTGTGTGTGTGTGTGTGTGTGTGTGTGTGTGTGTGTGTGTGTGCATGCGTTCGCGCGCGCTAACAATTCCCTGAGTACAATTCCCCGCAGGACGATCACCCGCTTTGAACCTTTCCTTGTAATAAGAAGGGAATTGTCGATGATGGGAAAATTGTGGAAAGCAGACAAAATGTTCAGTGGTGATGGTGGTGGTGGTGGTGATGATGATGGTAGTAGCCATGATGATGATGATGACGATGATGAGGAGGACGACGAGGAGGAGGAGGACGACGATGATGATGATGATTACGACGGTGATATTCATGAATTAATTATGGCATTAATGATAGTAGTCATGATGACGACAGTCATAATAATTATGACTATACTAATAATGACGTTTTGAATGCTAATGATAATGATGATAGTCATTCTCATGACGATGATGATAGTAATGATGATGATAATGACGAGGATCATAATTGTAGTGCCGCTGCTGCTGACAACAATAATGATTATAGTCGTGTATAACCATGACGAAGATAATAGTCATGATGATGTCGGTGATTATAGTCACGATTATATTAAAGACAAGGAGGACGAGGACGATGATAGTGACGACGATGATGATAACGATGATGATGCATGACATGGCTGACCGCTGCACGGCGAGTGGTGCCAGAATTGCCTCTGGCGGTAGGAGGAGGATGAAAGACACCGCCTGTCTGTGATCCGTCCTGCTGCCACTGACGGCAGAGATAAAGAGAAGACAGACGACAGAAAGATCACTGCCTTAGATCGCTGAGACACACGGCATTGGGAATGGGGACAGACAGAGAGACAGAGGGGGAGAGAGGGGGAGAGAGAGGGGGGAGAGAGAGAGAGAGAGGGAGAGAGAGAGAGACAGACAGACAGACAGAGATGAGAGAGGGAGAGAGAGGGGAGAGAGAGAGAGAGAGAGAGAGAGAGAGAGAGAGAGAGTGAGAGAGAGAGAGAGAGACAGACAGACAGACAGACAGACAGAGAGACAGAGAGAGAGACTAAGACAGAGAGAGGCACAGAGAGAGAGAGGGGGGAGAGAGACAGACAGACAGATAGCCAGACAGAAGACAGACAGACAGACACAGAGAGAAGAAGAGGGAAGGGGAGGAGGAGGTGGAGGAAAGAGAGAGAGAGAGAGAGAGAGAGAGAGAGAGAGAGAGAGGGGAAGAAGAAGAAGAAGAAGAAGAGAGAGAGAGAGAGAGAGAGAGAGAGAGGAGAGAGAGAGAGAGAGGAGAGAGAGAGAGAGAACTGAAAGGGACAGAGAAAAAGAGCACCAAGCCAATCCACACTCCTTCAGGCTATGACCATAAAACTACACCCCTCCAATAAAACAAATCACGACTGGCGTCTCCCCACTTCCTGCGCAACGTCAGTGGAGTAATCACTTCATTACTGAATGATGACTCATTCACATCATATGATATCACACTTCCTCAGACCATTTTCAATCCACCAATCCAGACACCCCACACCACGAATGTCCGTACATGGCAGATGGCGTTATATGACCACGGACTCTAAATTCGTTCTCAGAAGGGCGAGAAGTGAGGAGGTGGGGAAGGAGGGGGTGGGTGTTGTGTGTCCAGCGATGTCTGACCAGTCTGGTGCGGGCGTTGAAGGGCCTTTGACAAATGAAGGAAGCGGATGTGAGGAGGGGCTGGTTTGTCGTGGGAGACAGGAGACATCGCGTTTTCCATACTCGTGTTTTCCGTAATGGTGTTTCCCTTTATTCTTTGTTATTGATGGACAGGGTCTTTTTGGTTTCACGGATCATTGTCTGGGTAAAGTGTACGGTTTACCATAAGAAAGGATTCATGTTTGCCATCATGACTCGTTCTCTCTCTCTCTCTCTCTCTCTCTCTCTCTCTCTCTCTCTCTCTCTCTCTGCTCTGTCTGTTCTCTCTCTCTCTCTCTCTCTCTCTCTCTCTCTCTCTCTCTCTCTCTCTCTCTGTCTGTTTCTCTCTCCCTCTCTGTCTCTCTCTCTCATATTTTATAGATGCGATCTCTCTCTCTCTCTCTCTCTCTCTCTCTCTCTCTCTCTCTCTCACACACACACACACACACACACACACACACACACACACTCACACACCACACACACACACACACACACACACACACACACACACACACACACACACACACACACACACATTGTGTGGGAGTGAGATTTGATTCTGTAATTCCCCACAGCTGGGTGAAAGATTGCAGCAGGAGTTTTTGAAAGGGTTGGTTAAAGTGAAATGTTCTACATTTAACTATACGTATTTTTGGTGAACTTGGCACTCCATCAAGCCAAAATGTCGAAAACTATACTCATGGCACAAACTGTCTCGCCTGGTGTAATCTGATTCTCCGGTTTTCCATGTCATTGCTATAATGGGCTTGGAAAGTGAAAATTTGACAAATTGAATTATCCTGGCTAAAAGACGTCTAATACTCTAATAACTTTTGAGGAGCCTAGGCGTGTCTTTCATTTGTTTAAACAGAGAAAATACATCACACACACACACACACACACACACACACACACACACACACACATACACAACACACACGCGCGCGCACGCACGCACGCACGCACGCACGCACGCACTCATGCATGCACGCACGCACACACACACACACACACACACACACACACACACACACACACATACACGCACGCACGCACACACACACACACACACACACACACACACACACACACACACACACACACACTTTTCTTAAAAGACCAGAGCCAGGGTGTTCTTGTTTTTTTCACGTCGCCAGTCTTTCCCACATGGCCAAACAACTAAAAGACTTAACACTCTTCCCATTACCTCTACGCTTTCCTCCCGACTCTATCACTTTGCTTCATTGACGTAAACACCAACAACATTTTGCCTTCTGTCTGCAGGGCATTGTCATCTGGGAGGTTCCTTGTGAAGGGGATGAAGACAAGGTGACAACGTTGTTAGCCGAAAATGGGCAAAGCAGAGGCGGCGGGGCGGGGGGGGGGGGGGGGGAAGAGAGAAGAGGAGTGGGAAATGGAGGTGTGTGTGCGTGGTGTGTGTGTGTGTGTGTGTGTGTGTGTGTGCGTGTGTGTGTGTGTGTGTGTGTGTGTGTGTGTGTGTGTGTGTGTGCGTGTGTGTGTGTGTGTGTGTGTGTGTGTGTGTGTGTGTGTGGTTTCTGGAGAGGGAAATGGGGATATGTGTGTGTGTGTGTGTGTGTGTGTGTGTGTGTGTGTGTGTGTGTGTGTGTGTGTTCTGGAGAGGGAAATGGGGATATATGTGCGTGTGTGTGTGTGCGTGTGTGTGTGTGTGTGTGTGTGTGGGGCGCGCGCGCGCGCGCGCGCGCGAGTGAGTGAGTGAGTGAGTGTGTGTGTGTGTGTGTGTGTGTGTGTGTGTGTGTGTGTGTGTGTGGAGGAAATGGTAGGGAGGCGGGAGGGTGAATTCAAGCTTTCATACCGTCGTTGGCGTTTAACGTACACGCATTAACTTCATTTGTGGGGCGAGGTAAAACAAGATGAATAGGGTAATGGTTAGGTAATGTTGCTTACAGCCCAGCCGACCGCAAAGGTCCGTCTCAGGGCTATCATCGCGTTCAAGTCAACTCACAAGTCATTACAAGAAAAATCACACAACCCTTTGAAATACACCTTCTACAAACACACCAGAAATTTCTTTAAAAAAATCTTCAAAAAAAATCTTAGATCAGATGAAAAATGTTGATCTCTTTAAGAAAAAAAAGAATTAAAGGTAAACCCACACACACACCACACACACACACACACACACACACACACCACACACACACACGAATGTGCTTTGGAAACCTGTACGATATGTTAATGTAGGATTGACACACGTACGGGGCATCCTATTAAGACAGCAAGGGACATAACTGGTACCTGTCAGATGCCATCGTATGATGGCCACTGTATGCGACACAACAGACCCTCCACGGAAGCATCCCTGTGGGTGTACCAGCCCGTGTTTCACGGCTGCAGACCCCACACAAGACTCTCAAACCAAGTAAACTGCAGTGCGCATCCACTGAACTATAAGCTAGGTACCTCAGCTCAGTGTGTGTGTCCTGCCGCCCCACTCGCTGTTTCGCTGAAAAGGTAGGGAAAAAAATGTTGGAAAGGTTAGAGGAAGGTAGCGACAAGTAAGAAAAGATATAGAAAGTGGCAAAAGGAAGGGTAATATAGGACTAAAGATATCCGAAGTAGAAAAAAAAAAAGTGTCGACAGATAGGAAAACATACAGTCAGTAGGAAAAAAATAAGTCCTTCGAATGTTCAATGTGTGAACGCACGCATAACATGTTGCACACTCATAAAATCTCATCACCAAAGTTCGGAACAGAAGGCCTGTTTGGCCGCTGGAATGGATGACACGCTACACATAGCATGCACCTGCGTGAAAAAATCTAAAGAATGGAGAAAGAAAATTTAGTGAATGATTGTGACTGAATAACGCGGGAAATGACTGAATAAAGCACCGCCAGTCGGCTCTACCCAGGCAGGCAGCCCGATGAGTAAACGAGAGAGTGAATTGTAAAGTGCTTAGAGCTTGGTCTCTAGCTGAGGATAGGCGCTATGTATAAGTATTCATCATCATCATCATCTTCTTCTCTTCTTCTTCATAACAATAATAATAACAAAAATTATTTTATTTTGAGGGTGATGATAGTGATGATAATAATAATAATGATGATAATAATGATAACGACAATAATAATGATAATAATAATAATTATTATTATAATAATAATAACAACAACAAACAACAACAATAATAATAATAATGATAGTTAATGGAAAAGTGCAGGGAAAGGTAGGGAAACCAGATTTTTAAAAATGGGAAAAGGTTTAACAAACCATGGAACGAAGGATAAACTTAGAACAAAGTATAAAGAGGTATCAAAAAGAAAAAAAAAAGACAGAAGATTATCAAAGGGCAGAAAGCAGCAGGAAAATGGTTGGACAAAATTCAACGAAAAAGCGTCGGTGGCTAAACAAGCTGTCACCCCCAACAATGCCCCTGGTTTCAGACCCACGAGTTCCCCCCCACGATCGCCGTGGTCTCCCATCCCATTGGCTCTCGACGCTTCACCGCACGCATGCGCACTTCACTGAACAAAATGGCGGTGGCCCAAGGAGAGAACCGGAAGATCATTGGACGTGTAAATGGATCCTGGCAATTTGTCCGTGGAGTTGATACTGGGGTGGGGCTGTGTCAACATGGGCACCGGGTTAAGGGACAAGCAGTGATGGTGCCATAGCCTTTAGGGGGGTGAGTGGGGGGGGGGGGGGGGGAGGGGCCATGCAAACAGACGACAGCAATTCGGCTGATGCGGGGTGGTGAAGCAGAAAATGTAGACCCCATTCTCAGTGACCTGTTGACCTGTCTGCCCTTAACGCTCGGCAATAGCCGTTAATAGCAGCAGCAAAGGTAAAATGACAGCAGCAGTAGGATCAATAGTAGTCGTTGTTATCGTCGTCGTCATCGTCATCGTCGACGACGTAGTAGTAGTAGTATCAGTGGTGGTGGTGGTGGTGGTGGTGGCGGTAGTAGTAGTAGTGATAATAGTAGTGGTAGCAGCAGCAACAGCAGAGCAAAATGACAGCAGCAGTAGATTCAATAGAATTTGTAGTAGTCGTCGTCGTCGTTGTCACTGTCGTAGTGGTAGTAGCAGTAGTAGTAGTAGTAGAAAAGCTGCAGCAGCAGCAGCAATAAAGGTAACAGTACTCGCCTTGCAATACCTCTGGTATCATTTTCCCATCACCATTCTTGACAAAGCGTGTTGCAGCTTTTCCTGCTCCTTTTTCTCTTCCTAGCGCCAGTACAGGTGTTGCGGACACTGCTGCTGTTACTGTTGCTGCCACTGCTATTGCTGTTTCTGCAGCTCTTCCATGTTGCTTATGAGGCAGAAATATTGCCGGTTAACACACACACACACGCACACACACACACACACACACACACACACACACACACACACACACACACACACACACACACACATGCACGCACGCACGCACACACACACACACACACAAACACACACACACACACACACACACACACACACACACACACATACACACACAAACATGCACGCACGCGCGCACGACCCCCCCCCCTCCTCCCCCCCCACACACACGCACGCACACACACACACACACACACACACACACACACACACACACACACACACACACACATCAATGCTGCTACTGAGGCTCAAGTACAGCAGAGCATGAACCCATTCTCAACTGCCTGAAACTATCCTGGGCGTACGATCAGTACAAAGAGGACAGGGTTCTTGTGCCACCTGCACCACAGAAATTATACGGAGAGCCAGAAATCACTGTCATAAAGGAAATCCTGAAGGCTGTTGACAGCGTCGCTCAACTCGATGACACACTCTCCAGACCTGTGAACATTGAAAACGAGCTCGACACACACACACTGCCAAGGCAAGTTCAGCTCTTGGGCGGCAAAAAAAAAAAAAAGAGAAATTTAATGAATAAACCTGTGTGGGAGAGGAACGGTATCAAACTGGCCACAAAACTGAAGAGACACAGGTACACTTCTCACACCATCGTACGCCTGTGAGATTCCGGCTGTCTATGAGCTTGATCGCCTGAAAAAAAAGCCGTTGAAGATGACTCGGAAAGACAAAGTTCCACACTCAGAGGCTCTCTCTGGATTTCCCTAGACAGCACAAGTCACACGCACTGGCCACCATGTAAGAATACCTGATGCGCGTCTTCCTCTAAGGCTACTCTAAGGCGAACGGGCGAAAGGTAGGTGTTCACAGGGCAGTCAGAAAAAAACACTTCAAAAACACGCCCAAGGCTGTTGTGAAGAGCTTTGTCATTGTTCCAGACACATGGTAAACTGAGGCACTAGACCACCTGCCAGGCGAAGTGGCATTAGCAGAGGTGCTGCCCTTATGAACAGTAGAGGGTGGCAGAGACGCAGAGGGAACGTAAATTTGGCAAGTCCGGCATCATCTAATCCATATCTTCAGTGCCTGCAGACGACTAGCGCCAGACTTGCGTGGAGCCTTCACAGACCGTATCAGACTGGTCAGCTACAGTTGGACACATGGCACCAAGTCCCCTTCAACATAAGGTCTTTGGTCAGCATCGACAATGAAGGATGCACGGCAACGTGTGTAACTGATTTTCCGTGCGTATGTGAGCTAGTTTTCTGCCATTTTTCTGCATCAGTGTATTGTATGGAGCACCTTCAGTGATAGTGTCAAACATTTAGCTGTTTGGTAAATTGTAACGATCACGTCATAATTATGTTCATTTGAATTACGCTTATCATTTGTTCAGATTGTAAAACATTTAGCTTTTTGGTATATTGCAATGATTATGTTTATTATTGATTTTAATAAGGCATATCATTTGTTCAGATTGTAAAACATTTAGCTTTTTGGTATATTTTAATGATTATGTTTATCATTTATTTGAATAAGGCATATCCTTTGTTCAAATTGTAAAACATTTAGCTTTTTGGTATATTGTTATGATTGTGTTTATTATTCATTTGAATAAGCCATATCATTTGTTCAGATAGTAAAACATTTAGCTTTTTGGTATATTGTAATGATTATGTTTATTATTCATTTGAATAAGGCATATCATTTGTTCAGATTGTAAAACATTTAGCTTTTTGGTATATTGTAATGATTATGTTTATTATTCATTTGAATAAGGCATATCATTTGTTCAGATTGTAAAACATTTAGCTTTTTGGTATATTTTAATGATTATGTTTATCATTTATTTGAATAAGGCATATCCTTTGTTCAAATTGTAAAACATTTAGCTTTTTGGTATATTGTTATGATTGTGTTTATTATTCATTTGAATAAGCCATATCATTTGTTCAGATAGTAAAACATTTAGCTTTTTGGTATATTGTAATGATTATGTTTATTATTCATTTGAATAAGGCATATCATTTGTTCAGATTGTAAAACATTTAGCTTTTTGGTATATTGTAATGATTATGTTTATTATTCATTTGAATAAGGCATATCATTTGTTCAGATTGTAAAGCATTTAGCTTTTTGGTATATTGTAATGATTATGTTTATTATTCATTTGAATAAGGCATATCATTTGTTCAGATTGTAAAACATTTAGCTTTTTAGTATATTGTAATGATTATGTTTATTATTCATTTGAATAAGGCATATCATTTGTTCAGATTGTAAAACATTTAGCTTTTTGGTATATTGTAATGATTATGTTTGTTATTCATTTGAATAAGGCATATCATTTGTTCAGATTGTAAAACATTTAGCTTTTTGGTATATTGTTATGATTATGTTTATTATTCATTTGAATAAGGCATATCATTTGTTCAGATTGTAAAACATTTAGCTTTTTGTATATTGTTATGATTATGTTTATTATTCATTTGAATAAGGCATATCATTTGTTCAGACTGTGAAACATTTAGCTTTTTGGTATATTGCAATGATTATGTTTGTTATTCATTTGAATAAGGCATATCATTTGTTCAGATTGTGCAATAAAATTTTTACACACTTTGATTTGGCTGTTGCATGAAAATTGTTCAGTATCTCGTTCCAGCCTGTCCCTTAGTTTTAGGGATATGATCCATTGAAAAAGAATGAACAAACGAAATGTTATTTATTGAGGGAAAAGAATAAGTGCAAAGTCAGTGGCTTTTTTTTTTCATCCAGCCTTCAAAAAGGAAAGATGTCTGCAAATACTTGAAAGAAAACATCGCACAGAACTGCATATCAACATATATACAACAATGAATACATAACAGTTCAGAATGAATTATACAACATACATTCAGAAGCAGAGAGTGGGGTGGGGGTGAGAAGAGAGAG
>CM065717.1:40127162-40137162 GCA_033310375.1 Conus canariensis
AACTAACTGACTAACTTACTAACAAACGAGACAATGTTAGAACACACTGACTAAGTAACTAACTACCTAACTAACAAGGGAACGAACGAACGAACAAACGAACTAACTAACTAACTAGCCAACCAGCCAGCCAAAAACGTCATTTAATTACTCACTTGCTCACTCTCTGACTCACTGCTCGCTTGTTCGCTCGCTCGCATGCTCACTGACTCACTCACTTACTCACTCACTCACCACTCATTAAACAAATAAAGAAACAAACTGGGTGACCGAAAATTATACCGACAAAATATCTTCCAGTAAGAGATACATCAGATCGATAATCTCAATACATTCTGAGCTCTGCGGTCATGACTTATTCACTGCTTCAGCCTGGACATTTACAACTTTAAAACACAGTTAAGTTAAACGGTCAACAAGTCTTCTCTCGTGAAGTCTACACATTACGAACAGATCACAGTCTGATACCGTTCCCTTGCACAGACACACAAAAACCAGATAACCAAGCGGCAAGCTGTGTTGTGGAACCACAGGCAGTGTCTAAAGTGATTGGTTGGGGACGGCGTATGATTATCATTGCAGTCTAATAGATTTTCGTTTTACATAATTATGGGGAGTGACTCTATGTCTTCTCAGTCATTGCAAGCTATTCGACTGATAAGTAGTATGAACGAAGACGTTGCAGGCAAATGAAAATATGGCGATGCCTTGAGTTTTAGTTTTGTTCTGTTTTATCCATAACAATCCATAACAATCGGTAACAGTAACAGTCTAATTCCTCATAGAAACTGACATAGGCAAACGTTACCAAGATCCAACCCGTCAGGCAATGCTACTGAATAATCCAAACAAATCTGTAAGTTGGCGAACGCTTCAGTTTGTTTTTCTTGCTGTTATTTTTTGGTGTCGAGTCCTTTTCCTGGATATTTATCTTTCGAACACCATACTGGACAATCAATAAAACAGCAGCAACAACAGTGAAAGGAGTTCTCACATCTGACGGCGTGATTTCTTTTGCTGGAAATAGGCCTACGTCAGTTTGAAAGCGAACATGACGAACAATTTCAACACGACAGCAGACTCCGAAATGTACTTTAAGAAACTAGACGCATTATCTGTCGGCATTCTGTGCATTTCTTCTGTTAGGATATGTACTTAACGTCATATTTCAAACCTGGCAGGAATCTTCCGCTCAGGAGAGCTGGAGGGGAGATAAACGCATCTGGTGCAGCTTATCTGTCAGCTTCTTCAATTACGTTTCCTCTGAGCATCACAGAGCGTAGCATGTATGTGAGCTGTTATATTGTTTCGCTCAGAGAACCTGCAAAGCCTTTTCCTTCTTCTCTTACCTCTCTCTCTCTCTCTCCCCATCTCTCTCTCTCTCTCTCTCTCTCTCTCTCTCTCCTCTCTCTCTCTCTCTCTCTCTCTCTGTATTGTATTGTAGCTCTAGTCACTTTTTGCATGCTTCCTTTGTTACCTTTTATTTTATATTGTTGACCCTACTCAGGACTGGATGTAAAAAAAAGCACATCAGTGCTTATCTTTATCCTCGTTAATAAAGAATTTTGTCTTGTCTTGTCTTGTCTTGTCTTGTCTTCTCTCTCTCTCTCTCTCTCTCTCTCTCTCTCTCTCTCTCTCTCTCTCTCTCTCTCTCTCTCTCTCTCTTCTGATCTTGCTTTCGTTCGTTTGTTTCGTCCTTCTCACTTTCTTCCTGTCTTATTTACTTTGTTTTGTTTTCTTCCTTTCTTTTACTTCTTTATTTTATTCTTTTGCATACTTCCTTTCTTTCTTTCCCACATTCTTTTATGATTTTTGTCCATTCTTTACTTCTGTCATTTGTTCGTATGCACTCCAATTCTTCCATTCATTTTTTTTTTCTTTCTTTTTTCATGCACCCTAGTCTTTCTCTACTTTCTATCTTGTTTTTGGTACATATTTTTCCTTTCTCTCCATCTCTTTTGTTCGTACGTTTCTTCTTCCTTTTTTCCTTCGTTCTCATTTTCTTGTTCAGTTACATGACTGTTTCTTTCAATCTCTTGGTCTTTCTTTTGTTCGTTTTCTTTTTCCTTTGTTCTTCGTTCTTTCTTTCTTTTCCTCTTTCGTTTGTGTTTTGATAAGCTCTTGTTTTTAGTTACTCTGTGAGTCCACACAAAAAAATGTCAGTGACGGGCTAAGTTGGCTGCTTGATCTCCAAAGATGTAGATTTTGGAAGGGAGGAAGGAAGTTGTGGCGGTGAGGTGGTGGAAGTAAGGAAGGGAGGGGGAGGGGGTGGGGCAGAAAGTTCAATAAATGCGTACACTAAGTGTCTGTCTAAGCCATCGAAGCTGCACGTGCACACATGTATAGTGAGTGGAGTGATGTGAAACATTGGCTATGGACCTCTCAGCATTTTTCCTTCTGCGCCAGGCAGTTCAAGGATAGTCACAGCGATATTACGATACAGAATGGTATTGACTGACGTCATTAAAGGTCTCTTGTCCGATTCTTTATTACCGTTACACGTCATACGTTCTGTCACGTGAAAATTATACTTCTGAGCACTTTTTCCGGAACATCGATTGTACTCAGCTTAATATCAGTGTACATGAAATGCAACCAGAGCATCTCTTGAGCACGGGCAAATGCAGTACGCAGTGAAGGTCTGTAAGATGTTCGTTCTGACGGCTTTGAAAAGAAATTGGACTTGTCCAACTACTGTTGTGGAGAAAAAAAAATCAGTTAAGAAAACTAAAGGTAAAATAAACAAACTAAAGCAAGAAGATATCATTCAAGCACATTCACCAATGTCTGCATTCTCTTCTGACCGTATACAATGATATTTAAATAATTTGTTGTGAAACATGATGTGAGGGTGCAACAGGAGAAGTATATACACTTTGTCATTTTGCACCTTTATTTGCCCATGGAAGAGAAAACTTAAGAAACGGTGTTACGACGATGATTTTTCAGATCAGATCACTTTACAGATTTTTTTTAGAGCAAGACAATGATTAAAACACCACCACCACCACCACCACCAACAACAACAACACAAAAGAGCAAACAACAGACTCAATTTCTGCAATAGCAAATCATCAATCATGACAAGACATATCAATTTCCGTTTGTTTGTTTGTTTGTTTTAGGGGTTGGGTGGGAATGGTTTAGGCGATCGGGTTGGGGTGTGGGGTGGAAGGAAAGAAAGGAAGTGGGAGGACATCTTGTTTTGTCAAGTGTTGCCTGTATGAAACCTTGGTCGACAAGCATGGAATCAAGTTCTGTAACTCTGTACGGTCCAGCTGACGATAGGCCAGTTCCTCCATATTTCTGGTTATTTCCTTGTGTCATCTTCCACCTGCAGTCCCGCACCTATTTACTTTCATGAAGCAATCATGGCGGAGCCAGGGAAATGGGTAGTAGGATTCCTGCTGTTCAACAGATGTGATTAATTTGGGGTCACAGAGAGAGAGAGAGAGAGAGAGAGAGAGAGACAGACGACAGACAGACAGACAGACAGACAGACAGACAGATAGACAGCAGACAGACAGAGACAGACAGACAGACAGAAAGAGTTGTGAGTTATGTGTGTCTCTCTGTCTGTGTGCGCCTCAGGGTGTGAGTGTTAGATAGAACAGAGTATACAAATGAACTAATCAAAAAGTAAATATATGAATAAATGTTTGCGTACCTGTGTGTGGGTGGTGTGTGTGTGTGTGTGTGTGTGTGTGTGTGTGTGTGTGTTGTGTGTGTGTGTGTGTGGTGCGCACGCGCGTGCATGCATGTGTGTGCTCATTTGATTCTTTGTGTGCATGCGTGTAAGCCTGCACCTGAGTGTGATTACATACTGCATGCGCACGTGCGCATATTGTGTGTGTGTGTGTGTGTGTGTGTGTGTGTGTTGTGTGCGTGTGTGTGCGCGCGCGCGCGCGCGCGGTTGTGTTGTGTGTGTGTGTGTGTGTGCGTGTGTGTGTGTGTGTGTGTGTGTGTGTGTGTGTGTTTTTTTTTTATGTCAAATTCCCCAGAGAAGGTGACAGATTATTAATCGCCTATAAGGAGATATCTTAAGTGTGGAGAGGGATTCTGGGGAAAGGGAAATGTTCCCTGGAGAAAGGGAAATGTTCCCCGGAGTAAGGGAAATGCTTCCCCGGGGAAAGTGTTAGGTAACCTAAGGCATCGCCGATTACAGGCTTTCCGGCGTTCTACAAGGCCCGGAATGTCTTATGATGCCAGACTGCCAGAAGATGAGAGACACCTGGAGAGAGAAACAGCTGTTAAACATGGGAGAGAGCCAGAATGGTTACAAGAATTCTCTCTCTATCTCTTCTCTCTCTCTCTCTCTCTCTCTCTCTCTCTCTCTCTCTCTCTCGTTCGTTTGTTCTCTCTCTCTCTCTCTCTTCTCTCTCTCTCTCTTCGTTCTCTCTCTCTCTCTCTCTCTCTCTCTCTCTCTCTCTCTCTCTCTCTCTCTCTCTCTCTCTCTCTCTCTCTCTCTCTCAAAACACAAAAACGCAATGGCATGAGATTATGGAGAACGAGTAAGCTGTTACGTATTATCAAATATTCAACCACATTGTCGCAAGCAGATGATCCATTAGGGGGGAAAAGTTTTAATGCTATATTCATGAAAAAAAGATAAGGCATTCGCTTTCCGTCTCTTCATTACATGGAAAATAAACTTTTTTGTAATCATAGCATTAAAACTTTTTTTCTTTCGAATCCATCCTTATTGTCGTTGCATTTATTATTGTTACTATTATGATAATTATGATGATTATTATCATTATTGTTGTTGTTGTTCTTGTTGTTCTTGTTGTTGCTGTTTTAATTTCGTTCTATATAGGCCTCTGGCCCAAATTAGAATAAACGACTTTGAAATCTCTCTCTCTCTCCTCTCCTCTCTCTCTCTCTCTCTCTTCTCTCTCTTCTCTCTCTCTCTCTCTCTCTCAACCCCATGAACAAAACCCCTGTTTCTGTATAATCTGAAAAGTGGGATTTGCAAAAAAGGGCTGATGCACTGAAAAAGCGCATGATTCATACTGAAGAAACTACGTGGTATGTCTTCCCAAACATCGAATGATTGATATGGTGTGTGAGAAGCCAAGCCGGAAGCTTGTTCGGCCAGAGGCAAAACGCAAAATGCTTTATATTTCTGGCTTCGTCTTTCCATCACAGATCATGTTAGACTCCCAAGAAAAGCAGACAATATGCTGTTTGATGTCCACAGGAATGCAGAGAATGTCCACAAACATGTTACAATATTTGGTCGGGAGTGGCCAAGAAGAGTAGGGTGCTAGCTGCTTTCTCTCTTTCTGAGAAAAGCTGGGTTTTTTCTGTATGATCTTTTTTTCAGTGAAAGGAAATCTGAAATGAGTTCGGGAACACTAAACAGTAAATAACAAACAGGTAGGGTTACTCTTGCTCCCACGATGAAACAGATATACGCTCATAACTCCAGACGAATGCATTTTTTTTTTTCTTTTTCCTTTTTTTGTGTGTGTTTGTTTCAATGTTTGTTTGTTTGTTTGTTTTGGAGGTGTTGCCGTTTCTTCATGGGTAAAGGTGGTTTCTCGACAAGTTTAGCTGTTTCCTGAGTATAACTGGTTTCTTCATGAATATACCGGTTTTTTGTGTGTTTGTTTTGTTACATATAGGAGAGACTGATTTCACTGTGAGTGCAGGCGTTTTAGCTAAGAGTATAGCCCGGTTTTCCGGTGAGCACAGCTGGTTTCCCCTTAAGAGTAGTTTTTCTTTTTTCATGATTGGTTTCTCAGTGTGTATGGCTACGGCGGATTTTGCCATTAGTTTCTCCATGAAATTTCTTGGTTTGTCCTTGAGTATAGCTGGTTTCCTTGTAAAATCATGTGTTTTCCTCAGTAAGTATAGCTGGGAGGGGGGGAGGGGGTGTCATGTGTATAACTACTTTCTCAATGACTGGTTTCTCCGTGAGTACAGCAGACTTCTCCATAACTGGTTTCTCTGTGTGCATAGCTGGTTTCTCTGTGTGCATAGCTGGTTTCTCTGTGTGCATAGCTGGTTTCTCAAAGACTAGGAATGGTTTATCCATGAGTACATCAGATTTCTCAGTGTAGTGACTTTTCAATGAGTATAGCTCCCCCCCCCCCCCCCCCCCCCACTCCCCTGAGTGCAGCATGCTTTTTTTTTTTTTTTTACTTGATGGAGAGTGTTTCTCAGTGAATGTAGGTGACTTCCCCACCGACTATACCGGCTTTCTTCATGAATATAGCTGATTTATCCATGAGAATACATGGTTTTCCATGACTATAGCTTTCTGTACGAGAAAAACACGAGCATGATAAGTTTTTTTCTCCGCATGGCTGGTTTTCTTCGTCGTTACGATCGGCTTTTCCCAAAAGTATACCTGGTTTCGCTGTGGAAATAGCTGGGGGGGGGGGGGGGGGGAGGTTCCCGTGAGTCTAGCAGGTTTCTCCGTGAATATAGCTGGTTTCTCCATAAGGATAATTGTTGTTTGTTTTTTTTTAGCAATATTACTGGCATATCTCTGAGTGTATCTGTTCTTCTTTGAGAATAGCTGGTTTATTTGTCAGTAAATCTGTTTTTCTCAAAGAGTACAGCCCCTGATTCCGCTCTTTGCGTTCGGCTGGGCTATAAGCAATATTATCTCTCTCTCTCTCTCAAAGAGAAGAGATGGTTTCTCTGCTCTTTCGTAAACATAGTTGTTGACTATTGTTTCTTGGTGAGTTTACATTACCGCAAGCCAGCCACACCAGTGATTTTGTTTTTTTAACATTCGACTCATTATCTTTCGAATTGTTTGTTCAGTCATTGTCATAATAGTGGAAAAACTTGTTTACCTGCACTTGTTTCTCCTCACTGTGTATTTGCTCCTTGTTCGTTCTGCTAATGGAGAAGCCGATGGGGTGGGAGGGGGGGGGGGAGGTGCTGCATCTTTTAAGATTTCCATACAAAGAACGTTTCACACTATAATTCCTAGCTGTTGTCAGCGCTGATATGACTGACAATATTTGTTTATTAAACAGAAGAGCTGACCATCAAGACCATTAATTCATTTCGATCTCCCTTGCATCCCTTTTGGATTTTCAAGATGGGCAAAATCATATACTTTTATGTGTTTAACCTTCACCTACTTGTGCACGACAGCTTTTGCACTTTCTTCCTGTTACTCCGGTCTGCACGTCTCCCGTTTCCTTTAGAGACGATTAGACTTCGATTTTCTTCCGATGGTGGAAAGAATTCTATGTGGCAGGTATCTGTGCGAGACCACAGGTGGCCTAGTACAAACAGACCGCTTATGCTCATACTGACGATTCGCACGCAGGAGACGAAAATTGACTCTGAAACAGGTGTAACAAATCGTTCTGTTTGCAAGAAAAAAAAAGTCGACGGTTTGTATCTACTATCAGCGAAAGGATTAATAGTTAGATATGGACACCTACTCCCTTGTCCTCAACCATCCCCACTCCGCACATCCTTTACTGTCCATTTTTTTTTTTTATCGAATAATGATCTGTGCTAAATCATTGTCAAATGTTTGCCTGCATTTATTTATCCTACCGCTCGTTTGTTTCATAGAATTATTCTAATTGCAAGATTCCCCCTCGACCCCCCTCCTGCCGGGTAAAGTTGGACTCGAGATCCAGATCTTCTGTTCACACTTTTAAGCTTTTTTCAGCCGGTCGTGAGGACTTGTCTTTTTTCTTTCTTTTCTTTCTTTCTTTCTTTCCTTCTTTCGTTCTTTCTTTCTTTCTTTCTTTCTTTACGTCATTCTTTCTTTCTTCATTCTTTCTTTTTTTTTTCTTTCCTTCTTCCTTTTTCTTTCTTTCTTTCCATCTTACTTCCCTTCTTTTTTTTCCTTTTTTTTTCTTTTCCGTTTGCTGTCTATCATCTTCTCGTTTCTTAGCTTATACACTCATTGAAATTTGATGTGTACAATGAAACTTATTTTTCCCGTTTCCGTTCAAATAATGCATAATGTATGTCCGCCTGTTTGCTACTCGATAAAGGCTTGATGGGTTGCCAGAAGAGCGCATGGGAATAGCATGTGCTTGGAAAGAGACACAAAAAGTAGATGATTTCATGTAATTTTGAACTTTTCTTATTTCCTTATTGAATCGTTTGAGTCTTAAAAGTTTGAAATCTCTCTCTCTCTCTCTCTCTCTCTCTCTCTCTCCCTCCTCTCTCTCTGTGTGTGTGTGTGTGTGTGTGTGTGTGTGTGTGTGTTGTGTATTGTTTGTGTGTGGTGTGCTGTGTGTGTATTGTGTGTGTATATGTGTTGTGTGTGTGTGTTGTTGTTGTGTGTGTGCTGTGTGTGTCGTTGTGTGTGTGTTTGGTGTGTAGTGTATATGTGATTTGTGTGTGTGTGTGTGTGTGTGTGTGTGTGTGTGTGTGTGTGTGTGTGTGGGGGGTGGGGTGTGATGTGGGGGTACATGTGTGTGTGTTTATTTGTTGTTGTATGTGTGCATTTGTTTTGTGATGCTGTGCCTGTGTGGTGTGTAGTATATTGATGTAGTGTAATATGTGCTTTGTGTGTTTGTTGGTGTCGTTTGTTGTTGTTAGCTTGTGTGTGTAGTGTGTAGTGCATGATTGATTGCACTATTGGTTGAGTTTCGTGTGTCTGTGTTTGTGTGTGTGTGTCTGTGTTGTGTGTGCGTTCGTGCTGCGTGTGAGCGTGAATGGGGTTGCTTTGTATGTGTATTGTTATTATTTGTTTAGCTTATGAGTATTACAACCTACTTGCATTGGTATGTTAATGAGATACGAGCATGCATGTGTACATGTTGTCAGACGTGCCTGTAGTATAATCCCTTGACTGTCATGCATTTCCATATAATGGGTATGCTTTTTTTTTTTCGGCTTCCCTTTTCTTCTCTCTAGCTTTGTTATTAGCCTGCCTCGAGTGCATGATAGAATCTAAAAATCTAACTATTTGGTTGAAAGTTTCTCTCTCTCTCTCTTCTCTCTCTCTCTCTTCTCTCTCTCTCTCTCTCTCTCTCTCTCTCTCTCTCTCTCTCTCTCTCTGAATGATGGGACCTTGTCAAAGATTTCTGGCATGTCTTTGTTCCATTATTTGACTTGTGTGAGCGGTTTGCAGTCTCCTTCCCCCCCCCCCCCCACTCCCCCTCCCCTTCCCCCCCCCCCCCCCCCCCGCCCCAGACTCCTCCAAACCACGACATACACAGTGGAGTTGGGGCGGAGTGGATAAGATCCGCTCCCAGACAACCAGACAGTTTGAAGGTCCGTGGTTCCAGTCGTGCTTTTCATGGGAACCAACAGCCTGACTTTCACGTAGAGAAAGCAACAGTGACAATATCATACAATATGATACAACACATTACAATGCAGGACAGTAGAGTTCAATACACGCAATACAATACAATGCGACCCTGTGCTGTACAATGTCATACAAACAACGCAACGCAATACGATACTATATGATACAACTCGACAAAGTACCATTTGATATCATACACACAACACAATGCTGTAAGAAACAATGCAGTAGGATTCTTTTCTTTACGACAGAAGAAAGTAGAACACAATACGACACGATAGAACACAACACAAGACAATACGATAGGATGCGAAACAATACAACACGATTCGATACGATACAATACGATTCGATACGATACAATACATACAATACAATACAATACAATACAATAACAAAACAATACAATACAATACAATACGATATGATACAATACGATAGTGTTCGATTCGATGCAATATGACAGATTACGAGACCAAATAAGGCAATACAATACAATACAATGCAATATAGTACAGTACAATACAATACATTACAATTCAATAAAATACAATACAATACAATGCAATATAGTACAGTACAGTATAATACAATGCAATGCAATACAATACAATACAATTCAGTACAATACAATTCAGTACAATGCCATACAATACAAATCAGCACAATGAGATACAACAAGATACAAAACGACGCAATACGGTACGGGACGGGACGGTACAATGCAACACAACGCAAAACAATACGATACGA
>CM065717.1:40142162-40156773 GCA_033310375.1 Conus canariensis
CAGGATGAAGCAGACAGATCCAGATCTTCCAAACCGTGCTACCTTTTCCCTCCTGTGCTCTGGCCCACCCCACCTGCCCCTCACTTCACCCACCCTTCCACCCACTCACCCTCACATCCTTCCCCTCGTCCATCTGTCTGTCAACTAGCCAGGGCAAATCATCTTTCTGCGGACTGTCGTCTCTTATCTAGCTGTCAATAGCAGGTGGGCTGGTAGGGGTGGGGTGGTGTGGGGGTGGGGGAAGCTGATAGGGATGTGAGGGTTGTGAGAAAGCGGGGGGGGGGGGGGGGGGGGGGGGGGGGGGGGGGGGGACACGGAGGATTGAAGGGAGTGTGTGACATGTGTTCTCTCTCTCTCTCTCTTCTCTTCTCTCTCTCTCTCTCTCTCTCTCTCTCTCTCTCTCTCTCTCTCTCTCTCAGGTCTTCCACATGTAAGATAATCAAAGCTCTCTCTCTCTCTCTCTCTCTCTCTCTCTCTCTCTCTCTCTCTCTCTCTCTCCTCTCTCTCTCTCAGGTCTTCCACATGTAAGATAACTAAAGCTCTCTCTCTCACTCTGTCTGTCTGTCTGTCTGTCTCTCTCTCTCTTCTCTCTCTCTCTCTCTCTCTCTCTCTCTCTCTCTCTCCTCTCTGTTTACAGCGTCTCTGTCCCGCCCCCGTCAAAATCTCTCTTGCTTGATGTTGTCACTCTCTCTCTCTCTCTCTCTCTCTCTCTCTCTCTCTCTCTCTCTCTCTCTCTCTCTCTCTCTTGCGCCTGCTTCGATATCTACGTCTTCCCGTTTAACCTTGTCACCGTCTCTGTCTCGTTCGCCGTCTGCCCATGTCTCTGTCTGTCTGTATGTCTGACCGTCTGTCCCTCTGTCTGCCTGCCTGTCCGTCTGTCTGTCTATCTGTCCGTCTGTCAGTCCCTGTCTCCGTCTCCGTCTCTGTCCCTCTATGTCTCTCTGTCTCTGTGTGTCTCTGTCTCTCCGTCTGTCTGTCTCTTCGTCTCTCTCTCTCTCTCTCTCTCTCGCTCTCTCTCTCTCTCTCTCTCTCTCTCTCTCTCTCTCTCTCTCTCTCTCTCTCTCTCTGTTTCCCTCAAAATAGATCTCATGCATGCGCTATTGCATTCCTTTGAGTTCCATTCTGAAAAGAAAACAAGTACACAATCAATGGGATGAGGGGGAAAAGGGAATAAAGATGGCCAGTGAAATGGAAATTCAGGTACATTCACAGCCAATGTGGGCAACGCGTAGATGCATTAGAGATGGGATCTTTAATCAGAAAGACTCTCCCATTTCGGAAGGTACGTCTCTAGCCATAACCTTAAAGCAGACCGCTAACTCTGGCACATGCCCTAACCTAGAATCTAACCTTAACATTTATTCGAACGCTAACCTATCCACAACAATAGCAAATTATTAAAGAAAGAAAAAAAATAAAGCGCCTTAATTGATAGATTGTACTTGCAGCGCGTGGGCAGTGGAGTTGTCTTCTCCTACTCTACTGGTAACAGGAAAAAAAATGTCCGCCGCCGATTGCAAAAACCACATCCTTCCGCCGACAGTGCTTGAACCTTGAACTGAACACTTCTTCCTGTCAAGCAGCAACACTCGCCTCGAGTCCGTTCTAATACCGAAAATGTTCCTTTCGTCAGCCATGGAAATGAGCAACTTTTTTTTTTTCTTTTTTATCTGTCGGTCGTCGTGCATGCAAAGGACAGCCGAATGAGAAATGAAACGGAAAAACACATCAGTAATGACATCGTAGAGGTGAGTTTCAGTTTCAAATTGTTTATGGAGCTGAATGCGCTGTGCGCTCAAGTAGGAAGAGTGGAGCGTCATTCAACTTTCATTCATTGAATGGATTCGTCTCTGAAAGTGTTGTTTTAGTTTCTTTCAACACCGCAAGTGTCTGTTTCTCTCGGCCTGGCTGACGCCTCGTTGACATTGTGGTAAGCTTGAGGACAGCTTTGTCACCTTGCTTCACAATGAAACTCTGTACCATCATTTTGATCATCCTCATCTTCATTAATCATCACGTAGCAGTCTCGAATTCAGTGACCTTTCCTGCCTTGCTGCCGTGGTGACCTTAGTTCCCGGCTTCCGTCCAGGCCCGTGGTGAGTTCGAGTCAAAAGAATTATTGTCGTCAGTAGGAAGGTGACAAAGGACGGAACATTCGGGCGAAGGGGGGGGGGGGGGAGGAGGCTACGAGTGTGTTGTCCTGTGCGTGTTGGATCGAAACAAGCACTATTAAACACTACTGAAGTGACTGAGCAGTCGCGCGGAGTCTCGACGTCGATGGCTCCTGGTAGACTGCCAGTACTGAAGCTGAAATGGGACAAACCTTGATGTAGCTGTTATGGAACAGCCGGAAAGAGCAACGAGAGAGTGGTGTTGCTGAGAGGGCACGGACGAAGAGTTAAAAAAAAAAAAAAGCGAACATATCAAACCAAAAGAAAACGAAGCAAAATATATGCGATCTAAAAAGACTTATCATCCATGATGAAAGTGTTACGTATTATTCCCGTTACCTTCTCTCTCTCTCCTCTCTCTCTCCTCTCTCTCCTCTCTCTCTCTCTCTCTCTCTCTCCTCTCTCTCTCTCTCTCTTCTCTTCAGTGCAGTTGCCAAAGGGGTGTTAACGCACTTTGTGAAGGAAAACCAGACCCTCGCCAGAACGGATCCCAGAAGTTTTGACCAGGAAGTCCCGATAAGAGCTCCTAGAACGAATGGCCAGGAGTGGGTGACAGATGATTGGTCTGCTCTTGAGGCCTGGTCGACGTCTCCGATTTATCATCCTAGAGTCCAGGTATAGACGTCATAAAAATGGCAGCTGACCATCTCGAAAGGTCGAGCTATGAGAACAAGGCATGATAATTATTATGAAAGACTGGGCCTGGAGGGAGGGAAGAATAATGAAATAAAGGGAAACATATAGAAAAATAACCTTTTCTATCTTTCTGTCTGGCTATGTTTCATTTTTTTTTTTTTTTTTTTTTTTGGGGGGGGGTGGGGGGGGGGGGGGGGGTGGGGGGGGGGGGTCTCTGGTTTTCGTTTTCCCTCTTGGCAGCTGGAAGGAGTATATTCCCTCGAAAGCTCCATAGAAACTCCTTTTTGTTCAGACTTATTCTTCTAAAAGCGTCGCACCAAGGAGACATAGTTTCAAAATATTTAAGTAGATGTTCAAAACTTGGTCGTCAGGATTATCGCTATTAGACTTTTCATCGCTGAAACGATAACTATACTGTGTACATCTATCTTTATGGCCACGACTAGTTCGATCGTACATTCTGTATCCTGTTTAATTACATGTTCTTTTGTGTTGTTCAAACACGTGTTCACATCACCCCTTGATACTGGATAAAGGCCTTATCGAACAAAAAAAATTGTTCAGGTTTGTCTTTTTCTCTCCTCCTTTCACTTAAAGATGGCAGTGGGATGGGGAGTGTTAAAGGACAGGGGCTGGTAAAGGGGATGTGGGTGGGTGGTTGGAGGTTGGTTGACGACGTGGCAGTGTAAGATGGGTAGGGATAAGCAACGGGGAGCTGGAGGTGGATCAGAAAATGGGGGCCGAAATAGTTCAGTTTGGTAGGGCACTGGACTCGTGACCCTGGGGTTGCGGGTTCAAATTTCGACACAGGGGGATTTTTCCCTCGGGAGTTAACATTTGGTTCTGGACTCCATTCCCCATACGGTCCTTCGAACGTGACATAAAAACCGAGGTTCCGTTGTGTGAACGCACGCAAAAACATCTTGCACCCCACGTAAAATCCCGTCCCCCAACTTTCGGAAGAGAAGGCCAGTGTGGCCGTTGGTATGGATGACACGTTACACATAGCCATCACCTTCCCCGAAGATGGAGTATGGCTGCCTTAATGGCGGGATAAAAAAAAACGTGTCAGCCTGCGTACGCAGAAAAAAAAGGAAAAGAAAGGATCAGAAAAATAGGGTTCTAGTTGTAGGGAAAGGGGGGGGGGGGGGGGGGGGGGGGGGGGGGGGGGGGGGGGGAGAAGACGACTAAAAACAGCTAGTATGTACATAAGTTGAAAAGAAAGATCCGTGCAAGTAAATAACCTTTAGCATGGTCAGGATCTGAAGTACCCTAGATACTACAATAAGGTGTGTGTGTGGAGTGGGGTGGGGGAAATGGAAGGGGAGAGGGATTTGCAAAGAGAAGAAGAGAAGGAATGTGGACAGCGGGAAAGAGGGAAGGCAAGATGGTGAGAGGAGAGGGCGCAGGGCAGAAGGGAAGACAATGACAATGACCATAACAAAGAAAATGACAACGACAATGACGATAACAATGACAATACAAAGACAATGACAATAACAAAACAAAGACAATGATAACGACAATGACAATGACAATAACAAGACAATGAAAATAACAAAGACAAAGACAATGATAACGACAATGACGAAAACGATGAATCTGTTTACATCGGTAAAATTATTGGCTGAAGTTCGCCTTTTTTTTCCAAATTTGCCGTTACTAATCTAGCTAGTAAACTAACATCGAATGCTAAAGACGAAAAGAGAGAGAAAAATTCATCTGCACACACAGCTAAATCAGCCCAACAACGGTGAGGTCTACAACATTTGGTTTGTCACACGAAACTCCACACACACAGGCAACACAGAACCCTTTACATATACCATTAAGCCGTTCCCCCCCTTTTCCCCACCCTCCTTACCATCCCCCCCCCCCCCCCCCGCCCCCCATCTTATACCGTCCCCGTCAATCCCCTGTCCCCTTTTTCTCTCCTTCTTCTACCGTCTTCCCCTCTTTCCCCCCACCCCCTTCCGTTCACCTGTCTCCCCTCCCCCATCCACAGTCCTCCTTACCGTCCATCTCCCCCTTCTTCCACACCTTTTTTTCCTTCCCCATACTTCCCTTTCAGTGGCGAGGCGTGTTTGACAAGCTTAAATCCCTTCGTCGCTTCGCTTCGCCGCACAGTCACATTCAAAAGTGCGCAAATTTGCAAATTTTCTGGCACAAAACGGAATTCGCTTTTTATCTGCACAGTAGATTCCTCATTCACTTCGTGCCCAACTTGAGGAGATAAGTGATTGTTCATTCTTCGTTTCCCATTTGTCTTCAATGTTGTTGTTCTTGGGCCCGTTTAAGACCAAAGAGGTCGAAACACGTTGCGGTTTGTCTTGTAATTTGTTTGTCTCATTCGTTAGTATTTTCCCCAAACCCCCCCATTTTCCCGTTTTTCCCCCCGGGCCCCCCCCCCCCCTTTCCATTTCCCCCTTTCCCCCCCCCCCGGGCCCCCCTCCTTCCCCTTTCCTTTTCCCCCCCCCAAATTTCCTTACTTAAACATCACCTCTCCCCCCCCCCCCCCCCCCCCTCCCCTTTCTTCCCCCCCCGGTCCCTTTCCCACCCCTTCTCCCCAAACAATCCCCCCCCCTTCCCAAAAAAAAAAAGGGAAAGAAAAAAAAAAAATTGACAATTTCCCCTTAAATTTTTAACAATTAATTTAAAGAAAAAAAAATTGGGGGTAAAAACAAATCGAGAAAGGGCCTTAAACCCCAAAACAAGCCCTAAACCCCCCTCCCCAAAACCGCCGGCGCAACCCTGCACCAATTTTTTCCCCCCAAAAACCCTCTCCCCCCCTCCCCCCCCCCCTCCCTCCCCCCCCCCCCAAATAAAAAAGATCAAAGTTTCCCCGGGAAAAAGGGGTTTGGGAATAACAGGGCGTTTAAAGGGGGGGAAGAAATAAAAGGGGGGGAAAAAAAAGAGGCCGGAAAAGAGGGCGTTAGAATGAAAAAAAAATTTTTTCAAAAGGGCAGCTTTTGCGGTCCAGCAAAAGCCCCTCCGGAAAACAGAACAACCGCCTGCCCAGAAAACCTTTCGTTTCGCAGTTTTAAAAATAATCTTTCAGGGGGGGCCCGACCCAGAGGAGAGAGAAGAGAGAGAAGAGAGGGGGAGAGAGGAGAGAGAGGGAGAGGAGAGAGAGAGGGAATATCAAGCCCCCTTTTTGCGAATCAAATAAGATTTTTGTGGGGAGTATCTTGTTTTTCCTTTTGGAGGGTCTCCTTTTATCAAGACGTGAAAAACAAATTTTTCTTTTTGGGGTTCCCCCCTTTTCTTTCAGGTTTTTCCCTCCATGCATCTAACCCTGCCTTTTTTGGGGGGGGGGGAAGAGGGGAAAAAGGGAAGGAAAAAGGGAAAAAGGAGAAAAAAAAAGGGAGGAGGAGGGTTAAAGGAAATACAAACTAACAAAAAAACCCAAAAAACCGGGCCCCAATGTCATTTGGAACGTTTTTACATAGGTGTGTGGTGTGGTTTTGTGTGGTGTGTGTGTGGGTGTGTGTGTGGTGTGTGTGTGTTTTGTGTGTGTGGGGTGTTGTGTGTGGGTGGGGGTGGGGTGTTACGGCCAGAAAGGGGTGCAAAAAAATTTCCCAAATTTTTCTGTTAAAAAAAAAAAAAAAAAAACATCAAAAGGGGCCTCTCCTCTTTGCTGTCCTAGTAAAATTTTGAAAATTTTAAAACCATCCCCATTATAAAATTTGCATTTTTGTTGCGAATCATATTTAAACATTTGGGGAAAACTTTTAAAGCCCCAAAAAAATTTTTCGTAAAATTGTTTAAAAACATTTTTTTGGGTTTCCTTTTTAAACCCCGGGGGGATTAAACCCCTTACCTAACCCCACACAAGTTCGGGGCCCCCTGGATGGAAGCTTGTAGGGTTGAAATTAAAAATGATCCCATTTTCAACTTTTAGGAAGTAATGGGGCCTTTTTCCCCGTTGTCTTTGTTGAATTCCGCGCATTTCACGGGACGCACCAAAAGGACACACACGCATGGGGCGCGGGGCGGACCACACACGCACACCAAAGGGGCACACACACCCACACACAAAACACACAAAACACATACACAACACACCCCCAAACCACGCAAAAGCACGCAAAACCCCCACACACACCCCAAACCACACACACACACACACACACACACCCACATAAAACAAAAACACGCGGGGCGCGCGCGCGCGCGCGTACACGCATGAACCCCATGCGCATGTACGCACAAAGCGCGCGCGCGGGGGACCCCACAACACACACACACCCCCAAAAACACACAACACACCCCCACCCACACGCACACACCACACCCCCACACAACACACACACAGGCGCGTGAATAATAATACAATGCAAATTGCTGTAGCTGTTTAAATTTGTTTCCTACTCTTTTTTTTTCCCCCCTCTCCTCGCCGTCCCCACTGGACAACTTTTTAAAGTGTGGGCATCGGCTGGGGTTTTTGTGCCCCCTTCCTGTTTGGCTTCGTAATTATTTACCGTTTTCCCCCGTTCAGTCGTCAAACGTAGGCGGGTGGGGGGGGGGGGGGGGGGGGGGGGGAAATCTTTTCATTAAATTTTTGTAGTTTTTTTTCCCTTTCCCCCCCCACCCACCCCTTGGGACATTACCAATCCCCCAAATCCCCCCCCACCTCGCTCTTCACCCCCCACCCCCACCCCCACCCCCAGCTGGGAAAAATCATGGGGTGCATTTTTTCAATAATCGTAAATCTGAATGACACCCCTTTCCCCCCTGAGTGGGAGAGCTCTGGTCGTTTCAGTTTTTTGCTTTTTTTTTCTTCCTTTATTTCTGTCTCGTTAGTTGTTGTTGTTGGGGTTTTTTTTGTTGTTGGTTTGGTTTTTTTTGGGTTGGTTTTTTTTTTTTTTTTTTTTTTTTTGGGGGGGGGGGGTTGCGTTTTTCATTGAGGCAAACGCACAGGTTAATTGAAACATCAGCAATAAGATTCCTGAAAAAGAGAGTGGAGTGTGTGGGGTGTGTGTGTGTGTGTGTGTGTGTGTGTGTGGTGGGGTGTGTGTGTGTGTGTGTGTTGTTGTTTTTTGGGTTTTTTTGTTGTTGTTGTTGTTGTTTTTTTGTTTTTTTTTGTTTTTTTGGGGGGTTGTTTGTTTGTTTGCCTTTTTTTGGGGTAAGAGAGAGAGAAGGGAGAGGGATGGGGAAAGAGAGACAGACAGACGAAATTTAAAAAGACAGAAATGGCCCGACAGACCGACAGACAGACACATAGAGAGACAGAGACAGGGAGAGGGGAGACAGAGGCAGATACATATACAAAGCCCGACAGAGAGAGAAACAGAGACAAAAGTGACATGCAGAGAGACAGACACAGACAGGCCAAAAAAGGCAACAGACAGAGAAAACCGAGACAGAAACACAGAACAAAGAAAGAGACACAAAGAGAGGGGAGGAACCCGAGAGATGGAACAAAAAGAGGGGGTGTTTCGGGGGGGACAGACAGACAGACAAACAGACAGACAGATAAACAGACTGTAAGACATGGGAGACACACAAGCACAAAGGGCAGTGGGGGGAGGAGAGGGTCTTCAATTTTCTGAGCTAAAAACTTGTAGGAGTTGTGTCCCTTTAACCTGACCTCCATCGCTTTTCTCGATGTTTCATTCTCTTTTTTCCTCTCCACTTCGCAACTTTTTTTGTTTTTCTTCGGTCTTTCTTTGGGGGTTTTCTTTCTTTTGGATTCCTTTTATTCTTTCCCCGTCTTTTATTTCCTTCCCCCCTTTTCTTTTCCCCTCCTTCTTAAAACCCACTGCCCCTTTGGGTCAACGTTCTATTTCAATGTCCTTTCTCTCCTAATCTCTACACAAAAGGCGCACATGCGCGCGCGCGCATGTGCTCCCCCCCGCGCACAAACAAAACACACACACACACACAAACGCGCGCCCGCGCGGCGCGCGCGCCGCGGGGGAAATTTAAATATACAATGAAAAATTGCTTAGTGTTGAATTTCTTTCCTTGTATTCTAACCCACGCAAAGAACCAAAACGCGAACATGGACAACTTTTTTAATGTGTCATCGCTTAGCCTTTTGTCCCTCCTTGCTGTTCAGTTCGAAATTTTTACCGTTTACCCAGTTGGTCGTCACGTTAGTATCAAGATTCAGGGGGGAAAACTTTTCGTTATTTTTCCTGCAGCTTTTTTTTTGCTCCTACCCCTTCACGCCCACAAAAACCCCTTTTCCCCCTCTCGGCTGTCAGTCTAGATCGCTTTTGTTAAATCGCCGTGAATCTCAAGAGCATCTCACCCGCGAAAACTGAAGAGCGGGGGGTCGTTTCATTTTCACTCATGTTTATTATTAGTTTTGGCGTCATCATCAGTGTTGGCGCTAGGTCATTTTGACAAAAATCGGCACAGGCAATCAGTTCAAAAGGGAAAAAAGATGGAAGGTGTGGGGGTTTTTTTTTTTTAGTGTGTGTGTGTGTGTGGTGTGTGTGTGTGGTGTGTGGGGGTGTGTGTGTGTGTGGGGGGGAGAGAGAGAGAGAGAGAGAGAGAGAGAGAGAAAGACAGACAGAAGACAGACAGATAGACAGACAGGGAGAGGGACGGAGGGATGGACAGACAGACAGACAGGCAGGCGGGCAGACGGGAAGAAGAAAAATGGACAAATCGAAAATAAACAAACAGACAGCAGAGAAACAGAGCGATGGAGCAAAGTGAGGGTGACGGGGGGGGGGGGGGGGGGGGGGGGTTGGATCGCTATAAAAGCATCAAACTGGGGGAAAAAAAAAAAAAAAAAAAAAGGAAAGGGGAAACAAAAATACAGAAAATAAAAGGAAAAAAGAAAAAAAAAAAGAAAAAAGAGAAAAGAGGGGAGGGTCGGTGGCCGGTTTCCACAACTGAAGTGCTTCTCTGGATCAGTTTTAATTCCAAAAGGGTGCGGCACTGTGCGAAAGAGGAGAAGGAAGCTGAGGGGGTGGAAGTGGAGGGGGTTTTGGGGGGGAAATCGAGGGCTTTGGGGGAGGAAGGGAGGAATAACAGGAACAGGAGATGTGAAACGGTGTTGAAGAGAAAAAAAAAAAAAAAGGATCTGGGAGAGCCTCAAGAAGCTGACTATGCAGGTGTGGGAATTTTTTGTAAACTTGACTTGAGATTTGTAACCACCCCCTTTCTTGGATCACATCGATATCATGACGACGAAACCCTCTCTCTCTCTCTTCCTTCCCCCCTCTCCTCTCCTCCTCTCCCCCCTCTTCTCTCTCTATCTCCCCCCCCCCCCCCCCCCCTCCCCCCCCCAAAACCCCCCCCCCCCCCCCCCCCCCCCCAATCCCCCCCCCCCAAAAACAAAGGGGTAATAGACAACAACTTTCTCTCTCCTCCCTCTCTCCCTTTTTCTCCCCCTCTCTCCTCCTCTCTCTCTCCTCTCTCCCCCTCCCCCCCAAAACAGAGGGGTAATGACACAAACCCCCTTTTCCCCTCCTTTCTCTCTCTTCCCCCTCTTTCTTCTTTTCCTCTCTCTCTCTCCCCCCTCTCTCTCTCTCCCCCCCCTCCCTCTCTCCTCTCTCTCTCTCATTACAGTGGGAGAGACAGACAGACAAAACAGGGGGAAAAATAGAAAAGAAGGCAGACAGAGGCAAAGACTTCATTTTTTGGGGGAGAAACGCGCATGAGGTTCTCCCTTTATTTGTCCCATTTGCATTCCCCACGGTTTTCTTCTTTTTTTTTTTTTTCCCTCTAGTTTGCAACTGTGTGTGTGTGGTGTGTGTGTGTGTGTGTGTGTGTGTGTGTGTGTGTGTGTGGTTTTTGTGTGTGTTTCTTTCTTTTGGATTCCTTTTTCATTCTGTCTTTTATTTTTTATTCCCTCCTCCCCCCTTTCTTCCTTCCACCCTCCCCCTTTCCCATGTCCGCTTCACTTCCTTTCCCTCCCTAATCTACACACACCCACACGCGGCGCGCCCGCGCACCCACACACACACACACACACACACACACACACACACACACACACAAACAACACACAACAACAAAAACACAACCTGCAGTAGTAAAATGACAGGTCAACAACGTCTGATAAGAGTAGTGTGTAAAATGACAGGTCACAGACATCCATAACTTACTGTGTAAAAGACTCGGGTAAGATGTAGTGGTAAAAATGACAAGTCAGCAGACATCTGATAACATCTGCTGTGTAAAGAGTCGGATAACATGTGTGTGTAAAAAAGACAGGTCGCAGACATCTGATACCATTTACTGTGTAAAAGACATCGGATAAAATGTTTGTGTAAAAGACATTGATAACAGTAGTGTGTAAAAAAGACAGGTCAGCAGATAAATTTTATGACATGTTCTGTTAAAAAGCAGGTCAAAAGACATCTCTAACATGTAGTGTGTAAAAAAACACAGGTCAGCAGACATCTGATTCGTGCAGTGTGTAAAATGAAGGTCAGCAGACATCTGAAAAACATTACTGTGTAAAAAACATCGATAAATGTGTGTGTAAAATGACAGGTCAGAACATAGGATAAAATGCACTGTGAAAAGACATCTGATTTGTGTACGTGTAAAAAACATCTGATAAATGGGAAAGTGTAAAATGACAACAGAGACATCTGATAACATGTAATTTTTGAAGACATCTGATAACATGTAGTGTGTAAAAGACGTCGATAACTAAGTGTGAAAATGACAGGTCAGCAGACATCTGATAACATCTACTGTTAAAAGAAACTGTAACATGTATTGTGTAAAACGACAGGCAGCGGCATTGATAACGTCCAGTTGTAAAATGACAGGTCAACAGATATTTTATAAATGTAGTGTGAAAAAGCAGGGAACAGGGACTGATAAAGTGCCTGGGGTAAAATGGACGGGCAAACGAATTTGATAACATGAGTGTGTAAAAAAGAAGGTCACAGGCTCTGATAACGTGTGTGTGTAAAATGACAGGTCAACAGACTCTGATAACATGTAGTGGGGTAAAATGACAGGTAAACCCGCCCTCTGATAACGGTAGTGTTTTAAAATGACAGGTAAACCCGACATCTGATAACGGCAGGGGTTGTAAAATACAGGTCAACAGACATCCTGTAAAAAATTGATAGTGTGAAAAATTTGACAGGTCAGCAGGCATTTTATAACGTGTAGGTGAAAAAAGACAGGTCAGCAGAACATCGAAAACGGTAGTGTGTAAAGGACAGGTCAGCAACATCTGATAACGTGTATTTGTGTAAAATGACAGGTCCCCCAGACATCTGATAACGTGCAGTGTTTTAAAATGACAGGTCGGGAAGACATCTGTTTAACGTGTATGTGTAAAGTGACGGGCCCAGCAGACATCTGAAAAACGTGTAGTGTGTAAAATGACAGGTCAGCAGACATCTGAAAAACGTGTTGTGTAAAATGACAGGCCCCGCAGAAAAGGGAAAACATTTTGGTTTTAAAATTTACAGGTCACAGACATCGATAAACGGTAGGTGAAAAAAGACGGGTCAGCAGCCCATCTGATAACGTGTAGTGTGAAAAATGACAGGTCAGCGGGGACATGAAATTTAACATTTTGGTGAAAAATGTCGGGTAAAGCAGATATCTGATAACGTCAGAATCAAGCCCACTGCATCACCCAACTTCATTTGGCGCAGTGAGCTCAACCCCCCTAAAGGGAAAATTTGGGGGGGTTTCTCACAAGTACCAAACCCTTTCAGAGTCAATCACATCAGCGCTAACAGCGGCTACGAATTGTGGGGAAAAAAATGTGCTTGAGAGAGAGAGAGAAGAGAGAGAGAGAGAGAAAAGAGAGAGAGAGAGAGAGAGAGAGAGAAGAGAAAAAGCGGGGGGGAGGGAGGGAGGGAGAGAGGTAGGGAGGCAGAGGGAGAGAGAAGGGGGGAAAAGGGTGGGGTGGGGTGACGGGAATGGAACAAGCCAAGAAAGAAATAAAGGGAAACAAACAAAAATCGATATTGTTTTCCTGATATTGACATTTTCAATTGGAGAGACAAGGGGGGGGGGGGGGGGGAGAAAAAGGGGAAGGGGGGCGAAGGAAAAAATCAAGAAAAAAATATAGAAAATGAACGAAAACTCGAAAATTGATCCGGGATTTTATGATGGGTTTTTAAAGGGGGGAAAAGAAAGGGGGGGGGGGGGGGGTAAAGGGAGGGATGGAGGGAGAGAAAAAAGAGAGAGAGGGGGGGGAAAAGGGAGGAGGGGAGGGTGAAGGAAAAAAATTAAAAAAGGGAAAAAAGGAAACGAACGTAAAATCGATTTTAAACTTACGTTATCATTTTTCAATAAGACAAACAACACACCCCGACAGAAAACAGAGCCCGACCCCTAGCCCTAGGCCCAACAGAAAAGGGGCAGTTAAATCATCCCAAAACTACGGGTTAGAAATATTTTTTTTCCCTGGGCATCGATATCCAGCTTTCCCCCAATTAAAGAAGAAAAAAAAAAGAAAAAAAAAGGGGAAACAAACACGCTAAAACCCGACAGAAACGAAAGACTGACTGCAAGAGAAAGAAATCCCTTTGGGTGAAAAAGAAAACAAAAACAAAAAAAAAAAGGGGTGGAAAGAAAACGAAACTTGATGAAAGGACGAACAATAATAACAAAAAAGACAGTTTGTTTCAGTTGTCTGAACTATTGCCCAAATTTTCCCCATGCATTCTCCTCCCCATCTTACTATCAAGCTTGACCCTTTCTGACTAGGTTTTTAAATTCTTTTCTGTCAAAACTCAAAAAGGGGGATTAGGTAACTGATAAAACTTTTATGAAGACTACCGTGGGGCTGCAGATTGAAGGAAAAAAATGTAAATTTTTTTCAGTCATTTAATCCTTCTTTTTTTTTTTTTTTTTTTTTTTTTTTTTTTTTTCTTTGCTGATTTTGATTAACACATATAGCCGAGGGGCTGTTTTCACTGTGCCATATCAGATTTAAAAAATTTTTCCCTTCCCGCCGGTTTACAAGGACAAAAAAATTAGGGGGAAAACTTTTTATTTAATCAATGGCGAAAAATGCAAAAGCGCGCGTACTCTCTCTCTCTCTCCCTCTCTCTCCCTCTCCCCTCTCTCTCTCTCTCTCTCTCTCTCTCCCCCTCTTTTCTCCTCTCCCAGGCCGTGCTGATGACACTACTATGGTGACGGATGCTGCTTATATGCCTTTCCCGCAGAAAGGTGGTGTGTGTGTGTGTGTTGTGTGTTTTGTGTTGTGTGTGTGTTTTGTGTGTGGTGTGTGTGTGTGTGTGTGTGCCGCGCGCCCCGCGCGCGCCGGCGCACTGATCGACTGATCTTTAATTCGGAAGGGATGAATATTTTAGGCCAAGGCCCACCCCTTAGAAACTATCCTTGTCATGCAAAACATCCCTTTCAACACATTTTCATTCACCCTTAAAAAATTTAACATCACAACACTATAGTGGGACTTTTCCCCAATGACAAGCAGACTATTCATAACTTTGATAATGAAAGTTTGGGGGGTATCAAACAGAAGGGGGAAAAAAAAAACCAGACAAGCAAAAAAACAACAAAAACAAAACAGAAGAGAGAGAGAGAGAGAGAGAGAGAGAGAAGAGAGAGAGAGAGAGAGAGAGTGGGTGAGGAGAGGGAGACAGGATGGTAAAGGGAGGGGGAGAGGAAGAGGAATGGGAGACAGAGTGGAGTGGGGGAAAGAGCGGTTCAAATGGAGTTGAAATTTGGCCTACATGCAGACGATGGATTCAATTTTGGGTTTTCAGAAGACCAAAGCGAATTGACGTCAATGTTTTAAATTTTAATCCCTCAAAAATTTTTTGAGACATAAAATGTCCCGTAAATGTTTCGGGGGGGGGGGTGGCGAGGTGGGGGGTGGGGGGGTGTGTCCAAAC